>JAJOZX010002327.1:527500-567500 GCA_023014485.1 Bathynomus jamesi | reverse complement strand
TTAGCTTCACCCCACGCTCAGCACAATCATTTACGACGTTAACTGCCGAGATGTGTTCTCTGGATGTTTGAAAGGAAGCTAATTCTGGCCAATTTTCGATATTATGAGTCAGGAAAGAACTGTCAAGTTCCAGAACAGAGAAAATGTACCATGAATCTTTGTTGATTAAGTCGCCAAGCTTTGTCGTGCTGGAAATGGAGTTTGGAAATTTGGGTTTCCCAAATCCCGTACCAAATCGATGTTGTGGTAAAGATGCCTGATCTTGTGCTGGCTTTACTGCTATAAGTCTCTCAGCCAGATAGCGGCGTTCAGCTTCAGGGACTGCATCATTAAAGAGCGCAAGAGGTACCATCTCAGCAGTCAGGTACCATAGGTGATGCTTGAGAGTTTTTATCGCACTAGATGATATGCTGGGGCTGAGTTTTTCATATCTGAGGATGTCTTGGTAAAGACAGATCATTCCATGGAGCCTCGACCGCGCTTGAACAGGTGATCCACCACCAGCTGTACAGCAAGCAAACAAAGTTGACAAACTCTCGCAGTTTGGGTTGTTGTGCTTCCGTGGTAATGGTTCCAGAGGGAAGAGAGCTGATCTGCTCCTCCAGCAGCACCATCTTAATGGAGTAGAGAAACTTGGCCATCCACCTAGCCTTGTGTACAGCACCAGGACGTCGAAATGAAAACTCTCTACTTGTCCCATCCAAGTAGAGCAAACAAAGATCAGAAAATTCTTTGTAGTCATCACATTGATATTGATGCTTCACAACAGACTGCGCGCATGAAATCGCTCTGGCCCTATAGTCATGGATTATGGTTTGTACATCATCTGAATAAGAGGTACCATCCAAAAAATTAAGTGCCTGATTATTGTTGTGTTGAACTGTGTCTAAATGCTTTCGGAACTGACAGAATATGGTAACTTCTAGTGACATTGGTGGTTCTATTTTCAGATCATTGAAGACTTGTGTAAGGATTACCTCGCCAACGTGATGCCGGCAAGCTGACCACAGTAAAGCTCGACCTATGTCCTGGTGCAGGCTACACAGGCAGCACTCACATGACCAGTGTTACTAGCTGTTGTGTCAAAAGTCATGTTCACTACTGAGTCAACACAATTCCATGATCGGAGAAGCTCCATGGTGAGATTAGCAATGCTTTGACCAGCTGGCTGATCTGTATTTGGCTTGTAGGAAGGCACACCAAGAAGTTTGATGTCATAGGAATTGCCAACTGCTACAGTGAGCCTCTCTTCAGCTTTAGTTTGGTATGACAGAGTTGACATCAGTTTAGAATCCCAGTGAAGAGACAGGAACTGTGGTGGAACCCAGGACTCTTTGACCGATGATGCAAGCTCTTCACCAACCTTACGTCTTGCTCTGTCGGCGGTAGAATATGAGTGTGAAACATTTTTTGTGTCACCTCCTAATTCCTTAATGATGGCTTTGGTAAATGCTGCCTGTTGGGCCAGTGTGATCTTCGTGCGTGTAGACAGGGAAACCATCCTATGGGATTTGAGTATGTCATGACTTATAAAAGCAGTTGTTCCTGAACGAGTTGCTTGGCGAGTTTTTTGTGTTTTTGGTTTGTAATCCTCTATATCACCCTCTTCATCCTCAATATCACTGTTGCTTTCCTCACTGTTCTCAATCTGAACTTTGCTTGTAGATGCTTGGGCTTTATGAGCTTTAAGCTGTTGTTCTGCTTGCATCATTTCCTTTTCCTGCTTTCTTTGGACTTTTGATGCGAGCTTCTTGTCATGGCTTCCAAACGATGCGACTCTGCCTGATTTCATTGACCGCAAGAACTCCAGATCTTCAGGATCTTTTATGAGTTGCTCAGCATTCCTTGGCCAAAACTGAAATGTTTCTTGTAACTCCTTTTCGATCCCATTAAGCTTCGCAACTGCACCAGGCGAAGAACGCCAATCCACTGGAAGTTCCCTAAGTTTTGCATTTTTTGCAGATAGTGCTATAATTTTTTCAACAGCTTTCTTCTCGGTAATCATGGAAATGTTGCCTTTCTGATAAAATGGAATAACTTTTTGCAAGACAAATTTAGCATTGTTCCATTTTGTACGGTTAAACGGTAGACCTTCTTGCTGATGAAACATGTAGCATCGCAACACTTGCTCACATGTTGGCAGCCTAGATCCTGTTATCTCTGCATCTGCATCGCTGATTCCAGCACCAAGACCATAAATGGCAGCAGTTTGACGAGTTTTAACAGCATATTTATCATTTGTGCTACCTGAACTGGCCATAATGCACGACAGGTGTAAAGAGAACACAAAATTTATTAACGTAAACACTTGCACATAAACATTTAACATAAACACACAAAAATCACATTTATCATAAACACTTGCATATCAGATTATACATTGCAGTTCCTTTTAGAATATTCTATAACTTTCCACCACTTCCTAGCACTTTCTAGAGGTTTCTATCACTTTCTAGAGGTACTATCACTTTATAGAAGTTTCTATCACTTTTTAGAAGTATATATATGACCTTTAGAAATATCACTTACATGTTCTTGGGCTGATTTTTGTAGTGAACAAAATCTTTAAACTTCTACTATTTGGATCTCAAATCACAGAATGACTGTGGGGTTGGTGTGCATATAGGAAGTCTGTGTGGACCCCATAAATGGCATTCAAATCCAAAAATAATTCACATAGTAGGTTTTCTTAACCATTGGAACATTTCTAACTTAGGGACAAAGTGAAACTTTGTCATTGGTGATTTTGATGCACCCTAATATATATATATATATATATATATATATATATATATATATATATATATATATATATTATATATATATACTGTATGATAATACTTAGTTAACCCTTTAACGCCAGAATTTTTGGTAGGGTTAAGTTATCAATGCGTGTATTACGTCATTGCCATGTCACCACACCACTTCCTTTCGATCAGCGAGCGAGTTTAAGCGAAATTCGATCTGGAAAGTATTATGATATGTAATCGTCTTCTACTTCCAGATAATGTAGCTACCTGTGGTTCCCATCCTACGTAAAATTGTAGCTCCCCTCCGTCACGTGACGTTTGTTGTTAGAAAGGACGCTAACCTTCTCCCCCTCTCCATAAAAATAAATCGGTTAGTAGTCGGTTAGAAACAGTAACTAGTTAGTTTAAGGAAGCCATTTTTTCCCCTAACCGGGTACGCACATTTATGCATTATATTTCAAAGTAAGACTAACTTATTTTAAAACATCAAATACTCTCGTTATTAATTTTAATATTAATTATTACTAATTTTACTACTCTTTACCCCTCAAACGCAGTGTGTCTAAGCATCTCCAAAATCCTGGACCTTAATTTTGGCTCTCTTCTTTTTCTATGGAGGGGGAGGCACTTTTGGGGGCATTCGCCCTTGGCCCTTTCTTCCTGCATAAAAAAAAAGAAGTTAAGTTGGTCATAGTTTAGGCCAATTTCCTTCCTCTAAGTTTAGTTTGAGGTTTCGTGGGTTAGCGAAAAATTACTCCGAGTCACTTTTCAAGACAGTAGGCACTGTTCATGAGAAAATTCTAAAAGCCACTCCTAAGTGTTAGGCACCACTGATATTCTTGACATATTCTAGACTAGAGAATATGGGACCCGAGTTGTCGTAAAATGCGTCACAGTCGAGGTTAGGTTAGGGCTGTTTCATTTCAAAAGTTGTCGAAAAACTTGACCCGCCCATCATTTGGACACTGCGCGTGACATTAGTGGTGTCGCCATAGACTGAATTTTTTTATTATTATTGAAATAATTAAGTTGCATGAAAAAAGATATATAGTGAAGGTGAAGCAAAGCTAATTTAGGTTAGGTAAAATTAATTAAGTTTTTAACCCTTTACTGCAGTGGTCCGCAACCTGGGGTCCACAGAAGACAAGGGGTATACTCTAATTCACACAATAAGGGGCCCTCAAAAATAATCCATATTCATTTATGGGTCCACAAGTGAGAAAAAGGTTGCGGACCACTGCTTTACTGCACAGAGGTGTTTCCCGAGACTGAATAAAATCGTCTGGCGTTTGCCAAAACAAAATCAGTAAAGTTAGCACTGTCCGCCAAAAGGGTTAAGATTAGGTTAAATGTTGTCATCCACAGTTGAAGATGTGAAAATGTCGCGGTTTTGTAAGGTAACAAAGCACGTGTGTGTGTGTGTGTGTGTGTGTGGTGTAATCAAGGGATCTCGATTTAATACACCCTATGCGAGGGATGTCAATTTGAGAATCACGGAGGCGAAAATAAGCAAACTTTACTTTCGATATTCGAACATTAAATGAAAACACTTGAAACGCTTTTCCATTTATTATCTCTAGACCGAAATCACGTCTCACTCATACCAATATATGCAAATTAAAATCCTATAATGAATTTAGATTTCATTTTATAAAGTAATTTCGAAAATCAATTTTCACTCTGTACAGATAGATAAGCGGGGACGGACACCCACACCAACACACAAATTTTGAGTTTAGAAATATTTAATGAATGAGAGTTCCTGTCAAAATATTTGACTATGTAATGATGTAGGTTCATATACTTAATTGACATTAAAAGTGGTTGGTTGGTTCGTTGGTTGGCTCGTCCATCAACCACGTAGGGTCACTAAGACTGGCGGTAATGTCCGTATCCGATGGGGAAAATAAAACCAAAAAAATTTGGGGTCTATGTCAAGCCAAAGAACTCACGAACAACGGGCCTATTACTGTTTCCCTCTTCCTGTTTCTCAACGTAACCTCCACCTCACCCCCAAAATAAAGAGTGTATCCTTTGTTTTAATTTTTAGCAATATTTCCTTCGATCCCAGGTGAAGTGTGTCCCAAGTCAGTCCTTTTGAAAAGAGAAACAGTGGTGGAGCCGCTGTCAGCAATTTCTCTCATAAATTATTGGTCACCCAACTAATCACTTTCCATAAAAGATTTGTGTTTACTCTTTAATGCTACTTAACATTTAATATTTGCGAGCTATGCTACTTAATATTTAACATAATATCTAATGCTATCTAATAATATTCAATATTAACTATATAATGTGCAGTATTCTAAAAACTCCGCTCCCCGTTAGAACCGAGAGCAAAAACAGGACTGAAATAGGATATACGCTGAAAAATATAAAATTTTCCGACAGTACAATGATAACACTGGGCAACACGTATTTTATTGAATGATATCTGACACTTGATTCTAGGTAATTTGGGTGCGCTGAATACGAATTTCAACTCGGTTTGGCTCTATCAGGTCCTGATTCTTGTCGACAGCCTATGTGCCATTTTCCAGATTTTTCAATTAGGACTAAAAAATTAAGTCATGTGTTAATTTTTTTTTTCAAGTTTCATGAATACAAGCAGTTCAAACTACAGTAAAATTACATTATAACGATAGAAATGACTTAAAATAAAAAACAAACAGATATGAAGCTTTCACTGTGGCAAAAATTTTCTTTTGTAAGACTTTCTAGCGTATTTGCTTGTTGATGGCAGGTCTCTTTTCAAGCACCAGCAGTAATCAGCCATCATGTGGGAATCCCAGCGGCCTTGGTACCGTTCCTCCATAATTTTGATATCTTGGTGGAATCTCTCCCCTTGTTCGTCACTTACATCACCTAAATTACTTGGAAATTGGTCAAGATGGCTATTCAAAAAATGCATTTTTATGCTCATATTGCAACCTAACTCTTTGTAGTCCCTTAAAAGTTTTTTTACGATTTCTTCGTAGTTATCTGCCCTATAATTGCCTAAAAAGTTTTCTATCAAGTCCACGAATGAGAACCAGCCATTTTTTTCGCGTTCATTCATGACATTAGGAAAATTGCTGTCTTTAATCATTGTTCTTATTTTGGACCGTCGAAAATTCCCGCCTTGATTTTTTCATAACTTAAACTTGGAAATTTTGAAGTTATGTATTTGAAACACTCGCCGTTCGTATCTAAAGCTTTTACATATTGTTTAATGAGGCCTAGTTTTATATGCAGAGGAGGAAATATGATTTTATCTCTGCTCACTAAAGGTGGATTAATTACGTTTTTTTCTCCGACAGTAAGTGATGTTCGTGCTGGCCAGATTTGTTTGAAATAATGTTCTTCCTTGGCTCTGCTGTCCCATAAGCAAAGGAAGCAGGGATATTTAGTATACCCTCCTTGTTGTCCAAGCAGAAAATTAACCATTTTTAAGTCAACACATATGATCCACTCGTGCTCCCTATATTTGATAAGATTTAAAACCTTTTCTATATGTTCATACTTTTCTTTTAATTTTGTTGAGTGCCCAATCGGTATCGAGCCGTATAGATTGCCATTATGCAACAACACACACTTAAGACTTCTTTTCGAACTGTCTAAAAACAAGCGCCAATCATTTGCATCGTAAGACTCAACCCCCATCTTCTTTAACAAACCAACTATGTCGCAGCAATATACTAAACTATCCTCTGTTCTAAAATATTTAACAAGTTCTTCTCTTTTCTGTAAAATGAAATGTATGTGTTTGAAGTAAGCAAGTTTTTCTCTTTAAGTCTTGAAGCTAAAATTTCCGCAGCCTTTTTTGGCAAATTTAGATCCCTTACAAGATCATTCAACTCGGCCTGGTTAAACTTTTTGCGGATCGTTTTGACTTTCAAATACGCTGGGGTCAAAATCGGTGTCTGACTCCTCAAAGTGCATAACAATATTTTCAGGAACATCTTCAACTAATTCTTGAGTTGGCAGACCCTTAAATTTTGGAATGGGGATCTCATTTGAATGTAGCACAGGTCGTATCGCGGTGTCGAAATTTGGGTACTCGATGCAATGTTTATTTTTCTTAGTGAAGCCCGAAGTCTTGACAAAGCAAAGGTAGCAATCGGTCTCGTGGTTAGTAGGCTCTCGCCACACCTGATATGGAAAAAAAATTGTAAAGCGTTAACAAAAGCGACGAGAGACTTGTTTTTATGAATTTTATCAAAAGTTATCACCCAAACATTTAACATTTCTATGTGTTTCAACCTTATGCAATATTTGAGATTCTTATAAACATTTTCTGTAAATTTTTGTTTATGTACCTAAGTTACAATTACATTTAGGTAAGTTACAGTATACTAGTGATTAAATTACGTAGTTTTATGAAATCATAAACTTACCATCGGAACTCCAAAAGGTATTTTTGAATCCGAACCCTTCGTCCAATGTCGCAGTCTTTCAATGCATATAGTGCAGGCTTTATGTGGAGCCCACGATTTATCTTGGTCCCCCAGTTTTATGCCAAAATAAGCTAAGTAAGCTCTTTTTACGAAGTCAGTTATATTTGCTCGTTGATGTGGAAGTGTAAAATTTCCACATATATAACAGAAGGAATCAGGGTTGTTTTTGCATTTCAACTTTCTAGTGCTTGATGACATATTGCTTGATTGTTCTGCCAATTTGTAAAGGTATTTAAAGCCCTTAATTCATATAAATTTAAGAAAATCTGAAATATAAACACAAAAATTAGTTTAAATAGGTACTTATTATGAAATAGGTACTTACAATCTATGAAATTAAAACTAGAAACACGGATGAGTAGGTACAATATAAATTACGTCTAATTAAATCAACTATATTAAATCACGATGACAAAATTACTCACTAATCATATGCCAATTCAAAATTATGTTAATGCCCAAACTTAATTAACTAACTCAACTGACTGACTGACTGACTGACTGATTGAATTGACTGATTAACTCTGGAAACGAGTCGCTTTTATATATTTTAGTTGTCCCTCTAGAATACTCTACAGAGAACAGGAACGCTCAAGAAAATTTTAGAATTCTATGATATTTTTAGCTTAATTTACTAATATTAAAATGGGTTAAAAATGACAAAATTAAAAATATTTTTAGGGTGTTACATATAAAAATATACATAATACAACAATACCATAACAATAGGTACAAATACCTAGATAAAAACCTAGTTGCATAATGTGTAACTGCAAAAAGACTTAGCGAGTATTGAGAAAAAAAACCTTTTTATGAATACGACGAAAGAGGAGGGGTGTTGAGCAAAATCAGGACCTGATAGAGCAAAACCGAGTAAACATTCGTGCTCAGCGCACCCAAATTACCTAGAACTAACTGTCAAATCTAATTCAATAGACAAAAAGTTGAAATTTGTTCCCCAGTGTAATACGTGGAAAGCATATGAGGCGTCGCGCGGCACAATGACGAATTAACCAACGGGAGAAAATTCCGTTCCGTATGTCACAGTAAACTTCAACCTTTCTTCTATCATAGACCAGGTCGTTTTTTGGTGTACTCGTCATTGTATCACCACACTATCACAAGTTTTCAGTGAATGTGCAATGAACTCATTTGTCACATTTGCAGCTTCAAAGTTCCGTACATTTCAAGCCAGCCTTCTTGCATGAACGTCTACCCGTGCAGCTACCTGTGCTTTTGCAGCTACATTTCACCAGCTCACTGCAAGCTTTCGATGCCATTGGTAATGTTGTCTACACGGGTATCCACTGTGTATCCTTGTCTCTTGTCCATCCAAATTTCTCTGGAGTAGGAGCTTGCTACTGAACCTGGTGACTTGTAGTCCATATCCCTGATCGATACGCAGCACTGTTCGTGTGTTGCAGCAAAGCATCTTGGGACGGGGGGATGTGTTCCATTGTGCTGTTTTTCTGACAGAAGATGTCTTTTCGTGCCTCATTGACAGAGTCTAGGCTGCTAGTCTTGTCACACAGGACTACGGTGTACCGTTCAGTAAGTTTGAAGGTGCTGTCATCCATATCCAGTTTTCTGAAGGGATTTGTTGCCATGGATGCGAAGGCTTGCGTTACTCCAGGATAAGACTGCCATGCTTGCCATGCCATTTTCTTCCCTCTTCCAAAGAACGACGAGAGAGTGTCACATCCTGTGAAACTGTGAAAAGCAGGCAATGTCAGGCATTTTTGTGCTCCAAGAGTTCGAGATACATGATTAATGTGTAGATAGGTGAAAGTCTTTCCAGTACTCAGAACTATCCATATATCTGCGGTGGGACATGTGTTCAGTAAGTGATGATACAGCCCATTTAGGATGACAATAATATCAGTGTCCACAGTACGAACCAGACATGTGGTGCAGCCACGTGCTAATGCATCTTGTAGATGAATGACTATCCTAGTATCCGCTTCCTCGTGATCACATAGTGGCATGGCATGACCTGACTCCTTTACATCTTGTCCAGATGTTATAAAAACTTCTTTACCAGCAGGGACATCCATGTTTGCAACTCTGTCAGACAGAAATGCAAAAAGTTCCTGCTTGTTAATGGGATCACGGAGGAATTCTTGCCAGTTTCCAGGAGTTTTGTTTTTAGCAGCCACCTTCCTCCGAGTGCCTTTGCCTCTTTTCTCCCTCGTGGACGCCTTAATGCTGTTATTGAGGTATGTGTCCCAAACAACGTCAATTCTCTTAGAAGTCTCCAACTGATTTGTGATGTACGGAATGAAGCCATTGCTGGCGTAGTCATCGAATGTTGTGAGGCCACTTGTGGGAAGAAAGTTCACAACAGCAGCACCATCTAAGACCTTCACATCGAAGGAACCTGGGTGCTCGGCCTGCTTATCCTGTTCTAGGCATGTGATGAGATTACTTCTTACCCTGACATAGTTTCCCTCTATCAGAAAGAGACGGGGTATATGGGTGATTCTCATGTGAGAAGAAGGCATCCATGTCGCAATCTCTGTGGCGCATTACAATAATCAGCTGGGAGAAAAGACTCACATCATGCGTCAGCATTGAGATATCTTCTGCTTGCTTGCTCTGAACTTTGCATGCTGGCGACCTGAGGAGTGGCAGAGAGTTCTTTTTAATTGGCTCATGGATGGACTGTGTGCAGTCTACCAATACAGCTTTGTGGTTCTTGATGTATTGGTCTTTCCCTAGTGCCTCTATAGTACGGACTGTGTTGACGACAGACTCATCCATCACGTTATGTGTATCTAGAGTCAGTAGTTCTGCACCCTCTTCGGTAAATGGATTGCCTATATCAGTGATGGCTTCTACCAAGTCCAAAGTTTGCTGTTTGAAGGTTTTCTAAGCAAACATGCCCGCTTCATGATGTTGCTGATTGTCATTATCTGTCTTAAAATATTCGGTCTCAAATTCCTTCAGAAGTCTTGCTTGTTCTGCATTAGTTAGCGCCTGAATAAATATAGAAAAGCAGAATTATAGTGCATATCAAACAAAATTATAATGCAATCTTCTATCTGATCCATCTTGCACCAGTAGGGATGAAATAAGAAGTAAGAAACATTTTATAACCTGTATTCGTATGTTAAATATATGCAATAGTTTTCATTGTTTGCACTTCAAAAATACCACACAATCATCTCTATTCAGTGTTTCATAATAATAAATGCTTCATAAAGAGAATTACTGGAATGATTGTTTTGGTGAGAAAATTAGGCTGCTTTTTGCGTCAGTCGCACAGATGATGTCAATTTTATGTGCCTCTAAATGCCTATAACTTTGTTAATAATGATGATATGAAAACGGCCCAAACATCATCAGAACCGTCTGGAGACTGCTTACAAATCATACATTTACGATATTTCTCCAAATTCAATAATTGAGGAGTTATATGTTTCCAACTACGCAAAACGTGAACCGTAATTTGGCCGAAATTCCCAATTTTGGGTTTTGTATGAAAACAGTATGAACAATTCTTGTGATTTAATGGCGCCTATCAAAATTTTATTGTTTATGGTTTAGTGGACCCACAAAAAATCATGGTGCTTTGGTCCAATCGTTCCCCTTACATTCACTAAGCAACTTGACTATATCCTTTGAAATTATTATTAATAATCACTTCTTTAGTCTTTTTAGGATCATTTGATTACACTGGATGACAAAAAAGAACTTTTTTTTTGTCACATGAACAAAAATGGGTGGATCATATAGGTTTTTTTACCGCTGAGTTCAAAACCCTCAAATTTGTCTATCACCCACCAATATTGAGTGAATCGAAAACGAAATTTGGACTAAATTATAGACGTAATAGCAATATCAAAGTAGAAAATGCATATTGAACTGACCTAAAATGTAGCTATTGATGATTTACGCTTGTCTTACTGACAAATGAAAGTCAACAGTGACGTGCAGCAACTTATAAGCTGAGGAGGAGCAAGGGGCAGACTAGGGGTGCACCGGATATGAATTTTTCACATCCGGCCGGATATATATTATTAGGTACCGTATTATTTTTACACTCATATTGCTATGTTTTGTTTTGCATTGGGGGCAAACGCCCCCCCAAATATAAGATAAATAATAATTTAAGTATATTCAGATGTTTAATTGTTTTGCTCTCTTTCAGGTTCTTGTGTTGTATTAAACTATTAAGTATTAATCATGACAAGTTTTGTGTGGTCACTGTATACAATAAATGATCCTAGCGATATCACTGCAAAGTGTAATATTTGCCAAAAGATTATCAAACGTGGGACGGAGAAAGGTGGCCAAAAGTCTTTTAGCACAACACCTCTTCATAATCATTTGAAGATTAATCACCCAAAAGAGCATGCTGAAGCCAAAAACGAAAATGACAAAAAAAGAATAGCTGCGACTGAATCAAAGGAAATAGGCATATATAGAATAGGGCTAGACCGTCAACTTCTATTGGTAGTACTCTGAAAGAAAAGAAAATGGACCAAATGAGTAAGCAGATCTCAATAGAGGAAAGCTTTTCATCTAAAAAAATATGGGACATCAATGACTCCAGGTCTGTGATGATTCACCGTAAAATTGGCATGATGATGGCTTTGGACAACCAGCCATTTACTTTAGTTGAAGATGATGGTTTTATTGATCTAATGGCCTACCTCCAACCCAGATATCTCTTACCGAGCAGAAGGTACTTCTTTGATACTATAATTCCTCGTCTTTATAATGAGTTCAAGTCTAAAATTGCTCAGAAGCTGGAAGAAGTAAAGCATGTCAGCTTTTCTTCAGATATATGGACATGCACAACCTCTCAAGAAAGTTTTATATCATTATCGGGTCACTGGATAGGTAAAGATTTTGAAAGATACAATGCTGTGCTACATGCCTCTCATTTCTCAGGGTCGCATACTGGCAAGAATATACCTGAAAAGTTTCGCTTTATGTGGGATAGTTGGGATCTTGATGCAAATAAGAGGAATTTATTGGTGAGGGAATGGAGCTAGTAGTATGGCTCTTGGTAGTGACCTAGCTGAAATACCTTCAATACACTGCAGCATTCATTTACTCGAACTGGTTATTAGTGACTCAATTATGGTTCAGAGGAGTGTAATTGATATTCTTGCAAAAAGTCGCCGCCTTGCAACTCACTTTAACCATTCTCCTTTGGCTTGTAACAATTTCAAACACATTCAAGTGCAGCAAAATCTTGAGCCTCTCCTATTGGTTCAAGATGTCCCAATACGTTGGAACAGTGCATATTTGATGCTAGAAAGATTATATAAATTAAAAATTCCAGTGCAACTGTATTTGGCTGATCGTAGTGAATTACCTACCATCACATCCTTCGAGTGGACACTGATACGAAATCTCCTTAAAATATTAAAACCATTCTTCCAACTAACTCAGGAAATGAGTTCGGAAAAATCAACTTTGTCTTCCGTAATCCCAAGCATTTGTATTTTACAAAGATTTCTTTCAAAGATTGGCCATGATGACCAAGGTGTTCAAACGACAAAGAGAGAACTCCTGACTTCTCTTCGAGCGCGTTTCTTGTCGGAGAGTAATGATGGGAAGTCTTTGAACATAATGAAAAACAGGGCTTATGTGACTGCGACTGCAATAGATCCGCGGTATAAGTTATCTTTCTTTCAACAAGATCAAAAAGAGCAGGCTAAATCCTGGCTGATTGAAGAAGTCATAGGTATTGAAAATGACGAAGGTGGTAATGATTCTAATGAAAATGAAAGTGAAGGTAATGAAAGTGGAAGCGAAAGAAGCTCAAATTCCAGTTCTCCTATGCGAAAGAGGAAAGACGAAGAGGACATTCTTGAAGCGTGTTTTATGGAGATCACAAAAGGAGAGCAATCTGGGGAAGTAAGTTACAAGAGAAGAAAGGTTGAAAAAAAGACTGCTCCTGTTCTACTGATTGCAGGGGAGTTAGACCGATATGCATCTGAACCTCTTTTAGATAGGAAACGCTGTCCAGTTCAAATTTGGAAGCAGGAGGACCGATTTCCTCTCCTTAAAACTATTGTTTCAAAGCTTCTCTACACACCCGCATCCTCTGTATTTTCAGAGAGAATGTTTTCTGAATATGGAAACATCTATGAAGCAAGGCGATCCCGAATATTGCCTAAAAGAGGAGAAATGCTCTTGTTTCTGCACCACAACGGAAAAAAGTTCTAAATCACTGTTGTTGAGTTTTTTTATTCTGAAGACCTCCAGGCTGAATGGCGGTATCTGACCTACACAATACTGCCCTCCATTCATTGATTTCATTCCAGGCATTTTATATTGTATTCAATGTATTGTTTTACATTTGTCAAGCTTGTAATGTTTTGTATTGTTTTGAAAATAAAGGTAAAAAAGGAGAAAAAAGAATGGAAAGCAAGTGCAGGGGTCTAGCAATATTTTACTCTTTTTAAAAAATTTAACGCCTAGACGTTTTTATAAAAAGCTCCGATTATATTAATAGAACTGTAATCGTTAAGGATGGACAAATGTTTTATTTATTCTTGTCATCAGTATTGTGTTGATTTAATATAAAAAGTGTTGCTCGACTGATTTAGGGGTGGGCCCTGGAGGGCTTTCCATTTTTTTTGTATATAAAATATTATTTGTAATGTGTTATTATCATATTATCCTATTATGACAGATTTTCATGCAGGTGTTAATTTTCTAATGTCTTGGCCTATATCCGGCATATCCGGCCGGATACCGGATATTTCGCAATATCCGGTGCACCCCTAGGGCAGGGACCCCCCCCCCCCCCCCCCGTCCTATTCTGACTCAAATCCTAAGTAATGTAAATTCGTCTGTCACTCAAAAAACTGCTGGTGATAGAAAAATTATGTTTTCATTTCCGTAATCAACGTAAAAAATTACAAGTAAAAATGTCTCCGTGACAAAAACTATGTTGACCAGTATTATTTTACCATTTTGACAAAATACAACGTCAAAACAACTGATTGATGACAAGATTAGAAAATATTTTAATGCGAGTAGCCAGTTATTGGAAGAAATGTTAATTATCTTATTTAATTAGTTTTTTATTAACAGTGTTATTACGCATAATTTAATTCTAATAGGTTAACCTTGACAACATATTAACAGTAACTTAAGTTTTAACATTAGTTACATAACAAATCAAGTTGAACAAACTCCTCGTCTTATACCTGAATGGGATTCGAACCTTTTGCCGTGATGATGTTTATTCGGCCATGTGAGAACTTGATCATCAACATAATTAATCCGGAGGACCAGAAACTGGCACAGCGTTCAGGAAGGACAAATGCGGCCCATTAATTGCGCTAACTTCTGATTATTAATCAGCACAATATCGGGGTTTCTCTAACAGGGAAACGTTGTTACCCAACTGAACTACAGACGCTGGCCATGTGAAGACTCGCTAGGAAGAGAACAAACTTTTGCATACGTTTTCCCATTTTTTTTTCGGGGCGGGTGCGGGTCACTTAAGTTAATATTTCCATTCCTTGTTTATATATATATATATATATTATATATATATATATATATTCTAAAACTTAAAAATAATAATAATAATAATAACATTTATAGGGCATTCTAATTTCGTTACAAATGTCAGTGAATATGCGCTGACACTATTGCTCTAAATGTGCAGAGATCATCACATTATTTGTTTTTATCATCGTGTCCGACCTTCTCCTTGGATAATGCAGCAGTTAGCACTGATACTAAAAACAAGGAAAATGAAGGCACCCAGGAAACTGGTTAGTTCCAGTAGCAAAACTTTACAACCTTACCTTACATAGCCAGGTACGCCCTGCTCATCGGGGATTGTTCTGAGCCAGGCGTCTAGTCTTCGTTTGAAGATGTCCACTGCAACTCCCTTCGTGTTTCTTAGGTCTTTGGGCAGCTGATTATACAGTTTTGGTCCTCTCACAACAAAACTATTTTCTTTCAGAGTTAAGGATGTTCCCTGTCTCGCCTTCAATTTGGGAATACGACACAGTCTACCGTTTCTACTTTCCACCGTTGTTTGGGGAGTTATAGGGTTCAGAGTAAGATTAGGGACTAGTTTCTCCATTATTTTCCAAGTGTAAATAATGGTGTATCTCTCTCTTCTCCTTTCCAGTGAATATAGGTCTAGTTCTCGTAACCTTTCCCAGTAATTTAGTTCTTTGCACCCATTGATCTTGGCTGTGAAGCTTCTCTGGATCCCTTCCAGCTGTCTAATGTCTTCTTTTTTATATGGGGATGTTAGGACCGAGCAGTATTCCAATTTGGGTATGATCAGGGTTTTCAGTAGAGGAATCATTACATTCCTATCCCTTCGTTTAAAGGTTCTCAATATCTGTCCCGTTATTCTCTTTGCTCTGTTTACTGCTATCTTATTTTGTGTTTCAAATTTCGCATCATCTGTCATTACAACCCCTAAATCTTTTGCTCTGGAATTTCTCTGAATTTCCTGTCCATTTGGGGTATAATATTCCATGGATTTTAGGTCTTCTCTTTTTCCGTACCGTAATAGCTGAAATTTCTCGGTGTTAAACTTCATATTGTTGTCTTCCGTCCACTTGTAGATTCTGTTTATGTCGGTTTGTAGAGATCCTATATCTTCTGGGTTTCTTATTTTTCTACTGATCTTTGTGTCATCCGCAAAGGATGTTACTGTGCTGTCTCTGGTAACGTCCTCATCTATGTCAGTTAGCATGATTATGAAGAGTAGTGGAGCTAATACTGTTCCTTGTGGTACTGAGCTGAGGACCTCTGATTCTGATGAAGATACTCCTTGTACTGTAACGACTTGCCGCCGCTCACTAAGGAAATTATATATCCATTTCCCTACTTTTCCTGTTATTCCCATATATTTCAGTTTATGTATTATGATTCCGTGGTCACACTTGTCGAACGCTTTAGCAAAGTCTGTGTATAGTACATCATAGTTTTCATTACTTTCAAGTGAATCAATAATGTTGTTGTAGTGTTCCATTAGTTGTGATAGGCATGATCTGCCTGACCGAAACCCGTGTTGGTTATCATTGAATTTTTTCTGAGTTTCCAAAAAGTCATAGATTTTCTGTCTAACTATTCTTTCAAATATTTTAGTGAGATGAGATAAGCGACACTGGCCTATAGTTTTTGGCCTCGGATCGATCTCCTCCTTATATATTGGGACTATGTTCGCGCTCTTCAGGATGCCCGGTATTTCTCCCGTGTCTAGTGATCGTCTCCATATCCAGTATAGGGGCTCAGCGATTGCATTCTTGCAGTTTTTGATCAGTGTGGCATTCCATTTATCCGGTCCTGCCGCTGAGTGTGTTTTTAGTTTCCCTATGGCTTGTGTAATATCATCCGTCGTAAAGTCGAAATCCGTTATACTTTCCCCTTGTGGTTCTTCTTCAAAGAACGCGTTTCTATCGCATATCAATTTGTCAGTTTTTGGGATACTGAAAGATGATTCACTGAGCTCTTAATATTTCAGATACTTCTGTTAGATCATCAGATAAATCACTGTTCTCATTTTTTAAAGGTCCGATAGTCGCATGGTTTTTCGACTTTCTTTTTGCGAAATTATAGAAGTACTTTGAGTTAGCCTTTATCGCTTCTATAGCGTCGTCTTCTTTTTCTGTATGCTTCTCGATTAGTTCCTTATCCTGTACGACATCGATACTTTGCAGTTTATCATTTAATATTTTTTGATGTTGTTATCTTTACAATTACTTAATTTTGCAGTCACTCTTTTTCTCTTTCGAAACAATGCCCTCTTTTGTCTTTCGAACCTGCTTCTCTTTCCTCTTTGTTATTTTGGGACATGTTTTTCCACAATTTCTAACGTCTTCTCCTCTAACGTCATTAGCATCTCCTCCGTTGTCTTGGCCTCGAAAATGGTTTTCCAATCTATTACTTCCATGCTGGATGTCACATCTTCCCAGTTTATAGCTTTGGAGTGAAAATTAAAAATTTCGAATTTGCTTCTTTCTGTTGTGCGTGTTCTTTCCTTTCCTGTTGCCTTTATATTAGTTGTTATTTCAATGATGTTGTGGTCCGATATCATAGTTGGGGATATTTCTACATTATCAATTAGATTACTGTTGTTTGTGAATACCAAATCTAGGCAGTTGTTTTTTCTTGTGTTTTCTGTTATTTCTTGCGTTAACATAAATTCATCAAAGCTAGTAGCATTTTTACCTGCTCCTGGTCTTCTCGTGTGCCCCCCTTGTCCTGGTGTATACATATATTTTTTCCTATTTTATATTTCATGAATGGGAAATTAAAATCACCACAGAGAAAAATATTTGGGGTTGGAGAGTGTAGATCTTTTACCAGTTTCTTACCTCTGTAATGGAATCTGAAAATTTTGAGGTTGGCGTGTTTGGGGGTCTGTACATTACAATTAGTACCATATTTAATTTTTCAATTTTTGCTGCTACACATTCTACGTAGCTGTTTGAGGTACTTATAGCCATTTCTGCTATGTGCCTTTCGCGTGTGTAAATAGCACATCCTCCTTTACGTCTCACTGTTCTGTCGGCTCGGAGGATGTTATAGTTGTCAATTTGTATTTCTTTTTTTCAATACAGGACTCACAATTTTCACAGTTCGCCTGGCAGTCCTTTAGATGAGTTTCCGTGAGGCATGCAAAGTCTGCTCCGGCTTCTTGCATGAGTCCTTTCAGGTATAAACTTTGTTCGTGGAATGGTTTGATTTAAGGCCCTGTATGTTGGCTAGGATTATTTTTATTTTTTCTCTTTCTTTTCGCATACAGGTGGTTCCGATTTGTTTTCCAATGGGTGCCGGTTTCGTTGCCTTGTGGTCCTCCGAGAATTTACCTCTTTTTATCTTTGTCGGTACCTGTTGTCCCGATAACGCATGAAGTGCCTTTGTTCGTACCTTCTGTCCGGCTCTCGGATTCCTATATTTGTCAGCTGGTTTTGTAATTGCTGGATAGTATTTAGCAGCTGAAATGTGTTGGCTGCGTCTAAAAAATTGGCACTCTTCTTTGATGTTCGTTTTTCTGTTCACTCGTTGCGTTCCTTTGAGGGTGGTGGTATCGGCATTTTTTTCCGTATTTGCAACTCCCATATCTTGCATAAGTGTTGCAGACCGTAAGATGGTGGAACTGCATTTCTTATCAAATTTGCAGTATCCACTTGTGTAATGCGTTTTGCATAATGTGGGATGTGCATATATGCATTGCCCATCCCGATATCTGCAGTTCCCTTTCGCGTAGTATTTATATACGATATTTTCTACGCTTCTACTTCTTTTTCTTATTATTTTCAAGTTCTTAATTTTATTATCATTATTTTTCTTTGGCTGTTTATTTTCTACGTTTTTAGTTATTATCTTTTTATCATTTCGCTCGTTGGACCGTTTGACTACTTCGCAACTTTTACTTATTTCTTTCTTTCATCTATGTCTTCCTTCCGTATTATATTGTTTATATCGTTATTCGTTATTAAATTGTTGTTCGTTATTATGCTGTTATTCGTTATTTCGTCTTCTCTCTCATCCACCCGTTTTTTGTTGGGACCATTTCCGGACCCTGTGTCCCCATTATTTCATTCTTTTTTGTAACTTTCGAGTCTGCTATCTCCATTTCTTTAAAGACCGCGAAAGAATTTACGTCTGTGTACATGCGCCACATAGAAATTTGATCCCCACGACGTGTTTCGCGTTCGAGACAAGAGTTATTTCCCTATCATTCCAATTCATGCAGATAAAGTCTTGCAGTCGTTGACAGAAATCACACAATCGCTGTTTTCCGTTGTTTCAAGATTGCACAAATTACAGATTAAGTGAGAATTTGGACCCATAGCCATGCTATTCCTTAATTAGCGTAAAAAGAAATACCCACACAAATTCTTTTTTTTTATTTATTTTTATTTCTATTTCTTTCCTTTCGATGGTCGAGGGTATTTCGAGGGTTTTCTGACCTTTGCGTTTTATGACCTTTTTCCTGCCTTGTTTCAAACTTTCTCGAATGCAACCGTATTTCGTTTTAATAATAATAATAATATAATAATATTAAAAAATGTAGTATTAGTTGCGTACGAATGGACAAATGTCGCTAATCCACTAGAGTCTAGACCAGTGATGCACAAACCCTGGCCCGCGGGCCAAATGTGGCCCCCACGGGTCTTTTCAATTCACATTTTTCACATGAAAAGGGTAGCTACCCAAAGAAAAATCTGAAATATTACCCCTGGTTATAAAAATGCATATTTATAAAAATAGAATATCTATATATCTGGCCCCTACATATAAAACAGATGGTTGGTTTGGCCCTCACATCAAAAAAGTTTGTGCACCACTGGTCTAGACGATATATTTCCCGTCAAAGGTAAAGCACTTTATGGCCAACAAGATTCATTTAGTTCGGTGGTTTTCAACCTTTTTCAATAAGGCACCCTAAATTTAAACAAAATATACATACTCGTATGTATATTTCCTCTTCGACACTCCGACATTATTGGTTAAAATGTGACCATTGAAACGGAATAATGATTCGATGTAGTCAGGAAAACCTGTCCCTAACTCTGATCTTAAAAAAAGGTGAGGAGAAACTGTGACGAACCCGCTGTCAAAGTTTTATATATCATCTCTCTCTCTCTCTCTCTCTCTCTCTCTATTTTCGGGTTCGTGTCCCGTTTAAGAGACCTTCATTTTATTGTACTTCTGAAAGTGTTCCCTAAACTTTCTCGCTGCGAGGAAAATTCTCGCTCAAGTTTGGTATCAAATTAAGATATGGCCAGACCAACTTTCCTAATGTGCGCCTCTCTCTTCGTTTCGGTTTTATCTATCTATTTCGGTTTAGCTAGCGTCCGTTGCTCAGTGGGTAGTACATCGTTTCTCTATAAACGAAGTGAAAACACTGAAATCGGAGGTTCGAATCCCGATGGTGCCGGTTAAAAGTAATTCAATAGTTAGGGCAATGTACTGCGTTCTTCTGGACTGAACGCTGTGACAGTCTCTCTCTCTCTCTCTCTCTCTCTCTCTCCTCTCTCTCTCTCTCTCTCTCTCTCTCTCTCTCTCTCTCCTCTCTCTTTTTTATCAACTTGTATTTTAAAAAAAATATCAAATATTTTTTATTTTAAAAATATTTAAGTAATTAGTAGCCCTTTAAAAGTACCCAGAGGCGGTTTATTGCTTTTTTTTTTTATTAATGCCAGACGATTATATTTTGTATGGGAAAAGTCTCCTTGACATCAAAGACATAACATGCAAATAAAATGTCAATAAAAAATTGCTAAATTTTATATCTTCCTCGTCCTTAAGGATTTAAACTTTCGCACTTCAAAGTTTTCCAAATCTACAGTCTTACAATACAGTACAATATTTCTTTCCCATTTATCAAACCAACCAACAGTGAAGGTTCAAATTTGTTAATGTTGCCATAGCAACGAAATAATTCCTTTTTCTTCCTTTGTCACGCTAATAAAATTGCAGAACTGATAAGTCTTCCTAATTTCAGAATCTTCGAGGACTAAGGATGATTTAAAAATAGTAATTAAAAAATCATTCAAAGTTATTGAGTGATAATAATGATAATCAGTCAGAAGTGGCAGAAAATGGCACAACGCTTACGGCAGACTAATGCGACCTTTTGCGCGAATTCCTGTAATATTTATTATTACCGGCAATATCAGAGTCGAACCCTCGACCTCAGTGCCTTCACCTCGCTTTTAGGGAAACAGTGTTATCCACTGAGCTACGGACGCTTGCGTTATTAGGGGTAACTTATGAAAAATTAATTAAATTCTCTAAGTATACACTATATAATATATATACACACTGGTATAGTCAGAAAAAAATTTCGGTGGGGACTGAATTCACTTTCAATTAATTTTATATCTTAAGTTATAATTGACATTCGAATTCATTATCAGTCTAGTCGTGATTAATCACGTCAGTTCAACGTTGATAAGAGACTGGATCTCATTAGCTGCTGCGGCATCATCGACAACGTGCGAAATTTATTCAATGACCAAATCTGCGACCCAAATCAGCAGTTCGACCGATTAATTATTCGAAGCTTATTGGGAGCTTGCTGAAACAGTTGGTGGCAGCGTCAGTTTGCTTCCATTAGTTAGGCGAAATCAAGGTGGCGATCAAGATTGGTGCTTTGATCGATTTTTTATGGTTCCTCGCTTCCTGTCCCCGAGTTGGATGTTGCCAAACTCGAATTGTAGCTTTGGCGCAGAAAATGGCATTCAGCAGCCTCCAGTGGCAGACCCGTAAACGTGGTGGACTCCCTATTGAAATGTCCTGCAAACTTTTTCCCCTGTGTGAGGAGACTTCTCCAAGTTCTCGCAGCAGTCCCCGTCGCAATTGCCATAGCCGAAAGATCGTTTTCCACCTCAAGACCAAGCTGTTTGAGCGTGTTTAAACGAACAGAGAACAGACAGAGAGTCAACATCATTATTAACATCCCCTGCACACACACACACACACACACACACACACACACACACACACACACATACCGTATTTGTCGGCTTATAAGACGCACTTTTTTTCCTTATACCTTAAAAATCGCCCTGCGTCTTAGAAGCCGAAAGTGGCAATACAGCACATCAATTAATTAATTGATTAATAACAAATAATAAGAGTAATAATCATATTTTCTTTCTTTATTGGCTTTTGGGTTTTCTTTTTATTGAATTTTACATATCCATTGTATTAACAATAAAGTGCATCAAAAACTTTTTTTCTTGAATTTACCTTTCCAAAATTAAGGTGCGTCTTTCACGGAGCGTCTTGTAAGCCGTCAAATACGGTATATATATATATATATATATATATATATATATATATATATATATATATATATATATATATATATATATATATATATATATATATACCCTCAGAATACTAGACCCAAAGCTTTTAAATGTTCTACCAAAAGAAGTGAGGAATCTTTAGCACACCGACCTGAATAACTTCAAGAACCAGCTGGACAGATTCCTGTGCAAAGTCCCTGACCAGCCATGCGTGGCTGGCTACGAGGGCAGGAGGAGATCAGACAGCAATTCCCTCCTTCACTAAATCCCGCAAATGAGGCGGGATGCTGCAGAGCGGTCGACCGTAGGTCGATCCTGAACCGTCGTTCGAACTCACCTAAACTGCATATATATATATATATATATATATATATATATATATATATATTATATATATATATAAAGGGTGATCCAGATAAATGGGACCCATAAAAAAAAGCCAAATATTCTTAATATTTAATTCCTTTCATAAAAACTATATATCATTCGAAAGAGTAGAGTTACAAGTTTATTATGAAATATTTATTCTTTAAAAATGACTCCTTTCAAATGTGCTCCATTAGTTGCCAAGCATTCCAGTGTTCTCGCTTGTAAGTTCTGCATCACTTTTGCAAGAGTGTGCGGTGGTATGGCCTGGATCTCATTTGTGATGGCGGCCTTCAATTCTTGCAAGGTCGTTGGGTTATTTCTGTAGACCCTACTCTTTAAATATCCCCAGAGATAATAATCTAAGAGAGAAAAATCCGGAGACCTTGCGGGCCATTCAACGTCTCCAAATCTTGAGATTAACTCGCCTGGAAACGTTTGACGCAAAACTGCCATGCAGTTGTTCGTGGTATGGCAGGTAGCTCCGTCTTGTTGGAACCAGTGGTTTTCTAGACAAAGATCTCTTAATTTAGGAATAAGGAAATCGGTCAACATTTTTTCGTAGCGATCACCATTTACAGTGACCGTGTTTCCGGTGGAATCCTCGAAAAAGTACGGCCCTATGATCTGAGATGCAGTAAGACCACACCAAACAGTTACACGCTGACTATGCAACGGGACTTCGGTAATATTCAATGGATTTTCTGTTGCCCAGAAACGACAATTTTGTTTGTTTACAGTTCCATTCAAGTGAAAATGGGCTTCGTCTGACATAATCAAAGTTGCTAGAAAATTGGTGGTGTCATTTACCTTCTGTTGGATCCATTGACAGAATTGTCGTCTTCGTGCGAAATCTCCATCGTTTAGTTGTTGCACTGTTTGAATTTTATATGGAAAGAGCATTAAATTTTGCTTGAATATACGGTGTGTTGTTCCATATCCAACTCCTAACAGCTGAGAAGCACGTCTGATGCTTATGTTAGGATTATCCTGTACAATTTCATGAGTTCTGTTAATGATCTCGTCTATCCTTGCTGTGCGCACTCTTCCGGTTGGTTTTCTTTTTCCAATGCTGCCAGTTAGGGAAAATTTCTGACACACCGACGGATTACTTTCTTAGAAGGTGATTTTGACATCTGAAAATTTGTCTTGAAAGATCTTTGAGCTGAAACTACACTTCTTCCATGCTCATAATATTGCTCAGTTATGAAACGCAGCTGTTCCACAGTCCATGCAGTCATCTTGAAGGGTTAGTTTTAACTAACACGTTTATTTTGTTTTGTATCTTATCTTGTCTTGTATTGTCAAAACCTGTACAATCCTGTACAAACTTGTAACTATCCTCTTTCAAATGATGCGTATGATTTTATAAAAGGACTTATAATTTAAGAGTTACAGGGTTTCTTTTGGGTCCCATTTCTCTGGATCACCCTTTATATATATATATATATATATATATATATATATATATATATATAATATTTAGGAGAAATCCAATGACAAGGAGAAATGTAAATGCCATGAAAAGTCTTCTTTAATGCGCAACGTTTCGAGCAAATACGCTCATCTTCAGGCTGTATGATAACAATGTGAAATTAAAATCAATAATTGAATGAAAAACCAGACAAAGAAAATTTCTATAACCTATTCATAAAGGCAAACTTTAAAAGACTGAAAAAAGAGGGTTAAATTCTAAGTTATACAGATTTACATTTAAAATTAAGAAGCTATTTTTAAATACATATAGTAAATGTGAAATTAATACACTGGAAAAATTAACAATAGTACACTGGAATAATGAAACTAACTAACCTTTCACTGCAATTTCCGAGGCTAGACTGATTTAAGCACAAAACGAGAAAACATAAGATAAGATAAGATAAGATAAGATAAGATGGTGAGGGCGACTGGGGAAGGGGGGATTATAAGGAATTGGGGAAGGAGGAGGGATTATAAAAAGTTTAAAGGGACGGCTGATGAGTCAACATTTAACGTCGGGGTCAAAGTTTTAATATAAAGCGATTCCAGAATTCTAAGTGAGTTGGGACAAGTATTACAACCAAGAATTTTAAAATTTTCTAAAGTGACATCAGTTTTACATTTGATACTGTGTTCCCGAATGCTAGAAACTTCTTTAGTTTTTAAAATTTTACCTGTTCGGCCACTTATTCCCATATGCGAATAAATCTAGCCCTGAGAGAGCGAACAGTGCTGCCAATGTAATTCCCAAGGAGACACCTAGGGCAGGTAAATAAATATACAACACCGCTACGCAACGAGTCAGGGGTTCGATCCTTCGCTGAGAAAAAGCTACCTAAAGACGTTTTATTAATAAATATGATGCCGAAATCAGTATGATAAAAAAATTTCCTTAACAACTTTGTAAATTTAAGCTTAAATTCCTTATTCAAAGGACCCATTTCAGGTACCAAGAAATATTTTATATCCTTCGGCACTGTAATACAAGGAAGTTGAGGGCTATAAACATTATTTAAGAAGGATCTAATTAGTTTATCTACATATTGAACAGGAAAACTATTATTGGTAAAGTATGATCTTAGATTATTAAATTCATCATTAAGTAAGGTAAAACTAGAGGTCAAATTATATCCTCTGAACAGGAGAGTTTTAATACAAGACATCTTATAGTTGAAATCAGTAAAACTAAAAAAATTCAGGCCCAAACCAGTGAAAGTGGGTTTCCTGTAAACTGATGTAGTAATAGAATCACCGTTTTTCGAAATTAAAAGATCTAAAAAGGGAAGGGAGCCATTTTTCTCAGTTTCCATTGTATACGTTATATTGGGGTGCAAAGAATTTAGGAAGTTAAAGAATTGTTGCGCTTGTACCGCATTATCAAAGACAGCTATCGAATCATCAACGAAGCGTCGATAGAAAATTGGCTTGAGATGAGTTGGAGATTGACTAAAAATTACACTTTCTAAATGAGTCATAAAAAAATCAGCTGCTAACGGTCCGACAGGTGATCCCATCCCTACACCATCAATTTGTTGGTAAACCTTATTGTTGAAAGTAAAATAGCATTGTTTGAAGACCAATTCTAAAAGTTCCTTAAAATGAGACAATGAAAAACCATGAAAAATATCAACCGAGCTAAAAACCCTATCTAAATAATGGCAATAGTTTCAGATACAGGTACATTCGTGAAAAGCGACTTTACATCAAAACTGACAAAAAACTTTTTTGAATCGAAGTTCTCACCAAGAAGGTCTTTTTGGAATTCAAACGAGTTATTTATAGTGTAAGCATTTTTCGCAAAGGGTGACAGGAGACTAACAACAAATTTTGCCAATTGAAAGGTGGGTAAGTTATACGAAGCTAAAATAGGACGGAGAGGTGTTCCAACTTTATGGATTTTAGGCAAACAGTATAATTGAGCCAGATTAGCACCAGATGCGAACAACTGAGAGTAAGTATCGTTTTTTATTATCTTTAAGGACTTTAGTCGTGACAGAAATCTATTAACCTGGTCTTCTAACCTTACAATGACTTTATTGACAGGTTCAAGAATTTGTTTGAATTTAGTAAGATCACTTAGGATTTCATTAGTTTTGTTTATGTAGTCCGATTTATTCAAATAACCACTCCGTTACCCTTGTCCGGTCTAGTCACGACAATCTCCTGGTTCTTTGCCAAATTCTTAATACACTGCAAATCACTCTTCCTAAATATGAAAGATTGAAATTTAAGATTTCTAAGTTTATGAAAAAATTCTTGAGTTAGATTTGAGAACTGACATTTGAAATTATTGAATTCACCCACATGGGGAACATTTTTCAAGCCATTAAAAAAATTTTCAAAGTAAAGAAAAAACGAAGGCTTATATATTTGGAACAACGGAAGCTTAAATTGCAAACCAAGTGACAGTAAAAACTTTTCCCGAGGGGAGAGTGTGTAATTAGATCCTTCTTAAATAATGTTTATAGCCCTCAACTTCCTTGTATTACAGTGCCGAAGGATATAAAATATTTCTTGGTACCTGAAATGGGTCCTTTGAATAAGGAATTTAAGCTTAAATTTACAAAGTTGTTAAGGAAATTTTTTTATCATACTGATTTCCGCATCATATTTATTAATAAAACGTCTTTAGGTAGCTTTTTCTCAGCGAAGGATCGAACCCCTGACTCGTTGCGTAGCGGTGTTGTATATTTATTTACCTGCCCTAGGTGTCTCCTTGGGAATTACATTGGCAGCACTGTTCGCTCTCTCAGGGCTAGATTTTATTCGCATATGGGAATAAGTGGCCGAACAGGTAAAATTTTAAAAACTAAAGAAGTTTCTAGCATTCGGGAACACAGTATCAAATGTAAAACTGATGTCACTTTAGAAAATTTTAAAATTCTTGGTTGTAATACTTGTCCCAACTCACTTAGAATTCTGGAATCGCTTTATATTAAAACTTTGACCCCGACGTTAAATGTTGACTCATCAGCCGTCCCTTTAAACTTTTTATAATCCCTCCTCCTTCCCCAATTCCTTATAATCCCCCCTTCCCCAGTCGCCCTCACCATCTTATCTTATCTTATCTTATGTTTTCTCGTTTTGTGCTTAAATCAGTCTAGCCTCGGAAATTGCAGTGAAAGGTTAGTTAGTTTCATTATTCCAGTGTACTATTGTTAATTTTTCCAGTGTATTAATTTCACATTTACTATATGTATTTAAAAATAGCTTCTTAATTTTAAATGTAAATCTGTATAACTTAGAATTTAACCCTCTTTTTTCAGTCTTTTAAAGTTTGCCTTTATGAATAGGTTATAGAAATTTTCTTTGTCTGGTTTTTCATTCAATTATTGATTTTAATTTCACATTGTTATCATACAGCCTGAAGATGAGCGTATTTGCTCGAAACGTTGCGCATTAAAGAAGACTTTTCATGGCATTTATATTTCTCCTTGTCATTGGATTTCTCCTAAATATTAAATTGAAGCTCTGTAGAAGCAACCCGCATGATTATATATACTCAAGGTATGGACAAGATGGCCTTAGGGCTTATCGCCATGTTTGGAAGACTTCACGAAAGTTTCTCAAGTCAAAACTGGACTGTTATTTTCTTGAAATGTGTCGGACCTGCAGGGTTTTCCCGAAATTTGTTTACTTCAAACTCTACCGTGACAATCTATATGACTCTGAATTTTATCAATCGTCCCTGGAATATTTATTAAATAATGAAATTAATTATAAAATCAAAATTTCGGACTCGCATAATAAGTCTCTTGGGCATTATATAACTACTCTTAAAAATACCTTTTCGTTGTTGGACTATTTATTAATAATTTCTCTTGTACAACGTGAACTAGAAAAATTTCACTCTACCATCTTGGAAACACATGAACGTAAGTTAAAGGCTTTGGGAATGAATTCACCAAATTTTTTCAATTCAGATAAGGTAATTTCGAATCTTTCTAGTTACACACTCTCCCCTCGGGAAAAGTTTTTACTGTCACTTGGTTTGCAATTTAAGCTTCCGTTGTTCCAAAATATAAGCCTTCGATTTTTCTTTACTTTGAAAATTTTTTTAATGGCTTGAAAAATGTTCCCCATGTGGGTGAATTCAATAATTTCAAATGTCAGTTCTCAAATCTAACTCAAGAATTTTTTCATAAACTTAGAAATCTTAAATTTCAATCTTTCATATTTAGGAAGAGTGATTTGCAGTGTATTAAGAATTTGGCAAAGAACCAGGAGATTGTCGTGACTAGACCGGACAAGGGTAACGGAGTGGTTATTTTGAATAAATCGGACTACATAAACAAAACTAATGAAATCCTAAGTGATCTTACTAAATTCAAACAAATTCTTGAACCTGTCAATAAAGTCATTGTAAGGTTAGAAGACCAGGTTAATAGATTTCTGTCACGACTAAAGTCCTTAAAGATAATAAAAAACGATACTTACTCTCAGTTGTTCGCATCTGGTGCTAATCTGGCTCAATTATACTGTTTGCCTAAAATCCATAAAGTTGGAACACCTCTCCGTCCTATTTTAGCTTCGTATAACTTACCCACCTTTCAATTGGCAAAATTTGTTGTTAGTCTCCTGTCACCCTTTGCGAAAAATGCTTACACTATAAATAACTCGTTTGAATTCCAAAAAGACCTTCTTGGTGAGAACTTCGATTCAAAAAAGTTTTTTGTCAGTTTTGATGTAAAGTCGCTTTTCACGAATGTACCTGTATCTGAAACTATTGCCATTATTTTAGATAGGGTTTTTAGCTCGGTTGATATTTTTCATGGTTTTTCATTGTCTCATTTTAAGGAACTTTTAGAATTGGTCTTCAAACAATGCTATTTTACTTTCAACAATAAGGTTTACCAACAAATTGATGGTGTAGGGATGGGATCACCTGTCGGACCGTTAGCAGCTGATTTTTTATGACTCATTTAGAAAGTGTAATTTTTAGTCAATCTCCAACTCATCTCAAGCCAATTTTCTATCGACGCTTCGTTGATGATTCGATAGCTGTCTTTGATAATGCGGTACAAGCGCAACAATTCTTTAACTTCCTAAATTCTTTGCACCCCAATATAACGTATACAATGGAAACTGAGAAAATGGCTCCCTTCCCTTTTTAGATCTTTTAATTTCGAAAAACGGTGATTCTATTACTACATCAGTTTACAGGAAACCCACTTTCACTGGTTTGGGCATGAATTTTTTTAGTTTTACTGATTTCAACTAAGATGTCTTGTATTAAAACTCTCCTGTTCAGAGGATATAATTTGACCTCTAGTTTTACCTTACTTAATGATGAATTTAATAATCTAAGATCATACTTTACCAATAATAGTTTTCCTGTTCAATATGTAGATAAACTAATTAGATCCTTCTTAAATAATGTTTATAGCCCTCAACTTCCTTGTATTACAGTGCCGAAGGATATAAAATATTTCTTGGTACCTGAAATGGGTCCTTTGAATAAGGAATTTAAGCTTAAATTTACAAAGTTGTTAAGGAAATTTTTTATCATACTGATTTCCGCATCATATTTATTAATAAAACGTCTTTAGGTAGCTTTTTCTCAGCGAAGGATCGAACCCCTGACTCGTTGCGTAGCGGTGTTGTATATTTATTTACCTGCCCTAGGTGTCTCCTTGGGAATTACATTGGCAGCACTGTTCGCTCTCTCAGGGCTAGATTTTATTCGCATATGGGAATAAGTGGCCGAACAGGTAAAATTTTAAAAACTAAAGAAGTTTCTAGCATTTGGGAACACAGTATCAAATGTAAACTGATGTCACTTTAGAAAATTTTAAAATTCTTGGTTGTAATACTTGTCCCAACTCACTTAGAATTCTGGAATCGCTTTATATTAAAACTTTGACCCCGACGTTAAATGTTGACTCATCAGCCGTCCCTTTAAACTTTTTATAATCCCTCCTCCTTCCCCAATTCCTTATAATCCCCCCTTCCCCAGTCGCCCTCACCATCTTATCTTATCTTATCTTATGTTTTCTCGTTTTGTGCTTAAATCAGTCTAGCCTCGGAAATTGCAGTGAAAGGTTAGTTAGTTTCATTATTCCAGTGTACTATTGTTAATTTTTCCAGTGTATTAATTTCACATTTACTATATGTATTTAAAAATAGCTTCTTAATTTTAAATGTAAATCTGTATAACTTAGAATTTAACCCTCTTTTTTCAGTCTTTTAAAGTTTGCCTTTATGAATAGGTTATAGAAATTTTCTTTGTCTGGTTTTTCATTCAATTATTGATTTTAATTTCACATTGTTATCATACAGCCTGAAGATGAGCGTATTTGCTCGAAACGTTGCGCATTAAAGAAGACTTTTCATGGCATTTACATTTCTCCTTGTCATTGGATTTCTCCTAAATATTAAATTGAAGCTCTGTAGAAGCAACCCGCATGATTATATATATATATATATATCTATGTTTAAATCTTAAATTTGCATTTTTACTGTATATATATGTATACAGTACATGAAAAATCAGAATCATACATCCTAAAACTTTTCAGTTTCCGTATCTATTTTATCTGTAACTGTTAACAAGGACGCAGCAGATTCTCTTCAAACTTTGGAAAAAAGTGTATTTGTTTCTGCGTTCCGCACTTTTTCTTATGCATCATTTGCTGCAGGAAAGGACTGCTGAGATGTTACAAAGACAGAAAGAGGTCGAAGCGTTGGAAATCAACTTCTGTATCGATAAAAAATTGTTATTACGTTATTACGAGAGAGAGAGAGAGAGAGAGAGAGAGAGGAGAGAGAGAGAGAGAGAGAGAGAGAGAGATGAAAATACAGAGTACTGAAAACTCTCCTACCATTTTTACGCTTATAAACGTATAAAGCTTTCACACAAAAATACTAGTAATAATAAAGTATAAAACAGAAAAGACTCTCCTCTTCCGTCAGCCACTGATGAGGGAAAATTTGTCGTGAAAGAAGATTTATGGGAAACTGGAAAGTAAGAAAAAGTATAATGAAAAGAATAGCTTCAGAGTTCATTCACACCGTACATCTAGTTACGTATTACAGGACAGCAGAAAATACATGACTACTTGATCTAATCTGAATTCTGACTTCTTTAACGATTATTTCTTTATTTATTATATACAAAAGTCATTATTTAATCGTCGCGTCATTTCTTCGATGAATGCCAAATGCCACCATGCTAAGAGATTGACACTTTAAAATTAATTATTTATATTGCCAGCTTTCGCTTTGGGAATTTATATTTATATTTCAATTTATATTTTAATAAATTAAAAAAATTTAAATATTTATATTCTAATATATATTAAAATATATTTATATTTTAAAATTAATTATTTATATTGCCATCTTTCGCTTTGGAATTACTCAGAAGCACCTCCAGCTCGTCAGCACACGCCAATTTAAGAATTCCCACAGAAGTGTACATCTTACACGTGATTCCATCCTCTTTTAAAATGTTTACCATAGCATAATTTAGACTGCATTCTTCGCATAGAAATTACTTAGATAAGGGAGCACTGATCCAGAGTCACCCGCAGTTGGCACCCTCGCAGTTTAAGAATTCCCCCGACAGCGCACAGAATGCGTAGATATTTCTTTGTTTACACAATTTTGTTTCACATTTTGAAACTATGAAATTCTGCTTTAGCTAAGTAGCATACTCGAAGGCGAATATATTTAGTAGGAAGTTTTGATTCCCAAGAATTCCTATCAAGCTTCCCGTCTCTATCACCGAGGTTTTACCAGAGGAGTCCCACTCAGTCCCGGTGCTCTGAAATCAGACCCGGTCAGCGCCCCTTATCACATTACTACTTCTACTCTATCCTAATTCAGCTTCTGTGGAAGCAGCAACCTTCATATTGACATAAAAGAAAAGAAGGAACAAAAGAGAGAAAGAAAGGGAGGAGGAGGAGTGGCTTCCAAAAAACTGCACTGGCCAACAAAATTTTTAACTGACAAAAAAATATGTGCCTTTACTTAATTTTGATATGCCGATTCCAAAAAATGCCGTAAAAAAAGTTTCTATCACGTGTAGATTTCGAGTTACACCCTTGATTAAATTAATGGGTCCTTTTTACTGTGCTTTTGAGGAAATCACGTAGCACACGAGACTTTCCAGCTAACAAATCTAACTAAACTCTGTTCATACAGGCGAATCTTTTTATTATTTATCATTTATATTTTGAAATGTAATCCACTTTGTATGTATTCTAAAGACTCGTGTTCCATTCTATGAGAAATAAAAACAACCGTAGGTTTATAGAAAATTGCTCATATCTGAAAAATTTTTTAGTGTCATAACTAAAATGTAGACGTGATAGAGAACTTTGAGTATTACCATTGAAATCAGCATATCCAGAGGAGAGAGAGAGAGAGAGAGGAGAGAGAGGAGAGAGAGAGAGAGAGGACGCAAGACTTTTCGGTGTACAAGTTTCTATCAGCAAGAGCTTCCTTAAACTTACCCTACTTTTCAAGGTCTGCCAATTGCAAAGCTGACCTAATTCTTCCATTGACATGTACTTGTTCTGATTCCACTTACACAAATTTCTTTAAGAGTGAGTGATACGCACTTCGGGGCATGGGCATTCAAATCTCTGCTACAGTCTGAAATGCCCTTTAATGAGTGCTCCGAGCAATGATGTCGTATGTAGCGAAGTCAAAACTGTAAGGGTCAAGGGTTGGTCGTAGACGGTTTAGCCCTTTCCACATCACGCCCACGAAGAGTCCTAGAAGTCCAGTTAGTAGTGTAGATCAGGTAATATCTTGGGAAGTAGGATTTTTAATGAAACTCATTCTAACATAAGTTTATTTAGGTTAAAGGTCAACGTAGGTCACGAAGAAAAACAAAAAACAAAATGAGATCGTTAAAAGATGTAAAAAAAAAAAGTTACATCACATAATCAAAGGAAATGAGATGAAATGACCTATCAAGAAAGACTAAGAAATTAAATTGAAATGAATAATGGAGATGGGTCGTTATTTATTCTATTTAATTATTTCCATTTCACGAAAATGTGAATTTCATTTTTCTTTTTCCATTTTCATTTCACTCTTAATGAATTAATTCCTTTTCACGACCGTTTAGTTTCAATCTACATCGTATGAACAGTAGCAGTTGTGTGTGTGTGTGTGTGTGTGTGTGTGTGTTGACTGGTTTTACTATAGTGAGAAACACCAGTCTTATGGAGTACTAAACTAACGGGGAAATAAATCGCGCTACCTCGCCAATTTAATGGTTCCAGCAGAGTGACTGAAGTACTTTGCGATTTTTAAAACTCACATTTCTCAAAATTGTATATTTATATATAAGTTAGGTTATACTAAATAAGGGAAAGTTAGATTAAGTGAGGTTATATATATGCACACTGTATAGTGTGTATATATAACAACCTCACCTAATCGATCGCGGAGCTGATTGAGAGTAGTTAACCTCCGTGCATGGATATCTTTCTTGAGATCAAACCACAAATACTCAATCAAATTGAGATCTGCTGACTGGCTTGGCCACTCCAAAAGCTTCCATTTATTCTTCTTCAGTCATGCCCTTGGTAGATTTTCTCATGTGTTTCGGGTCATTTTCCTGCTGCAGAATAAAATTGCGACTCATGGACAGCTGACGAACTGAAGGCATGACATTTCCTTCCAAGATTCCTTGACATTTGTTGGAAACCATGTCTCCATTAATTTCCATCAACTTACCAGACTCAGAAGCACTGAAACAGCCCCACAAAAGAATACTGCCGCCATCATGTTTGACCGTGGGTATGGTGTTTTTCGCTTCATATGCTTTACCAGACTCCTGCCAGACATACCATTGATCGATGTAGCCAAAGAGCTCAATCTTGTCTCAACAGTTCACACAGTACCGTCTTCCAGTAGTCAATTCTATGTTTTTTGTGGTCGTTGGCATACTTTAAACAAGCATCCTTAAGAGTTTTCTTGAGCAGTGGTTTTCTCCTTACAACTCAACCAAAGAACCCATTCTTCTTCAGTGTCTTGCGTACAGTGGAAGGATAAACATCGATTCCAATTTCGCTCAAAAAATAATTTAAGTCCATAGAATTTAATCGAGGACTAGCAATGGCTTTCTTGATGATTTTGCGAACAGCATGGTTAGGAATCTTTAGTGATTGTCCACTATAAGGGAGCGGTTTGGTGATTCCAAGGCACTCTCACTTAAGAATGACGTTTGAAACTGAAGTAAAAAGCATAGCAAGTTGTTCACCAATCTTCCTAACATGATTTCCATTACTACGCAAAGCAATAATTCTATCTTTACGATCCTGAGACAGCTTTTTGGTGATGATCGAACGGTATTCAACATTCATGTTTTATACCAGGGTTGTCGAACCGGTGGTGCATGCACTCCTTGTGGGTGCACGAGAGGTCTTTGGGATATACTCTTATTTCACATACTCTGTACTATAGGTTCGTAATGCTTTGAAAACATACATAATTTATTTGTTAGGTTACGTATATTAATTAATAATTTGTTTGGTTACGCATATTAGCTTGTGATTGTGTTCTTATATAAATTTCTTGCTCACACAGGTTGCACTCTCTCTGTCTCATATTTTTTGTTGATAGTGTCAAATGAAGTTTCTGAATTAAGTTCATCCGAAATGGAATTATGTAAATTTGTTTTAAGAATTTATTGTAAATTTTTTGTCGTATGTATTCAAAATAGAAATACTTATTTTGATTCCGTCATAAATTGTGACGTTACCAATATACAGGGTGCGGCATAAGTCGGTTTACCGAAAATAATGAAATCACATTGTGAAGGATAATATTTATTACACTGGTATGCATCAATTTTGCTGTCAAGGGTTTTGTAAGTGATTCTTATAGAGTTTTTCCTGCTGATTTCGAATCTGCAATCCGTTTTTCTCAATCAGCTCAGGTTATCCAGCTTTGGCCTCATAAGTAAAATAGAATTTTTCGTGATTTTGTCAAAGCTGAATTGGAACAGTAACATCTATCATCACTTGTTTCACTTGTATAATATCTTTTTTTACTTTTCAGGCAAATAGATAAAATATTTCATAATGAATAGAGCGTGTAAAAATGATCCCAATAGATTCTGCTACATATGTGGGACGGTTACCATGCCAAATAACCAGTCCCAAATCACTAAATTTGTGAAGACAATGTATAGAGCATACTTTGGAATTAAGCTAGGGGACCAGGACAAAAATTTCGCCCCTCATATGTGCTGCAAGACGTGCATTGAAAATTTGAGAAGATGGAGCAAAGGCAGAGCGAAATCTTTGCCTTTTGGAATTCCCATGATTTGGAGAGAAGGAAAGGATCACGTGACAGATTGCTATTTCTGCATGACAAACCTCCAAGGTGGGCTTATAAATTTATTTTTCTTAAATATTTTGAAATCCTCGTATGAAACTTGACATAATATTCACCATAATGTAACATTCACCATATATAGCATAATATTCACCATAATGGTAATCATACATTTACATATACATATTGTTATAGAAAATACATTTACACATACATATTGTTATACAAGTTACATTTACATATACAATGATTGTATATTTTCTTTCTTTTTCATTCATATTGTCCCCGAAGGGACAATATGAATGAAAAAGAAAGAAAATATACAGACTCCATCGACCTATTTCATATCTTACAGACCGCAGCCTTCCCTCACGAGCCGCCACTGTCTGAATGCTTCTTCTATTTCATATGCAAGTTTTATATCCATGTTTCTGTGTTTCTATTTTCAGGAGTTAACAAGAAGAATAAACACATTGTTGTATACCCTGACATTCCTTCTGCTATGAGACCTGTACCCCATGGTCCTGGAATTCCAATACCCGACCCACCTCAAACCCTGGACTTCGATGATTCTGATGATGAATCAATGACCAATGCCAATGACCAGTCCCAGTCGTATATACCTCAAAATACCGCTTCAAATGAGCCGAGGCCTCTCAACCAGGCCAAACTTAATGATCTTACCAGGGATTTAGGACTTTCCAAATTAGCTGCCGAGATCTTGGGCTCACGACTTCGAGAGGACAACTTGCTGGCTCCGGGAACAACATTCTCCTGGTATAGGAAACGAGAGGAAGAATTCCGCAAGTTTTTTGCAGTGCACGAAAATACCTCTTCCTTAGTGTACTGCTGCAATGTTGAGGGGCTAATCGAATCCTTGGGCCTGCCATATAACGCATCAGAATGGAGGCTATTTATAGACTCGTCTAAACGAAGTTTGAAAGCAGTACTTCTCAACATTGGGAATAGGGTTGCATTAGTCCCTGTAGCACATTCCGTACAACTTACTGAGAGCTACGATAACATGAAAATTTTACTGGATGCTCTCGTATACGACCAACATAACTGGAGGATCTGTGGAGATTTGAAGGTAATACTAATATCATAAGTAAACTATTGCTATTGACTATGTTGTTTTTCCAAAGGTTATTTGAGAGCGTATAAGAACACTTAACTTCCCCACAGAAGTGATACAGTCCAATGCATAGATTTTTTTATCTGATAGAACAAATTCTCTAAATTCTTTAAATATTTTCATTTTTTTTCAGATTGTGGCATTTGTATTGGGAATGCAAGGGGGATACACGAAATACCCATGTTTCCTCTGCAAATGGGATAGCCGAGCGGATGAGAAGCACTATGCACAGCGTGAATGGGCATCCAGAGAGAATTTTGAACCTGGGTCGCATAATGTCGTCTCAGTGCCCCTTGTACCACCAACAAAAAATTTTCTCCCACCACTTCATATTAAGCTGGGCTTGATGAAAAATTTCATCAAATCAATGAATAAGGAGGGTTCAGCATTCCGATATCTCGAGAGTAAATTTCCTCATATATCTGATGCTAAACTAAATGCTGGGGTTTTTGATGGTCCTCAAATTCGAACTTTGATCAAGGATACTCAGTTCGAAAACGCAATGACTCCAACTGAGAAGAATGCCTGGCAGGCATTCAAATCAGTTGTCACTGATTTTCTTGGCAAGCGTAGAAGTCCAGAATACGAGTCCGTTGTCGAAAACTTGATGGAAGCTTTCAAAGCTCATGGGTCGCGCATGTCCATAAAAATGCACTTTTTGTGGTCCCACTTGGACTATTTTCCTGAAAATTGCGGGGATTATAGTGAGGAACAGGGTGAACGATTTCACTAAGATATCAAAATAATGGAAGAGAGGTACCAGGGAAACTGGGATATCAATATGCTGGCGGACTATTGCTGGTGTTTGAAGCGAGACGTGCCCGAAGAAAAACACAGACGGAAAGCCAAAAAAACTTCATTCCTTCCTCAATAAACTTTTTTCCATATTCATTGTATGAATAAAAGTATTTATTCACACAATGTTTTCATTTTTCACGAGTGTTCTTATAATATTACTCGTATCTACAGTGTTTAAGCTAAAAAAATCAATAAATTTGGGGATAAAATTGGACTTATAATAAATGGCCAATAGAGAAAAAACCTTACCTGATTGAGGAAAACCAATGTCATTTTCGAATTCAGCATGGTCGAATTATATAATATGAGTTGAAAAAACCCTCACAGCAGACAAAAAAATTTCATATGCATACCAGTGTTATTTATGACAGAAATTATTCAGTGTCGTCCGTCATGTTGAATACACACGTTGCATCTTTTAACCACTGAACAACAAACAGCGTGGCACAGTTCTTTATCATTATTCAACGTTTCGAACTCTTGGCGTATTATACTTATAGTCTTCGTGTGATCGAAGTCCCGAGGTTTCTGGCCGTAGACGCGTTGTTTGGTGTCTCATTTTCTGTTCATCATGTAAGGACCCCAAAAAAATTAACACTGCACAGATTGCAATTTCAACAGTACTAAACATTAAGCTAGTCGACTTAATACTGCACCCAGCATACTAAAATCAGTATTGCCGAATCAGAGCAGCCAAATATAAAAATAATTTTTCTCGGTATATTAGTCTTCACAAGAAAATTTCATTATTCTCGGTAAACCGACTTATGCCGCACCCTGTATTTTTGACGTGTACCCATTCTTTGTTTTTGAATTTTTGCTATTAATAACATTCGTGAGGTGGGGGTGAGTAGTATAGCCGCAAAAAGGGAGAGTGCAGGAATGTTGCAATGTTGCAAGAGATAATGATCAAATGTTGCAAAGAGGGGTGGGGGTATGCAACAACTCAGTGTTGCATAGGGGGTGGGGCTATGCAACAACTCAATGTTGCGAAGGGGTTGGGGGGATGCTGCAGGTGCAACAAGGGGTCATGAAACTTGGAGGCGGCGTTATCCCCCAAGAGAAAGAGGAGAGAAAGGAAGAGAGGTGTTCACCTGGCAGGAGCCAAGTGCATAATAAGACTTCAGCCGAGTGGGCGTTGTCTTATAGACTCCTAATCAGCCAGTTGGCTTAGAAGGAGCCAAGGGGGGGGTACACCTGTAGGGGGAGAGGGGAGGGATCTTGGGGGGAGAAGGAGGGATGACTTCCCCCCAAAGGGGTTGCCTTAGCCTAAGAATGAAAGGATAGATGGAGGAGGACTTTGGGGGGACAAGGTGGGAGGTCCTAACCCCCCAAAGGGAAACTAAGCTAAGTCTTAACCTAAGAAGGGAAGGAGAGAGTTCTTTATTCGGCCGAAGTTCGCATCAAACTGCCAGCTCCGAAGCCAAGCGGGTCTTATATAGATGATGGTTGAGTTGCCACATACCATTTTAATTGTACAGGTATACATTATTAGGGTGAGTTGCTATATACCATTTTAATTCGTTACCAAAGCATACAGACTTAAAATCGAAATTGACAATAAGAAAATGATTATTAATTAAATAAATAGAATTTTCCTTCTACTGCACAAAAATAATATAATACGTACAATCGCCAAAATAATAGGCCAGACGAAATATACACACACAATTGAACAACTTTCTCCCTACCTTATATATATATATATATATATATATATATATATATATATATATATATATAGAAAGAATCATATTAACTGTGTCTATTTAATTTTGTCATTCCTTATAGAAAGAATCATATCAACTGTCTATTTAATTTCGTCATTCTTTATATATTATATATATATATATATATATATTATATATATATATATATATATATATAAACGGATTTTCACCTTAGTGAATTGTCAAAAGTATATTAATTTAAAGCAAATGAATTTTCTCCTTTTAAGAGAATCAATTATTAAAACCAATATTAACAATATAAGATACTTAAACGGCGTTTTATTTACCTTCTTTCAGTTATTAAAACGAATCCAAAATATTAACTCTTAGAACATTGCGTTCAGACGAGTAGGAAATTGAACCAGGAACGAATCACACCTGTTTACCCCGAGGCCTTTTTGAAAGGAATCTGGATCAACTTGCTCTCTCTGTCTCGGGAATCCTTCGCTCGACTCCTTCAATTTTGTCCCTTGCTACTAATGTATATAAAATTCTATTTTATTAAATGCACTGATTATATGTCTTTACTTGCAAATTTTTATGGTATCATCTTCTTAGATAACATCTCTGTTATTGAATTGGAAAGATATATTATTATCATTATACATTTTTCAAAATTAACACACACACACAATTATATTAAATAATAAACAGCAAAAGAAATAAACACATTAACTGTGTCTAATTTCTTTTGGCAAACCTTTCTTGCGTTTCAAAAACAGAAAAAAAAAATATTACGCACTTTTCATATCATTTAATTTTCATGTCATTTCACTTCATTTCACTAATCTCATATCATTTCACTCATCTCATTTACTTTCAGCTTCTCTGGGAAAAAAAAAAAAAAACATCTGGAGATGCGTCTCACGCTAACCACAAAGTGACCGCGAGCTTACCTTTCTTCCACTCAGCGCGAGAAAACCTTGCTTCACTCTAAATGTTAAAAATATTATTGTTATTACTTCTCCAATGAAATACACACTTCACTCTCGAAGCGAATGTCTTCCTCGTAAATAAAAAATATTTTATATTTTAACAACTTAGCTATCAAAATCATAAGTATCAGAAATCAACAAAATTTGTTCAAAATTAATACGCATGTACTCTGAAAGTACTAACAATTGAATGTAATTACTCGTTTTCTGTATAAACGTCTGCAGAAAGATGAGATCGTGGGTTCGACTCCCGATTACCAGAAGCGTATCTCTCACGAATCCTAGTTAATGTTTTCAATAATGTA
>JAJOZX010002327.1:412500-525000 GCA_023014485.1 Bathynomus jamesi | reverse complement strand
TATATATATATATATATATATATATATATACGCAATTATGGAGATATATAAATAAATATACATTGGAATGATCAAAAATAAGAAATAAGAAATAATATAACCATCAACATAGTAGAAATATATACACACAACTAAATAAATAAATACATACACTTTATCTTCTACCGCGCAAAATAAGAAATCGTATAGCCATCAATATAGCAGAAATACACACACACACACACACACATATGTTAAATATATAAATACATTTCATTTTTTTTTCAAAATACTAAACTCGCACTTAACCGAGTCTACAATTACATCATTATTGCTCTGCATTACGCAGTATACGCGGTTTAATAATATTTCACCGCTTAAAGTATAGGGAAACCTGTACTCGATATGAAGGGCTTTCATATCGTTCAGTACTATTTTTGTTCCCACTTTACAACCGGTTGGTAAGTTATCTTTAAATACGTCTAGAATACAATCAAAAGCACGCACAAAGAGTTCATCGTTAGCCACATTATTAAACACAAGTTTATAAACACGCCTTTCCAATCGAGGGTTTATTTCTACCGACCCGAGCTTTTCAATCGTGAACTCATCTTCACTCAACATAGCGGCAATTGAAATAATCTTCTAAATCGTTACGACAACTGCTCGTTATATAAATCTCGGTTTTAATGTTTTAACACTCCCTGAATACGCACCAGACAGTTCCCGTCAGGGTAAATTTCATGAACTAGGCACATTTTATAACGGTTTTATTGTTTTACCACTCACCATTTCCACAAACTAAACGTCTTCACACTCCGGTGCACTATTGAGAGAAACATATGACCATATTTTTCCTTTTTATTTGACAGACGATACTCGTCTCTAAAGTCTGCTAAAAACTCACGCAGGGCACTAGCCACAACCTCACTACGAACCTCATCATGATATACATTAATATAGTGATAAAAATACTTAAGATTGTCCATGATGACGACATTTACATTTTCAACCGAAGTGTACGAGTGCTCGGTATGGTGTAACATGATATAATACCGCTTGTCACACAACTCATCCACAAGACTCACTATCCATATCTGCTGCTTCTCTTCTGCACGCGTTGTTTCTTTTACTTCACGGTATATGTGAGACTTTATAAAGCTTAGCTCTACAGCATACTTCAATACATCGTCTGTGCAACGAAAGCCTACAACGCTCTCACCAGAATAACCATAGAGTATTTGTACATCTTGCTCCTTCGCACGATCCAATGCGGATTTTAGAATTTTTAAATTTGTCCTTTATACTACTTTCGTCTTTAGTTTGATAATAGTGATCACAAACAACAGTAACCTAATACTTTAAAGAGTGCATTCTATTAAATACTTTTAGCCTATGTTCACGAATTAATACCGGTTTTAAAATAGATTCAGTTTCCTCAATTCGTCTCTGAAATCTTAATCTGTCCCGAGCGCACTCTTCCCATTGTCCCCTTCTACAGCAATCAGCAACGGGGTAAGTTAGAACGTTGTCACAGAATTTTACTTTTGCGGAGTTTGGTGCAACCCAAACGTTTCCAATTTCATCATTCCATCTTTGGTTCACGAATTTTAACTCTTCTGCAATTTTGTCAACGCTGCGTCTATCATCACTTCCAAAGTCACTTTTATCAGTGCAAACAATGTTATGATTAGTCTCAGGATTTTTTAGGCAATTTTTTCTTTGTGCTGACAATGAACTGGATTTAAATGATGATGGTACACGGATCTGTTCCGATACTTCTGAATTATTCATATTTGATGGTTATATACGAGAGAATATACGACTATCAAATAAAACGGTAAATGAAGCAGTTGACGCTAAATCTATTTATTTGCTAAAGGAGGCCATACTATTATATATATATATATATCCGTATGTCGATGATGGGGTGCTGTACCTCATCGTCATTCATATAAATATATAATTAGTTTATATAATACGCAACCTTAAATACAATTTCTTTTATCACGTAGTGAGTTACACTGTGCATGAATGAGTACGTACAAACTAGATTAATAAAAAACGCTTTTACTAAGAAGTCACGAGACGAAGACCGTCTGGACTGAGTTTATAGAAATTCAAGGATTCCAAGTTGATCACGAGAGAAGTTATGTAGTCATCTTCCATGCTGCAAAATCTCGTCGTCTGCCTGTCTGCTCAGAACACCGACAAGAGGTGAGATCGAATCCACATCAACACAAATTTTAGAGTCGCTAAAATAACAGCCTGAGCATTGTTCCTGTTCTAAATTATCTTTGATTCGTTTTGGTAAAATTGAGTAAACTGCTGCCTTTGTTTCCTGATCAGAAACTCTCCGCCTTTTTCTGGTATGGTGCAAGGTTTCGTTGCAACCATATTCACTGCTCGAGTCTACTTCACTGTCGTTGTCTTCTAATCTAGATTTACACTCTTCACTAATGCATTCAATGGATGAATAATCATCTTGGTTGGTATTATTGACACCACAATCGAGAGGGTCACTGGGGTAACGGACACTTCAGGTAATGGTGCGGGTGCATGAGATGGGTCGGGGCAAACTCCTCAGGTTGCCCTTGTGGCGGGGAAAATATTGTGTGGTAATTATGTGCTGCTTCTAAGTAAACAAAACGGGCTTTATGTAACACAGTGGCAACTAATAATGATTTATGCAAAGATGCACCAGCTCTTCCGGAACGTCTGGATGCAATTTTACCGAGCGATATATTTATCAACTTGTGTGCTTCAAACCCGTTTGGAACGTCAGATATCATGTTCACCACTTAGGAATTGGTCAAGGCACAGAGAGATAACTAACACGACTCCATCCTCTATTTCCAATCTTGTAATGAATTAAAGTGAAAGTTTCGCCTGCCTTTATACAATGTCGTTCTGACGTCATTATCAAGCTCCACGCAGGGAATTCCAGGTAGTAGCATGACTCACGTTGCTGGTCTTTCACCTGTGCATACACACACACACACACACACAACACAAAGGAGAAAGTGAAACGCTAATTGAAACATGATTTATTTAATAAACGAAATATTCAAGTTATATATATTTACAAACGTGTAATAAATAAGTTAACAATAGACACATCAAAGATTATGTTCAAGACATATATAAAAACACGTGTATAAATAAGTTAACAATTGAATTTGTTAACTTGTAACAGAATTTCATTTGTTAACTTATTTATTACACGTGTTTTTAAATATATATCTTGAATATAATCTTTGCTGTGTCTATTGTTAACTTATTTATTACACGTTTGTAAATATATATAACTTGAATATTTCGTTTATTAAATAAATCATGTTTCAATTAGCGTTTCACTTTCTCCTTTGTGTGTGTGTGTGTGTGTGTGTGTGTGTATGCACAGGTGAAAGACCAGCAACGTGAATCATGCTACTACCTGGAATTCCCTGCGTGGAGCTTGATAATGACGTCAGAACGACATTGTATAAAGGCAGGCGAAACTTTCACTTTAATTCATTACAAGATTGGAAATAGAGGATGGAGTCGTGTTAGTTATCTCTGTGCCTTGACCAATTCCTAAGTGGTGAACATGATATCTGACGTTCCAAACGGGTTTGAAGCACACAAGTTGATAAATATATCGCTCGGTAAAATTGCATCCAGACGTTCCGAAGAGCTGGTGCATCTTTGCATAAATCATTATTAGTTGCCACTGTTACATAAAGCCCGTTTTGTTTACTTAGAAGCAGCACATAATTACCTCCACACAATATTTTCCCCCCACAAGCAACCTGAAAAAAAAAAAGTGTCAACGCGAGTTTGCCCCCGACCCATCTCATGCACCCACACCATTACCTGAAGTGTCCGTTACCCCAGTGAACCCCTCGATTGTGGTGTCAATAATACCAACCAAGATGATTATTCATCCATTGAATGCATTAGTGAAGAGTGTAAATCTAGATTAGAAGAAAACGACAGTGAAGTAGACTCGAGCAGTGAATATGGTTGCAACGAAACCTTGCAACATACCAGAAAAAGGCGGAGAGTTTCTGATCAGGAAACAAAGGCTGCAGTTTACTCAATTTTACCAAAACGAATCAAAGATAATTTAGAACAGGAACAATGCTCAGGCTGTTATTTTAGCGACTCTAAAATTTTGTGTTGATGTGGATTCGATCTCACCTCTTGTCGGTGTTCTGAGCAGACAGGCAGACGAAGAGATTTTGCAGCATGGAAGATGACTACATAACTTCTCTCGTGATCAACTTGGAATCCTTGAATTTCTATAAACTCAGTCCAGACGGTCTTCGTCTCGTGACTTCTTAGTAAAAGCGTTTTTTATTAATCTTGTTTGTACGTACTCATCCATGCACAGTGTAACTCACTACGTGATAAAAGAAATTGTATTTAAGGTTGCGTATTATATAAACTAATTATATATTTATATGAATGACGATGAGGTACAGCACCCCATCATCGACATCACGGATATATATATATATATATATATATATATATATATATATATATATAATAGTATGGCCTCCTTTAGCAAATAAATAGATTTAGCGTCAACTGCTTCATTTACCGTTTTATTTGATAGTCGTATATTCTCTCGAATATAACCATCAAATATGAATAATTCAGAAGTATCGGAACAGATCCATGTACCATCATCATTTAAATCCAGTTCATTGTCAGCACAAAGAAAAAATTGCCTAAAAAATCCTGAGACTAATCATAACACTGTTTGCACTGATCTACAGATCTACAGAAGCTAAGGCTAACAAAGACCCTAAGATCCACTCTAAGGTTAGCCCGAGAGAAAGGAAAGAGTAGGGGGTTAAGAGAAGAGAAGAGAATAAGGGGTTAAGTAAGGAGCAACACCTATCATTCGTGGGTTAACATTCATTCAGAAAGAGGAAAAAAGTCTTACCATCATCATCCGCCGGCCACTGCCGACAAGTCAGAAAAATAGTCGGAGAGAATAGGAGAGGGGTGAAAGATGAAAAGAAGTAAAATAAGAACGCTTACAAACCATGCAAACAGTCTTAACTCACTGTCATACCATGCAAACTACAAACATGCAAGGAAAGAGTTACAGACATGTAAAGTAAGGAGATAAGAAAGAAAAAAAAAAAAAGTAGGTAAAGTTAAACAAATATTGGAAACGTTTGGGGTGCACCAAACCCCCCAAAAGTAAAATTCTGTGACAACGTTCTAACTTACCCCGTTGCTGATTGCTGTAGAAGGGGACAATGGGAAGAGTGCGCTCGGGACAGATTAAGATTTCAGAGACGAATTGAGGAAACAATCTATTTTAAAACCGGTATTAATTCGTGAACATAGGCTAAAAGTATTTAATAGAATGCACTCTTTAAAGTATTAGGTTACTGTTGTTTGTGATCACTATTATCAAACTAAAGACGAAAGTAGTATAAAGGACAAATTTAAAAATTCTAAAATCCGCATTGGATCGTGCGAAGGAGCAAGATTTACAAATACTCTATGATTATTCTGGTGAGAGCGTTGTAGGCTTTCGTTGCACAGACGATGTATTGAAGTATGCTGTAGAGCTAAGCTTTATAAAGTCTCACATATACCGTGAAGTAAAAGAAACAACGCGTGCAGAAGAGAAGCAGCAGATATGGATAGTGAGTCTTGTGGATGAGTTGTGTGACAAGCGGTATTATATCATGTTACACCATACCGAGCACTCGTACACTTCGGTTTAAGATGTAAATATCGTCATCATGGACAATCTTAAGTATTTTTATCACTATATTAATGTATATCATGATGAGGTTCGTAGTGAGGTTGTGGCTAGTGCCCTGCGTGAGTTTTTAGCAGACTTTAGAGATGAGTATCGTCTGTCAAATAAAAAGGAAATAAATGGTCATATGTTTCTCTCAAATAGTGCACCGGAGTGTGAAGACGTTTAGTTTGTGGAAATAGTGAGTGGTAAAACAATAAAACCGTTATAAAATGTGCCTAGTTCATGAAATTTTTCTGACGGGAACTGTCTGGTGCGTATTCAGGGAGTGTTAAAACATTAAAACCGAGATTTATATAACGAGCAGTTGTCGTAACGATTTAGAAGATTATTTCAATTGCCGCTATGTTGAGTGAAGATGAGTTCACGATTGAAAAGCTCGGGTCGGTAGAAATAAACCCTCGATTGGAAAGGCGTGTTTATAAACTTGTTTAATAATGTGGCTAACGATGAACTCTTTGTGCGTGCTTTTGATTGTATTCTAGACGTATTTAAAGATAACTTACCAACCGGTTGTAAAGTAGGAACAAAAATAGTACTGAACGATATGAAAGCCCTTCATATCGAGTACAGGTTTCCCTATACTTTAAGCGGTGAAATATTATTAAACCGCGTATACTGCGTAATGCAGAGCAATAATGATGTAATTGTAGACTCGGTTAAGTGCGAGTTTAGTATTTTCAAAAAAGTGAAATGTATTTATATATTTAACATGTGTGTGTGTGTGTGTGTGTGTGTATATTTCTGCTATATTGATGGCTATACGATTTCTTATTTTGCGCGGTAGAAGATAAAGTGTATGTATTTATTTATTTAGTTGTGTGTATATATTTTTACTATGTTGATGGTTATATTATTTCTTATTTCTTATTTTTGATCATTCCAATGTATATTTATTTTCTATATATCTCCATAATTGCGTGTATATATATATATATATATATATGTATATATATATATATATTTCTCCTGTACTGTTATATTAAAGGATATATTTTTTGATTATATGCATTTTCCTCGTTCATATTTCTTAAACTATTGTTATTTTTAATTGATCATTCAAATGTATATTTATTTTCTATATATTTATAATAAACAGAATGATGCAATGTTGTTTTATTTAATTCTTTTGGTTGTAAACAATTATACCAAATGGCATGTTGTCTTCTAAACCTACTAGCGGAATTCTAAGCTAACTTTTAAGAATTAACTAAATAAATGGTACAATCTGGCAACCTAATAATGTATACCTGAACAATTAAAATGGTATCTGGCAACTCTCCATAATAATGTATACCTGAACAATTAAAATAAAAAGTGGTATCTGGCAACTCTCCATAATAATGTATACCTGAACAATTAAAATAAAAAGTGGTATCTGACACCTCTCCATAATAATGTATACCTGAACAATTAAAATAGTGGTATCTGACAACTCAACCTGAACAAGCCATTTACGCATAAAAAAATGACTCCTGCTACTACCTGGGGATATCTCTACGCCTGCGTACTCAGTTGAGCGGTGCAAGCCGTGGATTTCAGATGTGTATTCTCTAGCGTAGAAGAAAAATAGTGTCGGACACAATGTGTAAGGAGTACACTGCGTACACGAGATAAGTGTACGCATGGTGTGAATGAACTCTGAAGCTATTCTTTTTCATTACACTTTCACAACAATTTTGGAAAGAGCTTCTGTGTTGTCAGGCACGAGGCAGGTGTACACTGAGTACACGAGATAAATGTACGCATGGTGTGAATGAACTCTGAAGCTGTTCTTTTTCATTACACTTTCACAGCAATTTTGGAAAATTCGGGGTTAATTATTATTATTACTACATAGAAAAATTTGCCTTTGTGCATATCACCCTATATATATAGTGTATGTGTGTGTGTGTGTGTGTGTGTGTGCGTGATCCTTACTTTTTCTGACAAAAAATCTGTGGGTGTGTGTGTGTGTGTGTGGCAAGGTTCGGATTATCCATTTTCTTGAACTGATCCACAGAGCAGATGTTCGCATCTTCTGAAGAGTGCATGTTCCACGCGCCACAGATCTTATAGACAATGCAGGTCCTGTATATGAGCTTTAATTATCTCGATGAAATTAAAATATTTCCTTTTATATGCACAATCGCCAAGCTCCGCCCCAAAAGATCAAGAGCAGATGTTCGTAGTGATTGGTTGTCAGTGTAGCTGGGTGGAGCTATGATAAGTTTGTGTACCAATCGTAACACCGCTATAACGGGTCCATGCTTTGGACGACTAATGGCATCTTTATATTTTCTCCAATAGATTTAATGCTCGTATTACCCCTTGCTGTCTTTACCATGTCAATATTTGCGACAATACTTAGTATTCCCCCCACTATTCCCGGTTCAATAATCACTAATGTAATCGAGAGGATTTTATAATAAAGAAATTATAAATATATCCATTCCTTTAATTATATTTTTAAAAAAGAAAAGAGTATTCGGTTTCCACGTTAAACTGTGGGTCTAAGGCGGAGTGAAAAGCTTGATCATTGTTACAATTCGGGGAAGAGCTAGTTATTATTATTATTACTAAAGAGAAAAATCTACATTGTTTTTATACATATCACATTTTGCAGCCATACTATGCCCGGATCAATAATCAAATGATCCTGTTATTTTAAATGCTGAACTTATGATGTGAAAGAGTGAGCAATGATTCCATGACGAGATGTATTTCTGATTCGGCTTCCACGTTAAACTGTAGGTCTAATGCGAGGTGAAAAGCTTAATCTTTCCAATTCGGCGAAAAGTAGCTAATTATTATTATTATTACTAAAGAGAAAAATCTACATTGTACATATCACATTTTGCAGACATACTATCCCCGGATCAATAATCAAATGATCCTGTTATTTTAAATCCGGATCAATAATCAAATGATCCTGTTATTTTAAATGCTGAACTTATGATGTGAAAGAGTGAGCAATGATTCCCTGACGAGATGTATTTCTGATTCGGCTTCCACGTTAAACTGTAGGTCTAAGGCCGGAGTGAAAAGCTTAATCTTTGCAATTCGGCGAAAAGTAGTTAATTATTATTATTATTACTAAAGAGAAAAATCTACATTGTACATATCAAATTTTGCAGACATACTATCCCCGGATCAATAATCAAATGATCCTATTATTTTAAATGCTGAACTTATGATGTGAAAGAGTGAGCAATGATTCCCTGACGAGAGGTATTTCTGATTCGGCTTCCACGTTAAACTGTAGGTCTAATGCGAGGTGAAAAGCTTAATCTTTTCAATTCGGCGAAAAGTAGCTAATTATTATTATTATTACTAAAGAGAAAAATCTACATTGTACATTAGGGTTATGACATTTTTATAACCTCATGTTCCTGTATCATAAATCGATGAACCTTTGCCCCCTGACAATGAAAATAACAGATTTTTCGATATATTTTGAAAAAACTTCACCCCAAAATAAAAAATAAAAAATTAATAAAATAATAAATAGAAATTTGCATGTTTATTTCACAATTATTATACATAAACATATATTATATTATACAACATTATACCTATACAATACATATTAATTATACAAATACAATATTATACATTTACTCTATTATTGTTTTACTTATTGCTTAAAATACTAATATCCTAATAATACTAATATACTATATTTGCTTTCGGGGTGACATTTTCTTTTAATGCTGAGGAATTAGGGCCTTTTTTATTGTTTTCAAGCAAACGTTCATCGATTGATGACACAGGAAACAATATTTACGACAAAAAAGTAAAAAGTCATAACCCTATTGTACATATCACATTTTGAAGACACTATCCCCGGATCACTAATCAAATGATCCTGTTATTTTAAATCCAGATCAATAATCAAATGATCCTGTTATTTTAAATGCTGAACTTATGATGTGAAAGTGAGCAATGATTCCCTGACGAGATGTATTTCTGATTCGGCTTCCACGTTAAACTGTAGGTCTAATGCGAGGTGAAAAGCTTAATCTTTCCAATTCGGCGAAAAGGAGTTAATTATTATTATTACTACTGTAATTTGTGCCACCCTATATATATATATATATATATATATATATATAGATATATATATCCATTCCTTTATTTATTTAAAAAAAAAAAAGAATGAACAAAACTCTCTCTCTCTCTCTCTCTCTCTCTCTCTATATAATATATATATAGATATATATATATATATATATACACACACGAGATAGGTGTACGCCTGGTGTGAATGAATTCTGTATTTAAAATGAGTCTATAGTTTCATTGGTACGTTTTATTTCCCACTAACTGTGTACACGAGATAAGTGTACGCATGGTGTTAATGAACTCTGAAGCTGTTCTTTTTGCAGACGTTTATACAGAAAACAAGTAATTACATTATTGAAAACATTAACTAGGATTCGTGACAGATACGCTTCTGGTAATCGGGAGTCGAACCCACGATCTCATATGTTTCTGCAGACGTTTATACAGAAAACGAGTAATTACATTCAATTGTTAGTACTTTCAGAGTACATGCGTATTAATTTTGAAATTTTTTTGTTGATTTCTGATACTTATGATTTTGATAACTAAGTTGTTAAAATATAAAACATTTTTTATTTACGAGGAAGACATTCGCTTCGAGAGTGAAGTGTGTATTTCATTGGAGAAGTAATAACAATAATATTTTTAAGTTAGAGTGAAGCGAGGTTTTCTCGCGCTGAGTGGAAGAAAGGTAAGCTCGCGGCCACTTTGTGGTTAGCGTGAGACGCATCTCCTCAGATTTTTTTTCTTTTTTTTTTCCAGAGAAACTGAAAGTAAATGAGATGAGTGAAATGATATGAGATTAGTGAAATGAAGTGAAATGACATGAAAATGAAAAGATATGAAAAGGTTTGCCAAAAGAAATTAGACACAGTGAATGTGTTTATTTCTTTTGCTGTTTATTATTTAATATAATTGTGTGTGTGTGTGTGTGTGTTATTTTTGAAAAATGTATAATGATAATAATATATCTTTCCAATTCAATAACAGAGATGTCATCTAAGAAGATGATACCATAAAAATTTGCAAGTAAAGACATATAATCAGTGCATTTAATAAAATAGAATTTTATATACATTAGTAGCAAGGGACAAAATTGAAGGAGTCGAGCGAAGGATTCCCGAGACAGAGAGAGCAAGTTGACCCAGATTCCTTCAAAAAGGCCTCGGGGTAAACAGGTGTGATTCGTTCCTGGTTCAATTTCCTACTCGTCTGAACGCAATGTTCTAAGCGTTAATATTTTGGATTCGTTTTAATAACTGAGAGAAGGTAAATAAAAACGTTAAGTATCTTATATTGTTAGTATTGGTTTAATAATTGATTCTCTTAAAAGGAGAAAATTCATTTGCTTTAAATTAATATACTTTTGACAATTCACTAAGGTGAAAATCCGTTTATATATATATATATATATATATATCTATTATATATATTATATATATAAGGAATGACAAAATTAAATAGACAGTTAATGATTCTTTCTATAAGGAATGACAAAATTAAATAGACAGTTAATATGATTCTTTCTATATAGGTAGGGAGAAAGTTGTTCAATTGTGTGTGTATATTTCGTCTGACCTATTATTTTGGCGATTGTTCGTATTATATTATTTTGTGCAGTAGAAGGCAAATTCTATTTATTTAATTAATAATCATTTTCTTATTGTCAATTTCGATTTTAAGTCTGTATGCTTTGGTAACGAATTAAAATGGTATCTAGCAACTCACCCTAATAATGTATACCTGTACAATTAAAATGGTATCTGGCAACTCAACCATCATCTATATAAGACCCGCTTGGCTTCGGAGCTGGCAGTTTGATGCGAACTTCGGCCGAATAAAGAACTCTCTCCTTCCATTCTTAGGTTAAGATTTAGCTTAGTTTCCCTTTGGGGGGTTAGGACCTCTCACCTTGTCCCCCCAAAGTCCTCCTCCGTCTATCCTTTCATTCTTAGGCTAAGGCAGCCCCTTTGGGGGGGAGGTCATCCTTCCTTCTCCCCCCGAAGATTCCTCCCCTCTCCCCCTTCAGGTGTACCCCTCCCCCCTTGGCTCCTTCTAAGCCAACTGGCTGATTAGGAGTCTATAAGACAACGCCCACTCGGCTGGTCTTATTATGCACTTGGCTCCTGCCAGGTGAACACCTCTCTTCCTTTCTCTCCTTCTCCTCTCTTTCTCTTGGGGGATAACGCCGCCTCCAAGTTTCATGACCCCTTGTTGCACCTGCAGCATCCCTACCCCCTTTGCAACATTGAGTTGTTGCATACTCCCACCCCCTTTGCAACATTGAGTTGTTGCATACTCAAACCCCCTTTGCAACATTGAGTTGTTGCATACCCCCACCCCCCCCCCTTTGCAACATTTGATCATTATCTCTTGCAACATTGCAACATTCCTGCACTCTCCCTTTTTGCGCCTATACTATTGGGGTGCACGGGCCGAAATGAATTTGGTCAAGGAGTGCACGAGTCAAAAAAGGTTAGAGAATACTGGTTTATACTCTGCCAAACGTAAACTATCCAAAATGTTTACATACGAATCTTCTTGAAATTGAATGTGCTTCAAGTGTGAAATTTTTCTGGAATGTTCCGCGGCTTGACCACTCTACAACATTTGGATTCTGATGTTGTACTTAAACTTATGCACAAGAGAATATATAAATAATGATAGACAATTTAAAATATTGTTAACCACAACAAAAACTAGGTTGGTATAACTTAGTGTGCATATTTTACGTTCATTAAATGACTAACAAAGACATACCTAGTTTTCGTAAGGATTTGAAATGAACAAACATGATAATATACTTGCTGTATTTAAACTTTTTCGCACAACTATATATATATACAGGGTGGCCCAAAAAAAAACGAGACCAATTTTTTATCACGAATATTTCGGTGGCCGTTGTAGCTAGAGACCTGAAATAAAAATAAAAATAAAATTTAATCAATTCCCCTTCAAATATGTCTTTAACATGATAGAGTCTAGCTGGCCCCTAAATGGCTAAAATCGCCTTTGAAAAAAAAATTTACTTTCAAAAAATGTTGCGTACTCAATCATTTTACATTAATCAACGTTTTTCTTTTTCAGATTTAGAACAATGGGTTTGACAGAAAGCGACAAGTACATCATCAAATCTTTACGAGAAGAAAAGCGAATGTCCTCGACACAAATTCTAAAAAAGTATCCAGATCGCAACTGGAAAAAATCCACTGTTGCAGCATTTTTGGAAAAACTCCGTGAAACTGGCAGTATCCAACGTCGTGCTGGGAGTGGCCGGCCAAAGTCTACTAGAACTGCAGAAAACATTGAAATTGTAAGTGAACTTGTTTTAAGTCAGGATGACCAGCCAGGAACGAGTAAAAGTGAGCGCGAAATTACGAAGATGACTGGTATTTCGCGCTCTTCAGTCCAACGGATAATCAAAAAAGATCTTCATTTAAAAACATTTAAGAGTGACTGTTACAGCTCTATCCAACTTAGTGAGAAGAAAACGAATGGACAGATGCAAAAAACTGTTGCGGAGATTTCGATCGAATGCAGCAGTGGAAAAAATCTGGTTCTCGGATGAGAAAAAATTCACGGTTGAAACGCCTAGAAACACACAAAATGATCGTGTTCGTTCGCGAAGTCCAAGAAAAAAGGACATTGAACCATCTCGACCCTTGCGCGAGAAAACTCATTTTTCTGAGTCTGTAATGGTCTCTCTTTCTGCATCATCTAAGAAAAAAACATCAAAATTTTTATCACGCGTGGTGTGAAAATTAACGCAAAATACTATCGTGATGCTATTTTGTCTCCAATGCTATCCGAAATCAGGAGAACACAAATGACTGTCTTTATGCAAGATGGAGCCCCTTCCCACACTGCCCAAGAAACAGTCACATACCTCAGGGATCATTCCCCCAGCTTTATCGAACCGGAGAACTGGCCGCCAAGCAGTCCTGATCTAAATCCCATTGACTACTTCGTGTGGTCAGCATTAGAAGAAAAAGTCTACCGTGGTCAGAAAATTAGAAACGCGCTTCATCTTCGAGAACGAATTCTTGCTGCTTGGGAAAGTCTTACACAGGAGTCGATTGCAAAGGCTATTTCCAAATGGAGAGCAAGATTGCAAGCTGTCGTTGATCGTGACGGAGGCCACACCGAGTCTTTTATCAAAAAGTGAACGGGATAGGGTTTGTTTATCTATTGAAAATCTCATATTAAAATTTAAATGAATCATCGAGTTATTTTCCGCAACATTTTTTGAAAGTAAATTGTTTTCAAAGGCGATTTTAGCCATTTAGGGGCCAGCTAGACTCTATCATGTTAAATACATATTTGAAAGGGGATTAATTAAATTTTATTTTGATTTTTATTTCAAGTCTCTAGCTACAACGGCCACCGAAATATTCGTGATAAAAAATTGGTCTCGTTTTTTTTGGGCCACCCTGTATATATATATATATATATATATATATATATGTCATTGAAAAGCACAGTTCCTCTGTTTCCTGACTTTTCGGACATCCTGACAGCTAATTACCTCATACCATTTTATAATTCACCGCCTGTCCGCCTGTCTGTCCATCTGTCTGTCTCCTTTTCAGATCTAAAGGGCTGGACCGATTTTCATGAAATTTGGTGACAACACCCTCTGGGATTCTTGGAGTGTTTTTAATAACTTCTTTTCAGATCGGGTGTCCCCCCAAAAAATTATCCAAGTTTATCTCTCCCCCAAAAATTTATGTTGAAACAAGAAACACTTAAATTTCAAAATTTGGACCCATTGGTCTTGGGGTGTGAAACTCAAAATTTTCGTGAGCTTCAAATAAAATCTGTGAAGCTGCATTTAAAATTTAAGCTGTAACTCGCTTACAATTTTCTTAGAATAATTTTCATTACATTTTATTGTTTGACTATTGTGTCAAAAAAAAAATTTGGGAATGTTCTGAAAACTTAATCCAGGCGAAGAATCTTTGGGATTGAACATGGCAAGAAAAATGAAGCGATCACCTTGAAGAACTACCAAAGAAACTACAAGAAAGAAAGCCACAAAGACCAATGAAGATTACGGATAAAAAGAACAGCAACGTGATACAGAGTCTCATCGCGCTCGATGTGAAGATCCAGAGTAGAGAATGGAGGAACAGCAACGTAATACCCATTCTTATATCACGTATCCCCATTGCTTCGACAGATAACTTATTTCCGTTTCAAATGCATCGGCGTCAGTTTCCAGTTTTGGTTTGCTTCGGGATGAAAGCTTACAAGAACCAAAGTTAAGCCCTGAAGAAAAAAGTTGGCATCCACCCGAAAAATGATTTTTTCTCGCACGGTCAACTTTACGTTTCGATGGAGCCGAGTGGAAAAATCACAAAAATTTAAGGTTTCTTTCCAAGACCGGATACATAAAAGAGAAATGAGGAACTTTTACCAACAAACAATATAGTGTTTCACGAAGTATTGTCTTGAATAAAAAAAAATAATACTGCTTTGAAATTTTGTCATTTTTCATAATGTTAGTCTGCTCCAAATTGGATATAAAGGGAATCATTGGGAATCAAAGGGAATATTTCATTGGGAATTTTTACATTCACGTCTCCTTCTTCTTTGTCAAGAATAAAACATATATTTCCTGAATAATATTCTGGATTATAATACCAACACATACTATTACCATGACTGTACAGTAATTATGTATTGCCAGAAGGGTAATAATAACAGCCTTGTGCAGGAACTAGCCAAAATATCGAGCCTGTAGGCCGGGTTTTTTTTTATATAATATTTATAACGTAGTTAAGCTTTTAATAAGTTAATAATAAGTTAATAGAAGTTAATACGAGTAGAAGTTATGAGAAGTTAATAAAAGAAAGAAGAACTTCTTTTCAACAAGTTTCAGAACTTTGATGAAAAAAATTAAGATTTGCAGCATCGTTTTTTTCCCTTCTCATAATTGTAAAATCCAAAAAGCGTTTTATAGTCTTTGTTATTATTATTATTATTATTATTATTATTGGTAAATCTTAAAGAAATGTCATCAGCTGCAAAATCATACCAAAATACATTTTTCTTGTAGTATTTGATGTGATTTATTCAAATCTGATATTTATTTCGTGTGTAAATGAGCCGAAACCCATTTTGTTCCAAGTTGAAAATCAAGATGTTTCGGCTCAATTGCGCAGTAAATATAAAATTTTAGTAAATCACATTAAATACTATTATAAAAAAGCATTTTAGTAAACCTAACCTAACGTAACCTAACGTTTTTTGAACTATTTCAGTTAAATCCTCGAAAAACCTCGAACAACCGTCACACTCCATAACTCAAACAAAACTGAATAACTGCCTCGCAGTCATAGTTCCTGAAAACTTATCAAGATTTATGTTATTAGGTGAGGTTAGGTTTACCAAAATGCTTTTTTATAGTAGTATTTGATGTGATTTATTCAAATCTTATATTTACTTATTACGTAACTGAGCCGAAACATCATTATTTTCAGGTGGGAATAAAAAGGGTTTCGACTCATTTTCACATCAATGAATAGCAGATTTGAATAAATCACATCAATACTAATAGAAAAATGCATTTTGGTATGATTTTGCAGCTGATGACATTTCTTTAAGATTTACCTTATTATTATTAATAAGTTAATAATAAGTTAATAGAAGTTAATGCAAGTAGAAATTAATAGAAATGAATAGAAGAATGAACAGCTTCTTTTCAACAAGTTTCGTAACTTCGATGAAAGAATGAAGATTTGCAGCATCGAAATTTACGATCATCTTCTAATTTAACGTCGTCTTTTAGAGACTTTTCGAAAATTCTAAACGTTTTGTTTGATAATTCATGAATTATATTTAAAACAATCTTTTCATTATTAAAATTATAGGATTCATTTACTCAAGATATCTTTAACGTTTTCCACCGTTCGGTCTAACGTTTTACCCATTTTTTTTTTCAAAGAACTAAAATATAAAATGTTAAATTAATATTTACATTAAAAAAAAAAAAAATATATATTATATATATATATATACATTCAACTGCAAAGAACACGCAGTATAAATAACGTAAAGAACGACGCTTGTATAGGAGATATTCCGCGCAAGACGAGAAAGAGAAAACAACAAATGAAAAAATGAAGTACCACCTGGGAATCGAACCCGGGATCTTCCGATTGCCGGTCAGACGCGATAACCACTACACCATGGACTTCACTCTTCCAAATGCCGTAATTCCTCTACATACTCGCAGAAACCAATGCCCCAAGGGGGCACCTCCCGCATGCCGTAACATTATATACATTCAACTGCAAAGAACACGCAGTATAAATAACGTAAAGAACGACGCTTGTATAGGAGATATTCCGCGCAAGACGAGAAAGAGAAAACAACAAATGAAAAAATGAAGTACCACCTGGGAATCGAACCCGGGATCTTCCGATTGCCGGTCAGACGCGATAACCACTACACCATGGACTTCACTCTTCCAAATGCCGTAATTCCTCTACATACTCGCAGAAACCAATGCCCCAAGGGGGCACCTCCCGCATGCCGTAACATTATATACATTCAACTGCAAAGAACACGCAGTATAAATAACGTAAAGAACGACGCTTGTATAGGAGATATTCCGCGCAAGACGAGAAAGAGAAAACAACAAATGAAAAAAGAGAGAGTTACAAGGAGAAGAAGTACCTCAAAAAGCCTTGCGGCCCATACCGAGGAGGTATCAAAGCCAACGGGTGCCAGGGAAAAATTCCTACACCCTGAAATAATGTGCAAGAGAGAGAGAGAGAGAGAGAGAGAGAGAGAGAGAGAGAGAGAATAATTAGTTAAAAAAGTCACTTTAAATAAAAATTGAACATTCTTTTTTAAAACATTGATCCTCTGCCCAGATTTCTTTTCTATATTGCAGTTTAGGATCTTTTCCAAATGGACGACCCCACGCGATTTAGCTGAAATTTTTATTATACCGTACCTATATCTTAATGTCTTGACAACAGAAATAATATTTTTTTCACGGAGAAATGCGCAGAAAGTAAAGTAAAATGAAAAAAATAGGAAAAACTAGTTTGCCGCGCGCATGAAGGTTTCCACGCTAACAGACAAAAATTAAAATATGAAATCCTTTATTTAACAAATATTTAACAAAGCAATTGTTTTACTGAATAAATAATAGTAATTTATTTAGGAAATTTTTTAATGTCTCTTAGTATTTTGTTGAATAAATCTTTATTTTTGTTCCTTTGTCTCCATATGTACTCGCATAAATATGTCTATCATTTGACGATGAGTCCCGCACTGTCGCTTGTTGCGTTGTTTCAAAGCATGCCAGGTGCTCTCTATAGTTTGCGCGTGGGCATCTGCTTAGACCTAGTTTAATCTGAATAGTATTGTTATAGTGTGAGCGTGTGATAATGCCGTGCTGTGATCTATCTACTTGTGAGTTGCCCCCGGTCAATTGAATGCCCGGTTAGGTCAACTGTACGCCCTTGATGATTGGTTAGGTTGTCATTATATTTTCGTTAGTTTTATCGAAAATATCACGACTTAACTTAACCAATCGTCAAGGGCGTACAGTTGACCTAACCGGGCATTCAATTAACCAGGGGCCGCACAGCAACCTCGTATCCGGGCGTCATGAGATAAACGAATGAAAACTGATTAGAATTCGACGCAAACTGCGCAAAACTGAATACCAAAATGCTAGTCGCCATGGAAACCGTTATGCGTGCGGCAAACTAGTTCTCTTTATTTCTTCATTTTACTTTACCTTCTGCGCATTTCTCCATGAAAAAATGTTGTTTCTGTTGTCAGGACATTAAGATATATGTACAATAAAAATTTCAGCTAAATCCCGTGGGGTCGTCCATTTGGAAATAATCCGCAGTTTAATTGAAAATATTTTTTAAAAGACGCAATTTTATTGATTTTTATATTCATATCTGAGTTATGGTTTTTATCATTAAGGATTTCGCTCTTTTTACGTTGTAGAAATTTAAATTTTTAAATATTTTGCGAAAGTTTTGAACAATTTCATTTTTAGGTTGTTTCTTTATGTTCAATACGTATACAACATTACTCATATTATTTTCACACTCAAAATAAAACCTTCTAAATTTAGAACTTATAGCTTCTTTTTGAGGGTGGATTCTAAGGGAAGTTTTTCCTTCTTTTGGGTATCAAAGTTTCTTCTTGTCAGATGATATAATAACTTCCTTTAATGATAAATAACTTCTTTAGATAGAAGAAATGGTCTTCGAAACTTCTTTTTGAGTGATTTGAGACAATAGGTAATATTTTTTATATACAGGCTGTTCCATAACATGTGGGACGCACTTTCAGGATAGATTGAGGACCTGAAAACAATGACAAGAGTTTATATAAACATATGCCCGAAATCGCTTTGTTTCCGAGTTACAGCCCGTTTTGTGTTCCAGCAATTCTTTTGGCAAACTGTTTACAAACACTGCTTGCCGACAATGTATGTGAATGTGTGCGAGACTTATTTCATGTATGGCCTTGCCGAGTGTAATGTTTCGTACACTCTGTGACATGTTTCAATATCGTTGAGTGTAGAGCCATCAGTCAGTCAGAGGTGCATCGCGGTGTTTCACTGTTCGTATTCGTAACTTCTTAACGTGAATAAGTGCAGTCCAAACTGAATAGTTTTTGTGCTATTCAATGATAATGTGCATTTGAAGTGAGAATGGAGGCTTATTCCAACAGAAAAATGGCAGAGATGCATCTCTGTATGGACTTGCCGAGTGTAATGCGGCCGCAGCAAGACGTCTGTATGCAGAAAGGTTTCCGAATCGCCGTCTGCCAGATAAGAAGACCTTCCAGAGAATAGACGAACGTCTTGGTGATACAGGATCATTCAACAAGTGAGTTTGATGGTGGTAGACAGGGGCGTCCACAGGATCAATTAAGTAAGGGGCACTTCCAAATACATGGGGGGCACAAGTATTTGCTAGCACGAGGCGCGAGCTCTAGGGGTTCCGGGGCCATGCTTCCCCTGGAAATTTTTCAAATTTACGTTGTCTGGGACAGCATTTCCTGCCTTCTGAAAAATACAGATTTTTTTAGACATCCTTTGTATGTCCATGATATTAGGGTAAAACCAGATACACAATAACTTGGTAGATATACAAGTTTATTATTCTTAAATATGGCAAATTATACAATATTAATAATATATATAGTAACCAATTACTATCTTCAAATATTATGACTGGATTTTGGGTTTATGATAAAATCTATCTGTAAACAGTTGACGAAAAAACGAGGGGGCACCATTGAAAAACGAGGGGGCATCGCCCCCTAATGCCCCCTCGTATGGACGCCCCTGGTGGTAGACCAATCAGGACCAGAACTGTTGAGTTGGAGGAGCGGGTCCTGAATCGCGTGGAGGAATATCCTGGTGTCAGCACCCGAAGGATAGCAACAGCAGAGGGTGTAAAATACACAACTGTGTGGAGAATTTTATGGGAACAACAGCTTTACCCATATCACATTCAGAGAGTACAAGGCCTTACTGAAGCTGATTTCCCACCACGAGATGCTTTTTGTACTTGGTTCCTTCAACAGTGTCCTCGCGATCCTCTTTTTCTATCCTCCGTGTTGTTTTCTGATGAGGCTGCCTTCACAAGAAATGGCGTGATCAATTTTCATAACACTCATCACTGGGACGAAGAGAATCCGCATGCCATCATCCAGTCAAGGCACCACCAGCAATTTAGTATCAATGTACGGGCAGGACTTATTGCCGACAACTTAATCGGTCCTTTTGTTTTGCCTGGAAGATTAACAGGAGAATCCTATTCCAATTTTTTGAGGAATGGTTTAAGCGATTTACTAGATGAAGTTCCTCTTGGTGTCCGACGTCGTATGTGGTTATGTATGACGGCGCTCCGCCTCATTTTAGTCGAGTCGCCAGAGACTATTTGGATGACCATTTCCGTGATAAATGGATAGGCCGTGGAGGACCCATTGCGTGGCCTGCTCGCTCCCCGGACCTGAATCCACTCGATTTTTACCTGTGGGGTCATCTGAAATCCATCGTTTACGTGACACCCATTGACAACGTTGAAATGCTTCGCCAACGTGTAGAACAAGGATGCCAGAAAATCTGAGCAATACCTGGAATTTTTGTACGCGTCAGGCAGTCTATGACGAGGCGTGTTCAGTCGTGTATTCAAGCGCAAGGCGGTCATTTTAAGCACTTCCTTTAAAAGTAAGGCGGATACTTGCTGGAACGCATAACGGGCTGTAACTCGGAAACAAAGCGATTTCGGACATATGTTTATACAAACTTTTTTCATTGTTTTCAGGTCCTGAATCCATCCTGAGAGTGCGTCGCACATGTTATGAAACATGAAAGAAGACTTTATTTTCTGTGCTTAAACATGTTTCCAAGTTGAAAAACATGCTAAAAATTTCTTTTATTTCTAATAAATTTTTGTCTTAAACTTAATTTTTGTGTTTTCAGCAAATTTTGTGATGCTTCAAAATAAGATTTAATTTATTTTTTATTTTTTCCTCTCGATAATATTTCAACTTTGTAATAAATTATTATTTTTCTATAATTTATTTTCATTTCATTATTATTTTAATTTTATTTAAAAAATATACATATATTTTCAATAACAATTTGAAGGAATCCATTATTAACTGGATTTTAGGTTATTCTTTTAATTTTATTATCATAAACAGATTCCAATTTTAAGTTATTTTATTATCAAACAGATCCCAATTTTAAGTTATTTTATTATCAAACATATCTCAATTTTAAGTTATTTTATAGACTTTATTTAATAAAGTTTTCAATAGTGAAATTTTATAGCTTTTTGAAGTAAACGATCCGTAATTATTATTAGTACAAAATCCTTCGTCTTTCCTTTAATAAATAAACATTCTTTCCAATTGAATAATTTTCAGTGATTTTTAAAAACACTCAAGTTTTGTCCACTTTTAATTTCTCATACTCGTATGGTAATTTAAAATTTAAATGTAATTTTAATTTAATTTCCATAATTTAATTTTAATTTCAATATGTAAATTTTTCATATTTAAAAAGAAAAAAAACATTTATCAATAAGAAATTCAACGAATATAGCATATATTTTTTAATTAATTTAAATGTCATGAAAAGGGAATTTGGACAGAAAGCAATGTTTTAAAATAATAATAATAATAATATAATAATAATAATATATTAAAAAAAAACAAAGTTGAATGTTTATAATTTCTAACTTAATTATTATCTTATTTTTATATTTAAATTTTTTTTTTTAATTTAACGTTTCATCCGTGAACGTTAATTTAACACTATTTTTTAGTTCTTTGTAAATGACTAAAATAAAATTCATGAAGTATCAACAATGATATCACTGGTATGCACATGAAATTTTTTGTCTGCTGTGAGGGTTTTTTCAACTCATATTATATAATCGACCATGCTGAATTCGAAATGACATTGGTTTTCCTCAATCAGGTCAGGTTTTTTCTCTATTGGCCATTTATTATAAGTCCAATTTTATCCCCAAATTTATTGATTTTTTTAGCTTAAACACTGTAGATACGAGTAATTTATAAAACACTCGTGAAAAATGAAAACATTGTGTGAATAAATACTTTTATTCATACAATGAATATGGAAAAAAGTTTATTGAGGAAGGAATTAAGTTTTTTTGGCTTTCCGTCTGTGTTTTTCTTCGGGCACGTCTCGCTTCAACACCAGCAATAGTCCGCCAGCATATTGATATCCCAGTTTCCCTGATACCTCTCTTCCATTATTTTGATATCTTGGTGAAATCGTTCACCCTGTTCCTCACTATAATCCCCGCAATTTTCAGGAAAATGGTCCAAGTGGGACCACAAAAAGTGCATTTTTATGGGCATGCGCGACCCATGAGCTTTGAAAGCTTCCATCAAGTTTTCGACAACGGACTGGTATTCTGGACTTCTACGCTTGCCAAGAAAATCAGTGACAACTGATTTGAATGCCTGCCAGGCATTCTTCTCAGTTGGAGTCATTGCGTTTTCGAACTGAGTATCCTTGATCAAAGTTCGAATTTGAGGACCATCAAAAACCCCAGCATTTAGTTTAGCATCAGATATATGAGGAAATTTACTCTCGAGATATCGGAATGCTGAACCCTCCTTATTCATTGATTTGATGAAATTTTTCATCAAGCCCAGCTTAATATGAAGTGGTGGGAGCAAACATTTTGTTGGTGGTACAAGGGACACTGAAACGACATTATGCGACCCAGGTTCAAAATTCTCTCTGGATGCCCATTCACGCTGTGCATAGTGCTTCTCATCCGCTCGGCTATCCCATTTGCAGAGGAAACATGGTATTTCGTGTATCCCCCTTGCATTCCCAATACAAATGCCACAATCTGAAAAAAAATGAAAATATTTAAAGAATTTAGAGAATTTGTTCTATCAGATAAAAAAAATCTATGCATTGGACTGTATCACTTCTGTGGGGAAGTTAAGTGTTCTTATACGCTCTCAAACCTTTGGAAAAACAACATAGTCAATAGCAATAGTTTACTTATGATATTAGTATTACCTTCAAATCTCCACAGATCCTCCAGTTATGTTGGTCGTATACGAGAGCATCCAGTAATATTTTCATGTTATCGTAGCTCTCAGTAAGTTGTACGGAATGTGCTACAGGGACTGATGCAACCCTATTCCCAATGTTGAGAAGTACTGCTTTCAAACTTCGTTTATACGAGTCTATAAATAGCCTCCATTCTGATGCGTTATATGGCAGGCCCAAGGATTTGAATAGCCCCTCAACATTGCAGCAGTACACTAAGGAAGAGGTATTTTCGTGCACTGCAAAAAACTTGCGGAATTCTTCCTCTCGTTTCCTATACCAGGAGAATGTTGTTCCCGGAGCCAGCAAGTTGTCCTCTCGAAGTCGTGAGCCCAAGATCTCGGCAGCTAATTTGGAAAGTCCTAATCCCTGGTAAGATCATTAAGTTTGGCCTGGTTGAGAGGCCTCGGCTCATTTGAAGCGGTATTTTGAGGTATATACGACTGGGACTGGTCATTGGCATTGGTCATTGATTCATCATCAGAATCATCGAAGTCCAGGTTTGAGGTGGGTCGGGTATTGGAATTCCAGGACCATGGGGTACAGGTCTCATAGCAGAAGGAATGTCAGGTATACAACAATGTGTTTATTCTTCTTGTTAACTCCTGAAAATAGAAACACAGAAACATGGATATAAAACTTGCATATGAAAAAGAAGAAGCATTCAGACAGTGGCGGCTCGTGAGGGAAGGCTGCGGTCTGTAAGATATGAAATAGGTCGATGGAGTCTGTATATTTTCTTTCTTTTTCATTCATATTGTCCCTTCCGGGACAATATGAATGAAAAAGAAAGAAAATATACAATCATTGTATATGTAAATGTAACTTGTATAACAATATGTATGTGTAAATGTATTTCTATAACAATATGTATATGTAAATGTATGATTACCATTATGGTGAATATGCTATATATGGTGAATGTTACATTATGGTGAATATTATGTCAAGTTTCATACGAGGATTTCAAAATATTTAAGAAAAATAAATTTATAAGCCCACCTTGGAGTTTGTCATGCAGAAATAGCAATCTGTCACGTGATCCTTTCCTTCTCTCCAAATCATGGGAATTCCAAAAGGCAAAGATTTCGCTCTGCCTTTGCTCCATCTTCTCAAATTTTCAATGCACGTCTTGCAGCACATATGAGGGGCGAAATTTTTGTCCTGGTCCCCTAGCTTAATTCCAAAGTATGCTCTATACATTGTCTTCACAAATTTAGTGATTTGGGACTGGTTATTTGGCATGGTAACCGTCCCACATATGTAGCAGAATCTATTGGGATCATTTTTACACGCTCTATTCATTATGAAATATTTTATCTATATGCCTGAAAAGTAAAAAAAGATATTATACAAGTGAAACAAGTGATGATAGATGTTACTGTTCCAATTCCGCTTTGACAAATCACGAAAAATTCTATTTTACTTATGAGGCCATAGCCGGATAACCTGAGCTGATTGAGAAAACGGATTGCAGATTCGAAATCAGCAGGAAAAACTCTATAAGAATCACTTACAAAACCCTTGACAGCAAAATTGATGCATACCAGTGTATTTAGAATTTTTGAAAAGTTTCTAAAACTACATTCAAATATTATTATTATTATTATTATTATTATTAATATAATAATAATAATAATAATAATAATAATACCGATAATAATAATAATACCGAATACTTGGATAACTATGATACAAGTATTAACTATTTATTACTCTTAACTGTGTAATTACCAGTATTTTTATTTTACTGTAATCAGTACTGTTGTAGTGATAATAATAATAATAATAATAATAATAATAATTATTATTATTATTATTATTAGTAGTAGTAGTAGTAGTGGTGGTATGGCTATACAGTATTATTATTGTTACTAATGTAGGTAATAATGCCTACTTCGTGATCTACTAATCAAATTACTCCTTATGTCATGTTATTCAGCACTATGAGGAGGAGATAAGGAGGAGACTAGACATCAATCGAGGGAGTGCTGGAACTCCCATTTCTCCTGTCACTGTCCTCCTAAGCTGATATTTTTCCGTGTCTGGTGTACTCTGTGAGCAGTCCAGCATGCTCTTAAACATATACTTCTCCGTCTATTCCTCATACACATACATACATCCAACAGACAACACATTCTTTTCAAAATTAAAAAGAAAATTATTGAGAATAATATTTGCATTTTGGCTGCCTTATTCTCTTTGTATGAGGGGGCGTCTCTGCGGGCGTTCGCCCTTCGCCTCTCAGTTCTGCATAAAAAATTAAAAAAAACGGCTAGTGTTATGACTACGCTTCGGATTTGTAGGCATTTAAAAATTGCTAAATATACACGCAAAAATGCTCGAAATATACACTTAAAAATGCTCTTTTAAATAACTAATTAATTACCTTTCGAGTTAAATGTTATGATTTTTAAGGCATTTTATGATGGAAAGATGCAATATATGCATGACACTTATTCATTTGAGGATAAAACAAGGCATTTTTAAAAAGAAATTAACTGGAAAAATAAAGCAAAAAATGCAGTTCCACACACGAAAATGTGGGGAAAAACCCTCTTCTAAACAAAATAGCAATATATATATATATATTATATATATATATATTATATATATATATATATATATATATATATATATATATATTATATATATATATATATCACAAGGATATTAAGCCTATAAACAAACAGAGTTGCACTTTATGACAACGTGATGCAATAAATGTTCGAAAACAAACTTTCGCCTGTTGTTGGCAACGATATTTTTTTATTGCGGGAAAGCTCTTTGAACATCATGAGACACTATTGGTACGTATTGTAAGCTAAGAATGTCCGCAATATCAAGATTTTCAACAGTGTCGTCGATGCGAGCGGATTAACCTACAGGCTTTATTTATACGATGCTTTGGTCGAGCCACGTGTTTTTTATTTTTATATTATGATGACATTGGAACAAAACTAATGAGTTCATGATTATTTAAAAAGAAAGTTTTTTAAACAAAAAACCTATAGAAATAGCACTTTCACTCAAAAATGCTGAAAATATACATTTGCATATGCGCGTATGCAAATATGTAAAAATCCGAGGCCTGGTTATGATCTATTATTATTATTATTTTATTAGTAGTAGTAGTAACAGTAATACTACCAATTTTTAGTTAACTGTAACTATTGAACGAATGTATGTTATTATTAATAATTATTAATAATACAACAGTACTATTATTATCTAACTCAGGCAACTGTAATTCAATTTCTGCTGTAATATTGATTAATATTTTCCTTCATATTTTCATTATATTTTTTATTTTTATTATGTGTAGTCCTTTTTTACCCATTTGGAACCATTACTGCATCATGTATTATATATTTATTGCCCTAATAATAGTGAAATAAGAAAAAAAAGGTCCCCCAAAACGGCCCTCCCATACGTTTCTCAGTCCTAATCTCCTTCAGGAACCCCATTGTTCATTAATTTTAAGATACAGCCTTCATACTATAGTTATACCACCCGATTAACAATCAAACATTATAAAATTTGTCATCGATCAATTTGTATATTAACGCGTATGTCCATCTCACTATTTTAATCTCCCGGTTTAAATGCTCTTTCACAATTTCAGTCTCCGAATTTGTTCAGAAGGTATACGAAATTGAGGCCCATAAATGTGACCTCCTCTCGGTTCCCGGTCTTTACCGGCTTTCCCTTATGTAAAAATCTCGTAATTCTTTCGGAGATTTATTTACTAAAAATATCAAGAAATCAACAAGCGTATATATATATATATATATATATAATATATATTATATATATATTAATGATGTAGAGATTCCATAATTTAGCTGATCCCAATGCCGATTCCATGAAAAAGAGCAGATACCGATGCCGATTCTTTGCCTACATTTAAAAAGATCAATTCCCTTCATAAATTTTACTAATCTAATGTGAAAACTTTCAATTTCCATGTTTTTACAATTTGTTTAAATGCTTTTCCAAAGGTCACTCCACAATTTACAACACCAGAATTTGTTATTTATATACCGTAGCTAAAATAATGTTAAAAAGTTTTATTACTCAGTAAAATGAATAAATAATTTTATTTGTTTCATATATTGAATGTCAATATTTAAAGTACTGTAATTATTCTTCCTTATGTTGAAGGTATTTTCTTTCTTCAACAATGTCAACAACAAACAACAAAATTTTTCATTAAAATTTCAGGTCCCTGGTGGACAATTTGAATAAAAAATTGGATATATAATTTGGGTTTATAAAATTATTAAAATACTTACAATAAAGTCAACATAATAAGATGGTTTAATATATAAATTATAAAGTACGACTTAATATAGAATTATTATTAATATAGAGCAGGAGATTACGATAGTTTCTAATATTTAGAGATTAGCTAGTTAGAGAGAATTAAATTTATGGGCAACTTCTTATGCTTTGCCTTTTTCGTGAATAACCTCGGTTAACCTTGGTTTTGCTTCCGCCAGAATTGTTAATTTTGACGAAGCTGACGAAGCTTATCACTCCGACTTAGACCTACAGTTTAACGTGGAATCCGAACCACGCCCGACCACGGGCGGTCAAAAATTACAAAATCCTCGCCCGGACACGATCTCAAGACCACCTGATCAGCAGCAGCCCAGCGTCTTAACCACTAGGCTACACAGGGTACCCATTTATCTACCAACCAATTTCTTTATTGTAGGGAAGTATGAACAGTTGGGTTTTGCTACGCGCCGCCTGCCGTCACCAGGTCTCGATCCCGGGGTCGATGGATTCGTAGTCAGCGACGCTAACCACTACACCACCGAGGCGCATTAAGTAAAATATGTAAGAATGCAAAATATTTTTATACAATTACACTTTGAATTAGTATAAATGATCATAAATAGTGTTTTTGTCTGTTCAATTTTCTATAAATATAGATTTTATTTTGTAATGAAAATTTAAAAATTCAAAGAATGAAAGAGAATCCATTAGAAAATCGGCTAAATTTCGCCGATGCCGGTGCCAAAAAAAATGGCTGATTCTGCCGGTGCCAATGCTGATGCCGATTAATCGGTACACACTAATATATATAATATATATATATATATATATATATAATATATATATATATATATATATATATATATATATATATATTATATGATAATCTAACATTCATTTTTGCATCTAAAGTCCAAACTCGCATGACATTCTAACTATAATTAATAGTCATGCAAGATTGGAAAATAATAAAAAATTGGAAAAACAAGTCAAATTAAATAATAATGACGTCACTAGCTTAAATAGTATATAAATCAGTGTATCTTTTCAAATGTTGTTCCGTCTGATCTGACCCAGAAACTGAAGCATTACCTGTAATATTTAGAAGCAGTAAAATTCAGTAAAAGGATATCTTTATTTTCTCCTTTGAGTCCTGTCTTCCCCAAGAGAATTTAGTTTTAGAATAACACACCATCTTCAAGAAACAGTAGAGCTAGAAGTCAATAGACATTAATTCTGAGACCAGCATTGCCTCACAGACTTCTCCGATACGTTACAAGAAGAAGAGGGGAATCAACCAGTAACTTAGTAAGAGTTCACAGAATCTTCCGATCCGCTACAAGAAGAAATTGGAGGGTAGTAGGAAAGAAATTATTGCGATTCCATTCCTTACACAGTACCAACTACCCCAGAGTGAGAAATCCGTTGCTGTCACCTAACCAAAACCCCCGTCAACTTCGAACCACCCAAGGCCATCGACGGAGGGTTAATATATATATATATTATATATATATATATATATATAATATAATATATTTATATTACATAGACCGTGCATGGAACAAGGAACTCTTCTGTGAAAATTAAATCCGCTATAGTTCGAATAAGTAATGATAAATGACAAATACATAGGTTTTCTTTTTCATGATGTTAGCCCGACGTGGGCAACGGGTCACTCGCAAAGAGGCCCCAAAACATAGCTTCCCTCCCCAGCTATCTGCGAAGCAGATAGGATCCAGCTTTGGGACAGGATCCTATCGGGGTAACATCATGAAAAAGAAAAAAATATCGTATTTGTCATTTACCATTACTTATTCGAACTATAGTGGATTTAATTTTCCAGAAGAGTTCCTTGTTCCATACACGGTCTGTGTATAAATAAAAGATCTCAGGGGACCATTCTGAGTTCTATCCCATATATACACACACACCACTTTATTGCGTAAAGTCGGCACTATAATTATAATGATGATAATAATGGTTAATTAATTGTTAATGATTGACTTAATAATAAGGCTGGAGTGACCGTGATCTTTGCAGATCAAATTATTTATTAATTAGGTTGATTGATAGAATAAGTTTTCTTCCTTTATTAAACAAAATAAATGATTTATGAATGATGCAAAATGTACAGTAAGTTAGTTGTTTACAATCGAAATAATGTGTACGCTTGAATAATGACTTGATATTAATTACGCGCGAGGTAAGGATTAGTCTTTATATAAAGTTAGGTGAATGTCACCAGGCCTAAATGGGGCCTGCATAAAAGATGTTCACATGGTGGTAGCTCTCGTGTCACTGATATTCGAAAAGTCGAGGTTCAAATGGTGGCGTGGGATGCTTGAGGTAGTCCTTGTAACGAGGTTGAGGTGTGATGCCTTGTAGTAGTCCCGCGCTGTGACGTCATCTTAGTCGTGCTTGTGTGACGTCATCTTGGTTGTGTTTGTGTTGATGGAATATCGCTAAAGTATTTGAAAACGTCTCTGCCATTACGTATATATTATATTATATATATATACTGTATATATAATATAATATATATATATCTATATATATATTATATATATATATATATATATATATGAAGGCAACAATATAAGGCAATATAAAGGCAACAGGAAAGGAAAGAACACGCACAACAGAAAGAAGCAAATTCAAATTTTTAATTTTCACTCCAAAGCTATAAACTGGGAAGATGTGACATCCAACATAGAAGTAATAGATTGGAAAACCATTTTCGAGGCCAAGACAACGGAAGAGATGCTAATGACGTTAGAGGAGACGACGTTAGAAATTGTGGAAAAACATGTCCCAAAGATACAACAAAGAGGAAAGAGAAGCAGGTTCGAAAGACAAAAGAGGGCATTGTTCCGAAAGAGAAAAAGAGGACTACAAAATTAAGTAATTGTAAAGATAACAACATCAGAAAAATATTAAATGATAAACTACAAAGTATCGATGTCGTCATACAGGAACTAATCCAAAAGCATACAGAAAAAGAAGAAGGTGACGCTATAGAAGCGATAAAGGCGAACTCAAAGTACTTCTATAATTTCGCAAAAAGAAAGTCGAAAAACCATGCGACTATCGGACCTTTAAAAATGAGAACAGTGATTTATCTGGTGATCTAACAGAAGTATCTGAAATATTAAAAGCTCAGTATGAATCATCTTTCAGTATCCCAAAAACTGACAAATTAAAATGCGATAGAACCGCGTTCTTTGAAGAACCACAAGGGGAAAGTATAACGGATTTCGACTTTACGACGGAAGATATTACACAAGCTATAGTGAAACTAAAAACACACTCAGCGGCAGGACCGGATAAATGGAATGTCACACTGATCAAAAACTGCAAGAATGCAATCGATGAGCCCCTATACTGGATATGGAGACGATCATTAGACACGGGAGAAATACCGGGCATCCTGAAGAGCGCGAACATAGTCCCAATATATAAAGGAGGTGATCGATCCGAGGCCAAAAACTATAGGCCAGTGTCGCTTACATCTCATCTCACTAAAATATTTGAAAGAATAGTTAGACAGAAAATCTATGACTTTTTGGAAACTCAGAAAAAATTCAATGATAACCAACACGGGTTTCGGTCAGGCAGATCATGCCTATCACAACTAATGAAACACTACAACAACATTATTGATTCACTTGAAAGTAATGAAAACTATGATGTACTATACACAGACTTTGCTAAAGCGTTCGACAAGTGTGACCACGGAATCATAGTACATAAACTGAAATATATGGGAATAACAGGAAAAGTAGGGAAATGGATATATAATTTTCTTAGTGAGCGGAGGCAAGTCGTTACAGTACAAGGAGTATCTTCATCAGAATCAGAGGTCCTCAGCTCGGCACCACAAGGAACAGTATTAGCTCCACTACTCTTCATAATCATCCTGACATAGATGAGGACGTTACCAGAGACAGCACAGTAACATCCTTTGCGGATGACACAAAGATCAGTAGAAAAATAAGAAACCCAGAAGACATAGGATCTCTACAAACCGACATAAACAAAATCTACAAGTGGACGGAAGACAACAACATGAAGTTTAACACCGAGAAATTTCAGCTATTACGGTACGGAAAAAAGAGAAGACCTAAAGTCCAGGGAATATTATACTCCAAATGGACAGGAAATTCAGAGAAATTCCAGAGCAAAAGATTTAGGGGTTGTAATGACAAATGATGCGAAATTTGAAACACAAAATAAGATAGCAGTAAACAGAGCAAAGAGAATAACGGGTCAGATATTGAGAACCTTTAAACGAAGGGATAGGAATGTAATAATTCCTCTACTGAAAACCCTGATAATATCCAAACTGGAATACTGCTCGGTTCTAACATCCCCATATAAAAAAGAAGACATTAGACAGCTGGAGGGGATCCAAAGAAGATTCACAGCCAAGATCAATGGGTGCAAAGAACTAAATTACTGGGAAAGGTTACGAGAACTAGACCTATATTCACTGGAAAGGAGAAGAGAGAGATACACCATTATTTACACTTAGAAAATAATGGAGAAACTAGTCCCTAATCTTACTCTAAATCCCATAACTCCCCAAACAACGATGGAAAGTAGAAGCGGTAGACTGTGTCGTATTCCCAAACTGAAGGCGAGACAGGGAACATCCTTAGTCCTGAAAGAAAATAGTTTTGTAGTGAGAGGACCAAAACTGTTTAATCAGTTGCCCAAAGACCTATGAAACACGAAGGGAGTTGCAGTGGAAATCTTCAAAAGAAGACTAGACGCCTGGCTCAGAACAATCCCCGATGAGCCGGGCGTACCTGGCTATGTGAGGTGGAGAGCGCAAGAATCCAACTCACTACTTCACCAGGCCAACTCGAGAGGAGGGGCGACAAGCTTGACCTTCGCGAAGTGAGAAATCATCGAGCGGAAGGTTATATATATATATATATATATATATATATATATATGCGTTTGTGTATGAGTAAGTTGATATTTCCCCCCTATCTCACAACTCGGTAGTCAAATTGTATTCTATACATGATGCCAATGAGCGCCCGTTATAACTTAGTTTCTTCATCCCCATTAAATTGTTACTCTTATATCTTCATAAACTAATTAAGTGCAAATTGTTTCACTCATCACTCAAATCCGCTCTCTATCGCATTTTCTTAAAATTTCAACACGTTCCGATCCCCTTGGGTCGACCCATTTTATAGGTACCAATTTCATTAATAAAGATTCGAAATACCTATTTATGTAAAGTGTCATTAAAAAACCACGTGGTCCTTTTTCGGGTAGTTTTCGAACCCGTACACCCCCCTTGTGGTCATTTGTGGCCATGACTTAAACCCCCCTCCAAAACCACGTGGCCTTCTAATGTCACCCCCCCACCCCTTCTTAATCTTACGTAAAATGTAAGGTGCCATATTAGATTTCTTATATTATTGAGAGGTAATGAGGTAAATGAACGATTAAAAGGCATATCTTCTAAATAAACTGTATTGATTGTTTCTTTCTTTAATTGAAAATAATATCTTGACTAAAAAAATGTAATTTTGAATGTTCAAAAAATTATTTATTGGAGCATACATATTGGATACATACTAACATATTGGATGCATACATATTAATTGTAGCATATGTACAGTGTAGCGTATTTATATTTCTTCCCAAGGCTGTACTCTTTGGTCCTCTAGGATTATAGGATATTTTAATACTTAGTATTGGCCACGTGGTTAAACGTCAAGACCCCCCCTCCCCCCCTTTAAGGACCACATGGTTTTTGAATGGCCCCTAAGACCTCAACACTAACCGAATGATGATTATTTATCAATGTTGAACCTTAATATTAGAAGTCTCCTCATGATAACATTCAAGATACATTATCTTCAATTTAAAAAGATAACTTTATTATTGTAATAATAAAAATTATTTTATTAAGAGAATTTTGAATAAGAATTGTTTGTAGTCTTGCAAAAGTTTGAAAAAAAATATTTTTCTGATTTCTCAGATATTTCAGTAAACTTCGAATGTTTTTAACAAATAATAATTTCTCATAATAATTTTTTAAAATAATATCTTCTTTTTTCAAAGCAAAATCCAATTCTGATACTTCTTTGTCGTTTCGCATTTTGTTCAAAATATTGAAATACATTTTCAATCATAACTATCAATATTTCTTGATACCTTATACCACAACATGTTGTTATAAAACAAAAAGACATCTAAGATTCAAAACATAGGGGATCAAGTGTAAAATCTACCTTACAAGGGTAAGTTTTACATTTGATCCAACGTAGTTCTTTTTTAAATATACTCGTATTTGGTGTAATTTTAAACAAATATTGTTGTAGAAACAGACTTAATTCGTTAATACACAAAGCTAAAGTCAATTACTATAAACATAAATTCGAAGCATACAAAAGCGATTCCAAACAATACTGGAACCTCATTAAGAAAGGATAATATCACGTTGTACATTGTGGGAACAGGACGTTTTGGGGACACCCTGTACATAAGGAGAGTGGGAGCGGAAGTGAAGAAAGGGGAAGGGGGTTAGGAAAGGGTGACAAGGGAGATTAACGCACACGCACTTCGTCTTGTCCCCCAAGAATTCCCACAGAAATGGCTGATGTTCTTAATGGGTTATTTCATTACCATTTTATGAATGGTTTTCCGAGAAAAATTTCCCCTCGAGGATGTCTTATAAAGGTAACGAAAAGGACCCCCTCCATAAGTGGGGCTCGGTTAAAAACATTTTTAGATCAACATTCATTCTTTCATCGGTTTTACTATAACGTTTTTTAATTAATTTTTTTTTTACAATCAGATTTATAATTACTATCCGGAAAACTCTTTGGATTTATCAAAAGCTCAGAGAATCGAAGTTTTAGTTCTAGCTTTGTTCTAATAATCAGTGACAAGGGCAAGACAGTACCAGAGACTGACACAGCGCTCAGGTCACACTAATAACGCCTACTGCTCAAACTTCTAGATTATTATTTTATTATTATTATTATTATTATTATTATTATTAGCCAGCACCAGCGGGAGTCGAACCTCTTTGACCCCAATGTCTTTACTTCGTTTATGGAGAAACGATGATACCCATTGATCGACGGACGTTGGTTAACTTTGCACTAAAACTTAAATAATAACTTTAAACTTAAATGGAACAGCTGTTTAGCATCTTTTATCGATTTTTTAAATCCTTTGACACTATGACGAGAATATTCTTTTCAAAAAGTTTATAAATATCGTTTAAAGGCGATGCTCTGAGGTCTTTTAAATCTTGTTTTACATATTGATTTCAACTTGTATATTTACGGAAATGATTCAGAAGGTCGTCTGACATCAGGGGCGTAGTCAGGGGGGGACCACTGGAACCATGGACCCCACAAATTGTGCTAGTGTTAGTTTTGAGATACATTAATGTCATTCCCTACATATATATATAATTATCTTACATGAGGTGGTTAAACTGCTGCTTTTTTATGTTGAAAATGAGAGCTATATTTAGTAAAAAAATGTGAAATATCAGATTTCATTTTTCCTATCCACACCCTATATTAATTTTAGTATCCTGCCCCCACCCCCCAATAAAAAATCCTGGCGACGCTCATGTATGACATCCGTAAAAGTGCCTCAGCGGCCATTTGGTGTCCTTTCCTTTGTTTTTCATTATTTAATGATAGGGTAAAAATGTTGCCCAAAATTAAATGAAGTAGTACACTAACTAGTGGGACCCCCTCTCTAACGTAATTTAAAATGTGTGTATTTTATTTTATTTTTTTTCCTTTTTTACTGTTGCGTACCTGTAAATTTTGCCTTCTTTATGCAGTTAATAGATAGTAAAGGCTGAGTGGTAAATGGTATCATTATTTAGATTTCTGCAGAGCAGAAATATAATTGTTTTTTGCTCAAATTATTATTATTAAGAATTTCTGCGGAGAACAAATTCTTATTGAAATAGGGCGAATTATTATTATTATTATTATTATTATTATTATTATTTGGTCACGGCTAGAGCGTTAACTTACCAAACGATCTTCATGAAACTTAGTGTAAATGTTGGAACTATGATTCTCTCTGGAATTTACGAGGGCCACTCAATATATTTTGCCCCACCTTTTTTTTTTCTTTCCAAGTTTCCTTGTAAGTTCCAGAAATTTTGTACACAAGTAGTTACATACCTTTTTTACAAGTTTTTATTTTTCCACATAGTCTCCATCATTTTCTACGGCTTTCCTCCACCTCGAAAAAGGGGCCTTTATTCCTTGCTGGTAAAAGTCTGCTGGGTTCCGCTGGAGCCGCCTCTTAACCTCCTCAACAACCTCATCGTCACTCTGAAATTTTCTTCCACCAATAGCATCCTTCATTGGCCTAAACGAATGGAAGTCTGAAGGTGCCAGATCCGGGCTGTAACACAGTGGGGTAACACAGTCAAGCGCATTTTTGTGATGGCCCCTCTTGTTTGCAAACTGTTGTGTGGTCTTGCGTTATCGTGCAAAAGAAGGACGTCTTCCAGTTTTCTCTCCGGTCGAACTCGCTTTATACGTCTCTGGAGTCTCTGTAGGGTAGTAATATATGCCTCTGAGTTGATTGTTTGTCCTTTCTTCATAATGTCCACCAGAATCACCCCTTTCATGTCCTACAAGATGGTGGCCATAACCTTTCCTGCAGAGGGAGCCATTTTGAACTTTTTCTTGCGTGAGGAGTCTGCGTGATGCCACTCCATGGAGTGGCGTTTTGTTTCAGGTTCAAAGTGGTGTACGCGTGTACCCGTTTCATTCCCAGTCACAATTCGTGAAAGGAAGTCATCTCCTTCTGTCTCGTATCGAACCAACGACTCAGAAGCAATTTCTTTTCTTTGGGCTTTGTGATCTTCAGTCAGTTCGCGAGGAACAAACCGTGAACACACTTTTGAGTATCCCAGTTGCTGAATTATCGTATTCACACTTCCTTCACTAATTCCTAGCTCCAGTGATAACTCCTTGTATGTGACGCGCCGATTTGATCGAATGATGCTGTTAGCACGTTGCACAGTGTGAGATGTCACAGCCGATGCCGGGAGACCGCTGCGTGGCTCATCATCGAGGCTGGCTCTCCCTCTCTCCGATGATCTCACATGTTTAGACCAGCGTCCAACTGTGCTTCGATCAACAACAGCATCTCCGTAAACGTTTTGTAGACGTTTGTGAATATTTCCAACTGTTTCCTTCTCTGCGGTTAGGAACTCGATAAGAGCTCTCTGTTTACGACCCACATCACTGTCAGACGCCATTTTCGAAACTGCGTTAACCATCGGTTTTATACAAGGGCGTTTAAAGGAGGTTTTATAGAATGGGGGGAGGTTCAAACTTACGGCCCAAAAGACATTTCAGCCCCATCGCCTATTATTTAGCTAAGAAAAAAAGGTGGGGCAAAATATATTGAGTGCCCCTAGTATCAATGTACCAAACCTATTTGCGCGAAAGCAAAAATGATAGAAATTAAAAACAAATTCTCCTTCAAACACGAGCTAATAATTTTATCTCAAAATATTGCTATTACTAATACTGTAGTATTATCGGTATTAGTGATAACTTCTAAAATCATCGCTTTTCAACCAATCGTGATGAAAATTGGCAGGAATGTTCAGAAAGAAATGTGCCATGAAATGATTGTCATTTCGTCCAAATTCCTAAATATATCATGTCAGGACGTCCGATCAAATTGCGGAAAATTTTGCCAAAGATCGCAAAAGAATAAATCTTGAAATGTTTTCCGAGCAGATTTTAGATATGCTTAGGCTGACCATATTTCCTTGAGACAAAAACGGGACATTGAGATGGCAAAAAAGGGACGGGGGTTATGTAATATTCTGTATTCATGAAAAAGTAAGTACATAAACATATTGAGCTTACAATTATTCTTCAGTGACAGAACCCATACAAAAACCCATACAAAACGGTACTGTCCCGTTCAAAACGGTACGTATGGTCAGCCTAGATATGCTCCTCTACTTTCCAAAAAAATATACATGATACGAGTATGTCTTAAGTATGCCCAGTTTATGACGCATTTCATTTTGAAGCTCACCCCACACACTGTCTATTTCCTTAATCATCGCTCGTAGAACAATATCTATTTTAACTGTATAGACGTGTGGGGTGTCTTTCGAAAGGTCTTAAAGAGCCCTAAAACCGCAACATGTTTAAAATTAAAAATATTCGTTTATAAACCCGTCAGTTTGAATTATACATTTTCGTAACGCACGATGCAACATAAAAAAAAATGAAAAGAAACTCGAAATATTAAAATAACCAAAAAATGTAGTGTGTCCGTAAAGTCATGGTGGGATTTTAAATAGCTATATTATTGCAACGAAACATGATAATGAGATGAAACAATGCCAAATTTAAGAACAACTCTCAAAGTTGTATCTTGTAGTTAGTCTAGGCTAAGCTTAACCTTTATCTCGTAGTTAGTCTAGGCTGTCCACATGCCTATGTTGAACATGAGCGTAATAGCCCGAAAGTTAATGTGTGGTGTGCTCTAGCACGAGATCAAGTGATTGGCCCATTTTTCTTCGCGGAACCCACTGTGACGTCACACAACTACCTCGCTATGTTGGAACATTTTGCAGTACCCCAATTTATTGACAATAATGTCATCTTTCACAAGATGGTGCTCCTCCGCACTATGCCAACGTTGTTCGAGAATTCCTTAATGAAAAATTTCCACAGAGATGGATAGGAAGAGGAGGATGGAAGCCATGGCCTCCACGCTCTCCGGACCTGACACCTTTGGACTTTTATTTGTGGGGTTACGTCAAGCAAAGCGTGTACAGTGTACCCATTAGAATATTCATCACTTGCACGAGCGAATCACGGAAGCTATCGCATCCGTCACTCCTGATGTTCTTGGGCGTGTGTGGCTGGAATTGAATCACCGCCTAGATGTCTGCAGGGCTACCAGAGGAGCCCATATCGAACTACGTTAAATAAAGTTATTCTTTTAGAGTTGTTCTTCAATTTGCCTTTTTTTCATCTCATCATCTTGTTTCGTTGCAATAATATAGCTATTTAAAATCCCACCATGACTTTACGGACACACTGCATAGAACAAAAGTTGTAGAAAAATTCCTCCTCTTTAGAATGATACTGTTGTTGCCCATGTACTCTTTACAATTTTTGAGTTATTTGCATTTAAATGAGCACGGGTTGAAAATCTCAAATTCGAAAAATATTCCTAGATAGTTGGTCACTAAAGTCACTTGACTGACATATATGCCATTAGAAAGCTCCTTAAAATCTCTATCAGATACAATAATTAAAATTTAAAATATTGTTTTAGAAAGGAGTAAGGAAATACTCTCGCGTCAATTTTTAAAAATGAAATGGTCATAAAATAATGAATTCTTAATACTCTTAGTTTTAAATTAAGGATGTAATAAACATCATCGTTAGGTCATATTTTGCGGTGCAGGCTGAAGGCAGACGTTTTGAAAATTTCGCTGGGGACAAACGCTCATAGACAGTTAACCACAAAAGTCACACCTTCCATATATATATATATATGCCATTAGAATGGCCAGAGAATGTACTATAAGAGTGAATTAGTTAAAAAATATAAGTGGTTAAGACGCTGGGCTGCTGGTGGGGCGTGGTTCGGATTCCGCGTTAAACTGTAGGTCTAAGGTTGATTGAAAAGCTTGACCTTCGTCAGAATGAACAATTAGGGCGGAAGCTAACCAAAGGTATATGCAATACACAACGGAGGGCTTTAAACTTTATATCAGTCAGTACGCAATCATCTCTTCTATATATGGTATGAAACTAATGTATATACCTTACATACGAGTACATATTGCTCTATTAATTTTTGAAGAACAATGTTCGTATGAACCTGAAATTTTAGACTTTTTTCAGGCATAAATTGAAATTTGCGAGAAAATTCCCTCGCGGAGACCAACTTTTTTATATACCATATTAAAGACCAGGAAAATCTTTTTTATCATATTACATTTTAATTTCAGGGGCTAGAATCCCCCACTAACATTGACTGAAATAAAGTATGTCTCAAAAATGTCTTGTTTTCAAAACCCAATAAAACTATACATATAGCGAGTAGGTGACGGAAATTTATGCTGAACACTGAAAAATGCCTTATCTCTACGTGTTCCAGATTTCATGAAATTCTGTTGCGTATTTCAATTTTAATTACATGAAAAGTAAATTAAAAGAAAAGCGATTATGAAAATGAAAATGAAATTAGATTGTATTGAGCACGTCTTGTTACCTCCGGGAAGCTCGGGACATTGGGTAGCAAACATTTGCGAAGCTGAGCATCTCGGGGGTAATTTATGTAAGAGTCTAAAAGACCTGTTGTACATCAAATTTAGGGTTCTGCCAGAACCTTTTTTATAATTCACCCAGAGTTGCTGACCGTATATATTACTGTAGAAAGTACGAAAGAGAGTGTCTTTAGCTTCACTTGTACAAAATCGAAAGTTCCTTATGGTCATATTCGCTTTAGCACACAGGCTTCGAGATTGTTTTCTTATATATCCGAGTCATCACTCAAGGAGCTGGTAATAGTTTGACCCCAAATACTTAAACTCTTGTACTTCCTCAATTACTTCACCATTCATTTTAAACCTTATATCAGCTGGCTGATTACAGCTTTTAGGGTGAAATTGCATAACCTTAGTTTTTGTAACATTAAAAAGAATATCATGTTTCTGCGAATACACTTCGCAGACTTTTAGTAGCCGACCCAGACCTTTAACAGAGGGACTTATTAACACCATATCATCGGCATAAACTAAGTTATTTATCTTTGTGTTATCTATACAACATCCCACTGTTGCTTCATTAAGTGAAGCAATTAATCCGTCAATATACACATTAAACAGCATAGGGGAGAGCAAGGAGCCTTGTCTCGCTCCGCAAGAGGAGCCAAAACACTCGGATAGTATATTGCCCCACCTAACGGTGAAAGATTGGTGGGAATACCAAAATGTCAATACGTTTAATATGTACATGGGAATCTTTCTGTCTTCTAGTTTTTCAAATAAAATATTGTGGTTCACCCTATCATATGCCTTACTTATATCTAGGAAACAGCTATAAATAGTTGAATTACTGTCAATGTATTTAGATATTGTTTCTTTAAGTACATAGATACACAGGTCAGTTGAGTGGGACCTTTAAAACCAAACTGATTAGATGTCCATAGGAAATCATTTAATCGGAGTAACAAGAGTTTTTCTATTAGTTTCGAGAAGCAGAAAGTGACAGCAATAGGCCTGTAATTATTGCTGGACAGAATCTCTCCGTACTTATTTTTGACCAGGGGAAGATATATACCCCCATTAAGGTAGGTTCATTTTCCGCATTTTGTTAGATATCGACTTTGGACTAGTCGAGATAGTCAGGGCTTAATATGATAATAACTGACAAAATATTTCAGATCCCTAGCTTTAACCGTTTTTTGAGGAAACCGTTTCAAAAATCGTCAAAAATCGTACCGAAAAATACCACATTTTCGCAATTTTCGGCCGAAAAAATCATGCTATTTTCATAAAAAAATCCTGAAAAAAGTTACAATTTTATTGGAAAAAAGTAAAAAAAACATGTACAGAGTCAAATAGACACATTTAGATCCCAAGATCATCATAATTTTCACTGTAAGAGCCCTTAGAAGCGAAGGAAGGCCTCATCTGGCGGCTTAGGGCTTTGGCCGCCAGAATGTATTTGTGCCTTGATTCGAGTCCATAAACAGTATGGGAAGTTTCAGATGTCAGCTTCACGGCCCTTTCAACACTCTGAGAATGTGAAGGCAGATCAGGCAGCTCCAGCTTGGTGCCATTCAGCAATGCTTCTTGAAGCTCCTGGTCAGAAAAGTCTTCTGTGAGAGCAGGTTCACAGATGCCACTGAGAAAGGTTGATTAGTTCTGACCAGTGGGTAGCTTCAATGTTGATGGCTGTGATCTTCTTCAGCCTCTTCTTGGCTGGCTTCCCACTTCTGAAAGAATAATAATTAATTTATTTTTTATTCCAGTTTAAGATTTAATCCCTATTAGTCTCAGAATTGCTGATTTAAATTAAACTTAAATTAAAAAAAAAAAAAACCCGAGTTCTATAAATCCCCATAATCAAATTTTTTTCAGAAAGAAGTTAAGATTATATCCATTATCAGAGGGGAGGGGGGGAATTGGGATAAGAAAATGTGAAAAAAAAATCGATTATGGGGATTTATAGAACTCGGGCCTTTTTTTTATTAAATAAATCCCCATAATCAAATTTTTTTTCACACTTTTTTAAATTAATAAATGCTTACCTGATGGACAGAATTTTCTTGAGAGCAGCTTCTCTCACTTCCAAGTCATCAGACTTCATCATGGAGTACAGCACATTCTCGGGCAGCAAGGCAAAAGCATTGTACTTCAGGTTCTTGAAAGCAACACCCTGGATTTCTTCAGACTGTTGCTTGATCCTCTGGATCATGTTGAAGATGTACAGCTGTTGATTGTGGAACTTGCTGTCCCTTTTGATCTCAAACCAACTGACTGCATACACTTCCACAATGAACTTGATGGCCTGGTAAAGCTTATCCTGTAGTTCTGGAGGGTAAGCACCTCTGGTCCACAGACACATCAATCTAATTGCCAAAGTCAACCATCTTGCATGGTTTAATGGTCCAATTTTCCAGGCAGCAAATCTTGGGTTGACTTTGCCCCTGGAAATTCCAAGCACATACTCCAAAAGAAGCCTCTGGTCGCTACTGAGATCATTCAGTGTCTCCTCAGCAAATTCCATGTCATCCAGGGGGACACTGAGTTTGGTGAATTCCACTTGTGGCAGATTTTGGTAGTCAATTTCACAGTTTTCCCAGCGGACCAGTGAAAGCAGTGGGACTTTTGGTACTGCCATCAAGATGCTTGAAAACAGCTCTGAAAGGAAGCTCATTCTGATGGAGTGAACAGCCAATGGTGTGCAATTTCCGCTCAATTTTATTTTCCAGAGCTGTTACAAAGCCTCCCTCCCAGCTAGTGTTTGTATTTGTGTTGTCAAGGAGGACAGCTTTCAGGGTATGAACACTGTTAAACTCCTCCAAGACACTAGCAACCAGAGCTGGGCACTTGCGGCATATTTTGCGGTACTGCGGTACTACCGCACTACCAAACCGGCACCGCATAACGCAGTACCGCAAAGGATCGCTGAAAGTACCGCAGTACCGCTACCGCATTCAAATTTCAGCGTACCGGTTTGGTACCGGTTTGGTAGTGCGGTAGTACCGCAGTACCGCAGTACCGCAAAATATGCCGCAAGTGCCCAGCTATGCTAGCAACTTCTTCACCAAGAAGAACTCCAGTCGCACCTTTAATTGGGATGACTCTGTGAGTAAGATATGTTCCACTTTCAGTTCCCGGCTCCTTTGTGAAAGTCAAATGGTGCTCTTGTCCCTTTCCTTTCTTCAGCTTAGTCTCCCTTTTCATCCTTAACTTCTCTGTACAGCAAAGTGTCCTTGTCAACTTTCCCATCAACCCCAATACAGACTAACTTTTCCAGACCCTCATTGTGCTTTTCATCACTTTTCACTTTCATTCTAGCTTTTTCCCTGTCCATTTTCGATTTATCAACTATTATCTGTTTCACATCAAGGCCAGGCTTAAGCAGGTTCATAGCTTGTAAGTCCAGGAGGAAGGCACTAGCAAGACTTGCCCCAAGATTGGAAGAAACATCACCCCTGATCAGTTCCATGGCATATCTGGGGGTTTTCAAAAAGCTGTAACCTCCACTTGGGTGCCTTCTTGGCTTGAACTCTTCAGCTTCACCACCAGATGGCTGAAATGAAAATAAAAAATAAATTACTAAAGCGAAAATGGGGGAAAATAGGGGAAAAAGTAGGGAAAAATTATGGGTAAAAATCGACGAAAATGGGCGGAAATAAGAATAAATTACTTAAACGAAAATGGGGGAAAAAGTGGGAAAATAGGGGGAAAATGGGTAAAAATTCAGGTAAAAAGTCGGAGAAAATGGGCAAAAAAAAGAATAAATTACTAAAGCGAAAATGGGGGAAGAAAGGGGGAAATAGGGACAAAAAGTAGGGATAAATTTGGGTAAAAATGGGATAAGATATAAGAAAAAAAATATATTACCTCTCCTGATTCTCCTGAGCTGGATTCAAAAGAAATATCTTGTGAAGGTGTGGAGGCAAAAGTGGCCGAATCCACTTCCTGCTGCTGTTGAATCTGGCTCTGTAATCTTTCTGCTTCAGCTGCAGCCCTCTGGTCTCTCTTCACAGCAGCTTTATCCACAGATCCCAGCTGGAAAGAGCCCTTGGGTCCTATTTTGGCCCTCTGATCTCTCAAGTATTCCCTCTCCTCTACTGGAACCTGAAATATTAAAGTATATTAAATAGCGGATCTAAAATAAGAGATAAAATCCTGAAAAAAAAATTATTATTAATTTCTATTACCAGGGGGGGGGGGAAGGAAGATTACAGGAGGAAAATGCGGATATTTTTCAATTACAAGCATTGAAATTCCTTCCATTTAAAAGGCACCTAATCGCACTAAGTTAGGACAGTTAAAAGTTAAAAAAATAATAGCATTACCTTCTTACTGGGAGGACAAGTGCAGATTATGTGCTGTGTTTGACAATTTTCTTTCTTGCACTTCACAGCATTGTCATCACAGGGACGAACAGGTAGCTTACAGGTGCAAGCAGAAATGTCAAAAAGTTTATCCAGCTTTTCCTCCAGATTCTGCTCCTGGACTGTAGAAAGAGATTTCCTGTTTATCTCTTTTGCTTTCTTGAAGCACACTTTATCCACCAATTTCACTACATAATATTCCTCATACAGGGGCAGCCGCGGGTTCACTGCCTGCCAGATCTCAATCACATCCTTTGCTATCATTTTAGCAATATCATAGTCTTTCAAGTCCGGGTGGCTGTTTTGGAGGAAATAACTGTACTGAATAACTTGGCGGAGGGTAGGAGGCTCTGTTTTATCCAAAGGGGAAGGCTGGCCACTGAATTTTTTGGCACTATCACTTCGAGTTAACACTGCAGACTTCCGTTTTTTACCCATTTTTATGAAATATCTGAAATAAACACAATTAAATGAACGCATCATAAAATAACTTAATTTAATACACATTTTATAGGTAAATATCATTAAAAAATACAAAATAATACACTAATAAACATCTATAATGCATTTACAATAAGTTTCAAACATCGTTTTGTTAAAAAAGCCGAATTTTAATTGATTATTTTGATGAAATAAGGTCCGATATTTTGTTTACATTCTATCTAGACTAGTCCAAGATCACAGTTCCAAAATCAACCTACCCTAACCCCCATGAACTCTGCAGGGATATAGCTATGAGCAAGCATGGCTGATAGGAGCAATGATATATGCAGACATACTACGTCATTTGTATATTTTAAGTGCTCATTCGATAAGTCATCTACCCCTGACGCAGAACCAGTCTTTAACTCTTTAATTAACCTCTTTACTTCAGAAAATGATATCAAAGTATTTTCCCTTGTCCCTCCCACAGTCGTTTCGCTGCAATCTATATTAAGATTATCCCTACTCACACTGTTAATGGCAACTTCAAATATTATCTTTTAAGCTTATATAGGGTGTGCCATAAGTCCGGCATCATAGGAGAAATTCATATTTTTCCATTTCTACAAACCATAATTCATATTTTTCTCTTTCTACAGGCCATAATGTCTGTGAGCAAGGAAGAACGAATCCAGATAATTCTACTCATAGGAAATCGGAGTCAAAGAGAGGCCGCTGCTGAATTTAAGACTGCATCCAGACCGCGAGCCAATAACACAGAGTTGTGTTAGCAGACTTGTTGCAAAGTTTAAGAAAACAGGATCCATAGAAGATAAACCACGCATTGGACCTTCAAGGAGGTCCATTGACGATGATACAGCGACTGCTATCCTGGCTCATTTTAACAGAAGTCCCAATAAGTCTCTTCGGCGATTGTCTGCCGAGACAGGAGTGTCGAAAAGTAGCATCCATCGCATTCTTCAGGCTCACAAATGGCATCCATATAAACTTCAGATCCTACAGAAATTAAGCGAAGATGATCCCGACCGGCGGATGGAATTTTGTGAATGGGCTACGGAACAATATGCTCGGGATGCCAATTTCCTGTCCACCATTCTGTTCAGTGACGAGGCTGTTTTTTATGGAAATGGTGAGGTAAATCGACAAAACACCCGCTACTGGTCTCAAAACAACCCTCACTGGTATACCTCTTCAAAGGAACAAGGTGCATCTCGGGTGATGGTATGGTGTGGCATTTGGAAGGATCGCATCATAGGCCCCCTCTTTTTCGATGAACATGTCACTGGAGGCACCTACCTACGTATGCTCAAGGAAGAAGTATTTCCCAGTGCCTTGAACGAAGAAGGAAATTTCCCAACATGGTTCCAGCAAGACGGCGCTCCTGCACATTACAGCACCCAAGTAAGGGAATACTTGTACCAACAATTCCCTGGTCATTGGATAGGACGTCGAGGGCCTGTGGAATGGCCACTAGAAGCCCGTATCTCACGCCACTAGATTTTTATCTCTGGGGCCACTTGAAAGCGCTGGTATACGCAGAGAAAATTAGGAGTGTTGAACATTTGCGGCAGTGCATTATTGGGGCATGTAACACCATTACTCCTGACATCATTCACCGTGTGCTTGCTGACTGGGTATCACGTCTGAATTTGTGTATTGAAAACAATGGTGAACATATTGAGCACGTTCTGTAAATAAAAGCTTTTGTTTTGCCTTTTTTTATTATTTTTCCTGATGCCGGAGTTATGGGACACCCTGTACTATAATATATATATATATTATATACATATATATATATATATATATATATATATACACACACACACACATATATATATATATATATATATATATATATATATATATATATACACACACACAGTAGAATCCGTTTATTGTAATCACCGATATTGTTATAAATCGCCTAATGTTATCAGAATTAAGTCCCAAAGCATCGAGGTTAAATTACATTATAAAACCTACGCTTATAGTAATCAGAGTTTCGGTTATAATTATCAGAATCTTAAAATGATTCATAAAATGACTCGGCAGATTTCACCACTTTTCATCGGTCTTTCCACTCCAGCCTATTTATTGGTTCAGTTACATGCTAGCTTTCGTTCAAGAGGGTAGTCTTAAACAGTGCTTACACATTGCTATAATTTGTTGGTTCAGGTCCACTCTAGCTTTTGTTAATTGCTAAAAGAATTTCCCTCCTTGATGCCCTACATCTTATAACAATGTCATGGAAACAAGTGACTGAGAGAACCATTGAAAACTGTTTCACAAAGAGTGGCTTCTTTAAGAAGGGCACGGAAACATCTCCAAATGAAGAACCCGATGCTACTGAAGAGGAAATCATGGAGAAACCCCCAGATGGTATGTCAGAAGAAGATTTTAAAAGCTGGTTGGCCATTGATGAGGAAATTCAAGTGGCAGCTACCATGACATCATCAGAAACATGCCAAGCTGTTACTGAAGCAGGCTCTGAATTGGCTGAAGAAAGGGAAGAGAATGAAGACACTAAACAAGAAGATAGTCCAGAAGACCCTCCAACAAACACTCAGATGCGAGAAGCTCTGCAAATACTTCGTCGCGGCGTGCAACACTGATCTGCTGAATTTCAAAAGCATTATGATTATGAGCGCTTTATTAATGACTTACTGCAAACAAACCGCAGGCAAACAACACTAGATGAATTTCGACAATAAATATTAAAGGTATGAATTTTTTAAATTGTTTTATTACTGCCTTTTACCTACTTTAACTTTTCTGTTTTAACATACACCGCTTTATGTTATCACTCGTTATTATTATCAATATAGCTGCGTCCCAAAGTGATTATAATAAGCGGATTCTACTGTATATATATATCGGCAGAGAAAGTTATTTTCAAATATTATCTTTTAACGTTATATATTATATATATATATATATATATATATATATATATATATATATATATATATATATATATATATCTATATTATATATATATGACAGAAGGACCAACACAACGGCAAACATTTTCATTTATTTTTTGTACTTCAGACGTTTCGACAAATCTTTTGTCATCATCAGTGAATTAAGTCTTAAAACCTTAAAACAAAAATAAAGTGAAAATTACATCAATACAATATTAAAACCATTAAAATTAAAACCTTAAAACAAAAAAATAATGAAAATTGCATCAATACAAAATTAAAATCATTAAAATTAAATTAAATTACCTCACCAGGTAAATTCACAAGTTTACATCAACCTCCATACTTGACAAAACCTAAGAGAAAACTGTATGGTCAGTAAATTAGAAGGTATGATATGTCTATGAAAATCGGTTGGTTAGTTAAAAGAGCTGTAATTTGTAAGATGAACTATTATTGTTAACGGAGGGTTTGTTTCTATAGATGTACAAAGATTCTAAAATTCGGAGTTCTGTAAGGTTATTGGATCTAGTTAAAATTTCAAACTGAGTTTTGTGAAGGGGATGGTTGTTTTCATTACTATGGTTTCTAATTGCGGATTGTGGTGGGATACTGAGGGGACGGTTGGTACGGACTGATAAGCCCAAATGTTGAGAAAGGCGTACCTCCAGTTGGAGTTGAGTACTGCTAATATACGCAGCCTTACAGCTGTCGCACGTGTATTTGTAAACAACATTAGGGCATACAGTCTTGGGGAATTCATCTTTGACCTTTAAAAAATTTGATAATTTAAGTGGGTTGACGAAGGCGAATCTAAAATTTATTTGGGGATAACTAGACTTGAGCAGTTTGGACAATTCACCTCGAATACGCAATGATAAATAACCATAAAAAGGTAATTTAATATATCTGGTTTCTTTTTGTACTGTAGTTATGGGGAGTTTAGTATTAAAAGTGTTATTTAAAAATTCTTTAATTGGTTATCAAAAAGATTAGAAGGGTAGTAATTATTAATAAAGTACTGTCTTAAAAATTTAAATTCTTCGTTTAATGAAAAGTAATCCGAACAAATACGGTAACTTCTTGTTAATAATGTTACTATAGCACTAATCTTATATTTATAAAACGTACAACTTAAATAATTGGTCCCCAAGCCAGTAAAAGTTTGTTTTCGAAATAGTACAAAAAATAAATGAAAATGTTTGTCGTTGTGTTGGTCCTTCTGTTCATCTGTAAGCTCCGTTTCCCTAAGGAGACGTCAATAGCTTTGATATACTGTATATATATATATATATATATACACACTTTAGGTTATTTTAGATGAGTTTGAACGACAGTTCAGGATCGACCTGCGATCGACCCCTCTGCAGCATCCCGTCTCATTTGCGAGATTTGGTGGAGGAAATTGCTGTCTGATCGTCTCTTGCCCTCGTAGGCAGCCACGCATGGCTGGTCAGGGACTTTGCACAGGAATCTGTCCGGCTGATTTTTGAAGTTATTCGGGTCGGTGTGTTGGAGATTCCTCACTTCTCTCTGTAGGGCACTGAAAAGCTTTGGGTCTCGTATTCTGAGGGTATTTTCCATCCTCGTTTTCATGGCCACTTGTCCCACCGCAGTTGGGACAGTACAAAATCTGCCTCTTCTCTCATTCAAGTTTGTTTCTATTTCATTTCTAAGGTTAGGGACAGAGCCCTCAAGTATTTTTCATATGTATATTATTGTGTACCGCTCGCGCCTTCTTTCGAGAGAGGAGAGTTTCAGTGATTATAGTCGAGCCCAGTAGTCTTCACCTTCTGTTTCCTCTATCTTAGATGTAAAAGTCCTTTGCATAGCTTCAATGCTCGCAATGTCTCGTTTTCTGTATGGGCTTGTGAGTACTGAGCAATACTGAATTATTGGTAGGACTAGACTCTTCCATAATTTGAGCATGATGTTTGCTTTTCTGTTGCGGAAGCTCCTTCAGATGATTCCCATTATTTTTCTAGCCGTTGTAATTTTGATGTTATAGTGCTCTCTGAATTCTGCATCCGACGACATTATTACTCCAAGATCCCTGACTTGTGGATTTGGTGTTATCTGTTTGGCTTGCATAGTTTTGTACCCTTTTTTTCTATAGCTCCTTGTTATTACCATATCTTATAAGTTGGAATTTTTCTTCGTTGAACTTCATATTGTTGTCTTCTGCCCACTGGAATAGTGTTTCAATGTCGTTTTGTAATCTTTCTATGTCACCTTCGTTCAATATTTCTTTGCATATCTTTGTGTCATCTGCGAAACATGATACAATACTGTCATCGATATCTGCATCAATATCTGCAATCATTATTATGAACAGCAAGGGAGCTAGTACTGTCCCTTGTGGGACAGAACTCTCTACTTCCGAGACTTCCGATTTGACTCCATTTACCACCGCTCTTTGTGTTCTTTGCGTCAAGAAATTAAATGTCCATCTTCCATCTTAATGGATATATATACTTAACCTAGTCTTAACCTAACCAAACCAAATATAACCCAAACTAATATATCAAAAACTATTGTAACCCTGCCTAACCCCAGTACTGCTTAGAGCTGGGTGGTGACATATATACTTACTTTATGTTACTTTATGTGAGTTTGAACGACGGTTCAAGATCGATCTGTGGTCGACTCCGCAGTGGAGGGAATTGCTGTCTGATCTCGTTCTGCCTTCGCGCGCGCGCGCGTGTGTGTGTGTGTGTGTGTGTGTGTGTGTGTGTGCGCGCGGATCCAGGGGGTGCCTAGGGGGCACGTGCTCCCCCCTAGGCTAGATCCCCAAAGGAGACGAATTCAAAATTTTACTGAAGTCCATAAAAAGCTTTGCACCATTTTTCCAAAATTGCCCATAAAATCCACAATTTCCATGTAACTACGATACATTTTATGCCATTGTGTTCAGTAGATATTTCTCTCCTAAAATATCGTTTGCCATGTATATACCAGTGCTGGAGTCAAATACACTTTGTCAACTAGAAATACAAATACAAGTACGGTAATTTTCGAATTGTCAAATACAAATACACACTTGCAGCTTTTTTATTTGGCAAATACAAATACGAGTTTCAAATTGGCTAGTTGTGACTTCTATCAATTAATTATTTCTTCCCGTTTTCAGACTGTTCAAGTTAAAGTAAACAAAAGGGAGCATTACTAAAAGCTATTTCGTTAACAATTAACAAAACACAATTCGTTACTGGCTATACTTTACAAACATCAACTATTCAAACCTCTCTCTTTCTATTTCTCTCTCTCTTTCTTCGTAAAATAAATGCATTTTGAACGCAGAATCATGGCTCAAAGTTTAAAAAAAAAAATAGGCGTCAGAGGGTTGTAATTAAAGGGGCTAGTTCGGGTTGGGCCTCGGTCACTAGCGGGGTTCCTCAGGGTTCCGTTTTGGGGCCACTGTTGTTTATCATTTGCATAAATGATATCGACGCTGGCATCGTCAGTAGGATCGCGTTTAAGGCTCCTGGGCCAGACCAGTTCCTCCCTAGAGTCTTGCGTCTTGCGGGAAGTGTGCGACCAGGTGGGGAGCCACCTGGCTACAGTCTTCAACAAATCGTTGGAGACGGGCCAGGTGCCTGGTGACTGGAAGTAAGCCAACGTGACCTTTATCTTTAAAAAAGGGGATCACGAGAGTCCATGGAACTATCGTCCCATTAGTCTCACTTCGGTTGTAGGTAAATTATTAGAGGGGATAATAGCGGATAGGATCGTTGACCATTTGGATTCGTACAAGCTGCTTGGGGACTCCCAACATGGGTTTAGACGGCATAGGTCGTGTCTCACCAACCTCCTCGAGTTTTTCCACGTCTTGTAGAGTGAGTACGATAAGAGTAGGGCGATTGATATACTTTATCTCGACTTTCAGAAAGCCTTTGATAAGGTACCTCACCGCCGGCTAATGGCCAAAGTCTGTGCGCTGGGTATCGATGGAGAAGTACTGTAGGTAGCTGGATTGGAAACTGGCTGAAGAATAGGCGGCAGAGGGTTGTAATTAAAGGGGCTAGTTCGGGTTGGGCCTCGGTCACTAGCGGGGTTCCTCAGGGTTCCGTTTTGGGACCAATGTTGTTTATCATTTACATAAATGATATCGACGCTGGCATCGTCAGTAGGATCGCCAAATTCACTGATGACACCAAACTTGGGGCCAATGTTGGGACGCCCGAAGCGATCGAGCAACTGCGTGCGGACCTACGTAGTATAGGAGAGTGATCCGAAAAATGGCAAATGCCGTTTAACTTGGGTAAATGCAATGTCATGCACATTGGCTACGCCAATCCCAAGTCGGACTACTCCATGTTGGGGAGTAATATCGAGGCGACTGATTTGGAAAAGGACTTGGGTGTGCTAATTAGCAGTGGCCTTAAGTTTATCAAACAGTGCATGGAGGTAGAAAAGAAAGTCCAGAAGCTGTTGGGTTATATCAGGAGGCAATTTCGATTTCGGAAGAAGGAGCTTGTGCTCTCTCTGTGCAATTCCCTGGTTCGGCCGCACCTGGAGTATGCTGTGCAGTTCTGGTCGCCCACTCTCAGGAAAGATATTGAGAGGCTGGAGCGAGTGCAGGCGAGGGCCACAAAGTTTATCCCTTCCGTTAGGCATATGGACGACAATCGACACTTACACGCCCTGAATTTGTTTTCGCTGGAAACTCGGAGGCTGCGCGGTCAACTCATCGAGGTTTTCAAACTCTTACACGGGTTCAACAATGTCGATTTTAGAAGCATGCTTAGTTTAAATGATAACTCAACTCGCAACAATGTTTGGGAGTTGGATTTGAAACGGTTTAGGACTAGTGTGTGTGGGGATTACTTTACCTATTAGTCCGGTAGCACAGACCCTGATTTCACTGGAACCCTGCATTGTTTGTTATAAAGCAAATTTTTACGTATTTTGAAAGCTTATACCACTCCATTCAAGAATCCATCGGGTGTACACCTGACCCCCGCTTGGCTTTTTCAATATGGCCGCCATTTTCCAAGATGGCCGGCGAAACTGAAAAATCCCATATCCTGGTCAATACTTGATGGATTTTGATGATCTTGGTGTCATTTCTAGGTTTTTTTAGGATGAGTCGATCTGGAGGGGTTGCAGATACTTTGGGAGTCGTTTTGACCCACATTCGTCAATACTCAAGGTCATTGGAGGTCAAACGCCCCCCGAAATAAGGAATATCCCATATCCCGGGCAGTCGTGGAGAGATTTTGGTGATCTTACTGTCGTTTTTATGGTTTTGGGCGAGACTGAGTAGTTCTATAGGGTTTAAAATGAAATCGGGGATTATTTTCCCCATGGTAAGGTGAATTCCAATATGTCTAATTACCACGTGTCTAATGTCTAATACCACGTGGGTATACAGCAGGGGTCACCAACCTTTTTTTTGTTCACCGCCCACTTTTACGATTTTTTGAAAATTAAAAAAGCTTATCGCCCACCTTAGATCAAAAAGAATAAATCAACATAATCGATAAAATAAATAATGAAATAAATGTTTAATTACCTTTAATGTGAGCCCACTAGTGGGCGCTACCGCCCAGGTTGGTGACCCCTGGTATACAGCCTCAATGCTCGTGTGAGTCTGACTGCTGACCTCCTAGATATGAGTGAGCACCTAGAAACATTCCAACTGTACCACAAAGAGGAGGCAGGAGGTCGCATCAAACATGATGGAGAAGATCGCCAATCACTTCATGATTCCCTTTCTAAGTGCATGGACCCAATGGATCGAGAGTCACATCCAGGAGGCAACTTATACAATATTCAGACAGGGCAGCTTGTATCTCCAGATGCCAATGCCGATAGAGCTGTTAGTATTGGAAAGACGCAACTGGCAAAGTACGAGTCATCATGGCCACAAGGCTTTTATGGCACCATTTCCAAACATGTAATCACCTTTGCAAGTAAAACGAAACATATCAAGGTGGGTGCCCACTTGGTTATGGACCAAGAAGCGATTTATGCACGCGTCATCGGTTTGCTGATGAGCGAACGCGAACTTGACTTGACCCATGTATTCTCAACAGAGCTTGCGGCCAATGTTCCCTCTAAGGTGTGCGCGTGTGCGCGCGCACACGCGTTGTGAAACCCGCGCACACAGCAAAATAAAATGCGCACAGGTTCAAGCGTATCATGAGTCACGACAGTAAATGAAGTAATTTAAAAAATATACCGTCACACAAGGTCTGACCATTTGCATCAACATACTCTATAGTCGCTCTTTTAAGTATTAACTCCTTCCGCCCGACTTCGCCGACGTCCGCGCAATTTCGCAATACAGATTTTTTTTACTCTATGTATTGCATTTTTTCTTTCATTAACGCATTGAATATAAACCTTCTCTTTCTTATTTTTGCATAAAAACGAATAGTAATTATCTCATAATTCATAAAAAATAAAATGAAAAATACAAAACGGCAAGTGCATCGCCTGTCAGTGTATACGTGTACGTATGTACACGTATTGAAATAAAGCTCCGCCTACTAAGTTTTCTATTTGCTAAAAATGATGTCATCTATTTTCCTATTTGCCTAATATGATGATGTTCACTTTTCCTATTGGTTAAAACATAATGTCATCACTATATCACCCAATCATGGTTTTTAGTTATCATCGATGACGTCATGACATCAATGACATTATGACATCATCTGGATGACATCATTGACTTATAACGTCATCTATAAAGTGAGCATTTCCAATATCCTTTTTAAAAGCTTATTAGGTATTACGGAATTTTATTTAGTCCAATTGGAAACTCTTTTCATGACGTAACCTCCACCGTCATCGAAAAACAGCATCATAAGATCTATGACGTCAAAATTGCCGTCATGGAAGGGATGGGGTTAAGTGTCATGTTTGAATTTATCATAATTTTTGTTTTTGTAAAGCAGTGTATATATTAGTAAAGTCCAACTTTATATATTAAAAAGTGCAACTGTGCAAATATAGATAATATATGGGTAAAGTTGCGCCACTGAGTTCCTAATGGTCGTCGACTCGTTGAGTTTTGGCGGGCTTTTTAATGTCACCGAATTACGAGAACCACTCGACCAGATCTACTATCTTTGGTCGCACTTCAGTGTCCAAATGCCATTGGCTATTTTTATTTCAGATTCGAGAAATCTTGCTTTTTTTTAAATCATGGTTTGCCTGAAGAAATTGAGTTTGTCAATCATATATAATAGGTAATAATAAATGTGAGATTTGGCAACCCTACCCGCCGCCCGGCACCTGAGCGCAGAGCGATATGCCTTCAGTTCAGTTTTGTATTAGTTGGAGAATATTATGACATATTATGATGTCATATTTTATTGTAGTTAAGTTCAATCATATTTCGACTTTGTTATAAAGTGTTTTGCCAGTTTTGGTGATTTTTTCTGAAAGTCCGGACTAAGTTTGACATATTTACAAAATTTTAGTTAGATTTTATACTTAGAATTTTTTTATTAGATCCCAAAATCGAGTTCTCTTTCATTGTTGAACCATAGAAAATTTTTCCAAGAGTTTACGGCTTTTTTTTTGCCATTAGAGCATTATGTAAATACATTTTATGTTTATACTCATAGTACGTACCAAGATAAATAATTTTGTGTTTTTTTTAGAAACATGTACTCCAAATTTTTTATAGGGTTCCAAAATGACGTGAAGGCCACTTTTTCAGAATAAGAGGAATTTTTTTTCAAAAAATTTTATAGCAATATTTTTTTAAGTATTTTTATGAATTATTTCAGGAAAAAAAATTCTAAAAATATATATTTTTTTTGGTTAGACCGAAATTTTCCTTATCCGTGTAATAGGAAATGCTGAGTGAACGAACCCCTTAAGTACATTGTTCATTGTTGTTACAATTCACTTTCTTCTTATGTATTGAAAGGTTATTTTTATTAGCCCTCAATATGTCTAGAGAGGGGAAGCGCAAAGAACTGTGACTTGTTTCCAAAAGAAATGGCTGGATGAGTTTGTTGAAACGGCTACACCGAAGTCATATGAGATTATGCGTGTTCAGTTAAAAGAGATGTTTAGTCATGATTCAGAAACAGGGGTGATTTTCACTTATTGTCATGATGCTAAAGTTATAAATGAATTTGCAAGTGGAAAGATGTGGAATGATGTCTGGAAACTTGACTTCTTGAAGCGTCACCTATCAAGTAAAACTCATTTAGATGGCGTAAATAAATTAAGACACAAAAATCCTTCATTGCCAGCAAAAGGAGTGCTAAGTATGTTAATAGAAAGTCCAGCTGAAAAAAAGAAAAAGCGTGAACATATTGAACGATCACGTTCAAATCCAGAAGAAATTAAAGTTCTGATCGACAATGTTTTGTTAGCTGTTAATATGAATAGTTCTATGCTTTCTGTTCATAAAATTAATGAGCATATGACAAAATATGTTCATATTCCGGAAGCCAGGAGGAGGAAAAATTATGCTTTTGAGTTTTTGGAAAGCATAAATAACATTGTACAAAATGATGTGTTAGAAGAAATAGCTTCATCCGCTTTTCATACACTAGTTATCGATGAAAGCACAGACGTAACCATCGACAAATACCTAATACTTTACTTCAAATTTAGACCCGAAAATTCCACCCAATATAAAACATCATTTGGTGGAATCTTGGAGCTGCAAGCATGTGATGCTTCTACAATAGTATCCGCAATCAAGCAGTTTTATGAAAAACACAAACTTGACCTACACAAAATGGTCATGTTAACATCTGATGGTGCATCTGTGATGCTGGGAAAGCATAATGGTGTAGCAGCACAGCTGAAACGGGAAATTTTTCATCTTGTCCAACAACATTGTGCCGCACACCGTGAAGACTTGGGAATTGTGATGCTTGGAAAGAGGTTAAGCAAATAAAAGATATTGAAACATTAATGCGAATTGTATATTCAGTATTTGCCAGGTCTTCAACAAAAAAGCACAAATTCCAAGAAATAGCGAATGCTTCTGAAATGAATCAGTTGCTTTTAGGCCTCTAAATGAAGTGAGGTGGTTGTCTCGACATTTTGCGCTTCAAGCAGTAATGAAAAACTATGATTCTTTAATAGATTATTTGAGCAAGACGCAACTGAAGATCCAATAGCTAGCTACTGTTACAAGAAATTAACTGACCCAAATTATCGAATAGCTTTAGAAGTTCTGAATGATGTTTTACAAGAATTAACTTTATTGAGTGTGCTTTTTCAAAAGCGTGGCTTGACACCGCTGAATGCGTTTCATCTTGCACATGGTAAATTGAACGAAATGAAAGGACAATATCTGGGAAATAAAATTTCATGGAGCGACAAAGTCAAAACTCTACTGAACAAATAACATCAGGAAAATATTGTAATTGATACTCATTCGGTGTTAATTTTCATAGAAAAACTTTGTTCCCATTTGAAAGACAGGTTTCCTGAAAATGAAGTAAAAGAATGGTCTGCCTTTGATTGTTCGGCTATTTTACAGAAAGACTTTGACTTTGGCATTGAGCATGTTAAAGTTTTATGTTCAAAATATGCAGATTTTCTTGGTGAAAGTTCTACCATAATCGAACATTACAATGATTTTAAATTTGTTGTATGCGAGAAAATAAAAGTAAGCTGTTTAAAAACTTTGATGATATGGTGACATTCGTCCTCCAAAATGAACAATTTTGTGACCTTGCTAAGTTGATGGATATTGGGGAACTTTCCTAGCATCTAGTGCGAACTGTAAGCGTGGCTTCAGTTTAATGAATTCTATAAAGAACAAATTAAGAAACCGCTTGAAAGAAAATCACTATATATATAATATTGTAAACAGTTTTTAATATCCATTTAATAGTACCGTAATGATCAAGCTATCACCTTATGGAAATAATATTTATTAAGTATTTAATATTTATATATTTTCATTTTGAAGATAATAGCGTTCAGAAAAGTTTGCACAATTTTTCACCATGAATCTAAATGTAGGCACGACGAAAATTTCTTGCGCACACGGACTAAAAAAAATTAGAGGGAACATTGCTTGCGGCATACCCACCCGCACTGTTCCAACCAGATGGCTTAATGAGAACTGCAGCTAAGTCCGCATTGAAGCAGAACTTGGGAGTGGAAACATCCTCTCGAACATGGGGTCGACCAACAGTTATCATGGATGTGTCCAGTGGCGGTCCTAGCTTACATGACGCCCTGGGCGAACCTCACCTTCAGCGCCCCCCCCCCCTGTTCGCCAACACACACACATTCGAATCCCCCCAAAATAAAGGACAGACATAACTCTTTCACAAAATAACTTTTTATTGGACTAATTGTTGGAACTTCAGAACCAAAACAAAGACTCAAATTTCTGAATTTTACAAATCCTTCATCACGTAAATAGAATAACTCACTTAAGAGAATGTAATTATGATACTATGAACAGGAAAAATACAAATTAAATTGCACAACTGCCATAAATAAACTATTTTTTTTATTTCTTTATTTATTTATTCTTATTTTTTTTTTATTTTTTTTGCAGGCGCTCATGCCGCCCCTCCACAAATGCCGCCCTGTGCGGCTGCCCATATTGCCCTATGAGGAACCGCCACTGGATGTGTCAGCTGTTTTGTGGACAGTCGACTGGCCTGCTAGTGGCACACAGTTGCTACATTTATCCAAACCTTCAAAGTATGGCTACCGAAAGATCTTTCTCATGCATCTGTAGTACTAGTTTTTGATCGCTACTATGATTTCTCTCCGAAATCAAGCACTCGGGCAATGAGAAGCAAGAGCAACAGAGTTCACAAGCCGGACCTCAACACCCCCATTGCCTACAAGAGACGCTGTTCTCACGTGCACCGCAAACAAGGAGCAACTAAACAGGTTGCTCTGTGAGCAAATCCTTGCTGACAGTGAGTATCTCACAACTGTAACCCAAGACCATGAGCTAGTGCTTGCAGGGTGGCAGACCATACCGACTTCCATTGTGCGAGGCAGGAGTCGAGCAGCATTGGAGCTCTCATCATCTCATGAAGAGGCTGACGTGATAATAACACAACACGCTATCGCACAAGCTGAGAAAGATTCTGATGCCCGCATCCATCATTTGTGATGACACAGACGTGTTTGCCATGCTGACTCACTTCTATGAATTTAAGAAACTATGCTGTCCCATGATTATGGAGTCTCCAGTGCGTGGCAGAAAATCAGTGGACATCCGAGCAACTGTAACCCAGCACAAAGACATCATCCCACAAATCCTCAAACTACACGCTTTGAGTGGTTACAACACAGTTGCAGCAATACATGGCATCGGCAAAGCCACTGCCATTGCCACAGCCAAGAAGGATCGGAAGCTAGACAAGCTGGGGTCCCTTGATGCATGCTTTGACCATATCGAGAAAGAGGCAACAGCGTTCATTGTTGCATGCTATGGGGATAAGAAATCCTCATCTCTTACTGAGTGTCGTCAGCGAGTATGGGCTCAGAAGACAGGGAAGTCGGGAACTGCTGCACCCAAACTATGTTCTCTGCCACCAGCAACTGAAGCTTTCCACAAAATGTGCTCAGAGCCCACTACACTATGGCGAACTGGCTCGATGCACTAAAGTGTGACCCACCACCACTTGATCCTGTGCATTATGGGTGGGAGAGAGAAGAAACAAACAGAGTTCTCATCCCAAAAACAGTTGGTGAAGGAGTGTACTTAGCACCAGATGAAGTTCTGAAGCTAATCAGATGTGGGTGTGAATCACAATCAACATGCAGGGGGAGTCGCTGCGGCTGCATGGGACGCGGAATCCCTTGCACAATGTTCTGTGCATGTGGCAGCGGCTTGGATTGCAACAATCCATTGACCCAAAACGCAAACGAAGAGCAGACTGATGATCCTGACGATCCTGGCACAGTGGCACAACCATGTCTTTTGATATTTGCCCCCAATAAATGGTTACCTAATGTGAATAACTGCATCAAAGTTGTCAATGCCAATCCCCCAGCTAGGTGTGAGCTTTGTTTTGCTTACAAGGTCACATCTCGTAGCTTTGCTACCTTCCATAGAATGCATGTGCCCTGCACTTCAGCACAAATTGTGGTTTATATCCGAATATCCATATCCATATAATGTGGGTTGTCATTTAAGCATCATGATCTGGTTTTATCTGCAGAAAAGATGTTAAGTGCTCAGCAGTTAGCTAGATTGTAGAAACTGTCACTGAAATAAAGCAAATACAGTGATGTCAACTGTGGCATTATCATATTTCAAGGCCAAACTTTAACTTCAAATGATCTTGACTTGACCCATGGAATTGCAAAATGATATCCTACTGTTATCATGTGCCTATAGAACTACTCAGTCTCGCCCAAAACCATAAAAACGACAGTAAGATCACCAAAATATCTCCACGACTGCCCGGGATATGGAATATGCCTTATTTCGGGGGGCGTTTGACCTCCAATGACCTTGAGTATTGACGAATGTGGGTCAAAACGACTCCCAAAGTATCTGCAACCCCTCCAGATCGACTCATCATCCTAAAAACCCCTAGAAATGACACCAAGATCATCAAAATCCATCAAGTATTGACCAGGATATGGGATTTTTCAGTTTCGCCGGCCATCTTTGAAAATGGTGGCCATATTGAAAAAGCCAAGAGGGGGTCAGGTGTACACCCGATGGATTCTTGAATGGAGTGGTATAAGCTTTCAAAATATGTCAAGACTTGCTTTATAACAAACAATGCAGGGTTCCCACCCCGTGCAACCGGACTATATAAGATCTGTGACACGTGGAACAGGCTACCTTCAGAAGTTATAAAGAGTTCCTCTGTGGATCAGTTCAAGAAAAGTTCAGACCGAATCTTGCACACTATTTGAGGGTGTATGAATTTTTCCTGGCACCCGTTGCCATTGGTACCTCCTCGGTATGGGCCGCAAAGCCTTTTGAGGTACTTCTTGTCCTTGTAACTCCTTGTAATGCTCTCTCTCTCTCTCTCTTCTCTCTCTCTCCTCTCTCTCTCTCTCTCCTCTCTCTCTCTCTCTCTCTCTCTCTCTCTCTCTGTTGTTGTATTTGACATATTTGACAAATATGTAAATACAAAAATCAAATACAAATAAATACAAATAGGTACACAGCCTTCGAGATTCTCAAATCTAAAAATATAAATACAAATACAAATACGGAAAGTGACTGTATTTTATACAAATACGTATTTGACCCCAGCCTTGGTATATACCGAATATACTGATTTTTCCCTTTTTTAATCCGGGAACACTGTGTAGCAGCACTCAGAAAAGACCGTGACACTGAGGGTACGCTATCTGTTCGCATTTTTATGAATGTATTGTATATGTATGCATTGTAATATAATTTAAATGTATCATAGATCATCCCCTTAGGGAAATGTGAGTTTTTGGTACCTTTTAGCTCACGCACAGAAACAGGAGGCCCGTTTCCTGTTGCTACCTCACCAGGGCCGGATTAAGACCTTTAGAGGCCCTAAGCACTTAAAAGATTTTGGTGCCCCATATATATGTAATTCAAAATATAAACAAAAATAAACCATAAAATAAAATTTTATTTTTTGAAATGAAACAAAACTTACAGTAAGATGGAAAATAATGTTTATTTTTGTATACTTCCACTTCATTTATATTTGAAAGTTTTCTCCTACTTTTTTTAATTGCAAAGTCTTTGATCAGATCCTCAAAACTAATCTTACGTAACACATCTGCTTCTATACTTAGTAGAGATAAGGCATCCAGCCTGCCTTGTTGCATAGTTGTTCTGTTGGTATTTTTAATATACTTCAACTGAGAAAATGAACGCTCAGCTGAGCAATTTGTGACCATTAATGTTAAAAATATACGAAAGGCAATTTCTACATTTGGGAAGGCACACTCAATATTGTCTTCTACAATTATTTATAAAGTTCAGCATGACTGAATCTTGTTTTTACATTTTTTTTTGCACTGAACTTATGGCACACATATGAGTGAAACTGCTGAAGCTCAGCAGAGAAATTAGGGTTCAAGTCCTCTGGGTAAGCATCAATCATCTTTTTACAACCCTGAGAATACCCTTCAATTTCAGTAGATGATGAAGTGGTGACATTATGTGGCACATCACTTAGAAAAGAAAATCTCTCTGCTATTTCTTTGTATATCTCTCCTCTTCTTCTCATCTCAGTTTCAAGTTTGTCAACAATTGTGTAAAAGGTGGTGATAAGAAATTTATCTCTGGCATTCAGATATACTTCTGGTGCATCTCCGTCATTGGGTACCTTCTTTCTGATACGTTTGCGAGTTTGAGCTGCCTTGTAATCAACATCTGGTAGCATTTCCTTTGTAGCTGCTTCACATCTTTCAAATTCATCTCGTGAAGTGCACAGTTGGTCAGCTAATGATCCATACAGATCTGCACATGTTTTTAAGTTCACATCCTTATTCTGTAGAACTTTGCTTACTCTATGAAAATTTTGCAAAAATCTCATCCCAAAAATTCAACATAAAAACGAATTCTAGCTCTTGCATCTTATTTGCAATATTATTTGCTTCTCTTCTCGTGTCTCCCTTTTGTGACTGGTCTTCAGCTATACATTCTAACGCTTCTAAAATTTTAAGGAAAGATTTCAAAATTGCTGCTGTTGCCATAGCATGTGCCTCCCATCTGGTATCAGAGAGGGATTTTAAGACACTTTCATTTCCAATACAACCTTTAAGAATTTCCTACCTGCTGGTTGAGGCTAAAAAAAGGTATAGAGCAACTGCACTGTAGAGAAGAAATTAACCGCCTCTTGACAGCAGTCAACAGCACTTCGGCCTACCAGATTTAGTGAATGGGCTGCACAGGGCACATATATAGCAAACTTGTTTGTTTCTAAAAATTTTTGCTGCATCCCCTTATAACGCCCAGACATGTTGGCAGCTTTGTCGTAAGATTGACCCTACATTTGAAAAGTTTAGCTTACAAACTTCACGTAAGTACTGCAACACCTGATTTGCCATTTCCTCACCAGTATGGCTTTTCATTTTCAGAAAGGTTAAAAAGCGTTCAATAGGCTGTCCATCTTTTAAGTACCTAAGTACAACACTTAACTGATCGATATGTGATAGATCTGGTGTTGAATCAACTGACAAACTAAAATAACCAGAAGATTTCACTTCGTCAAAATGAGTGCGTGGACCTTTTGAGCCATTAGTTGAATGAGTTCCTCACAGGTGGTTTTGGACAGGTAAGAAGGATTTCCTTTGCCAGAATTTCCATATTTCAAAATGTGACCTGCTAAAAATGGATCAAACCGGCTTATGAGCTCAAGCAGCCCTAAAAAATTCCCATTCTGCAATGATCCAAATCTTTCTTGTTCCTCGAAAAGACAAGCCACGTTCAGCTAACGTACAAATAACAGCTATGACACGCCTCAAGACATGTTCCCAGTAATCACACTCTTCCTGAATTTGTTTTTCCAACTGTTGTCCCAACCCCGCACCTTGTCTGCGAGTTAAGTATGTTAGCATAGGTCTCGGTGAGTAGTGCTTTTTTCATGATGATCAATTACAATAGTATTTCGCCAGTCACTGAACCCTTTTTTGCTATATTTACTTCATCTTCTGCAGACTGATTCATTTCACCACCATCACCATGGTCCACTAAACTTTCATTTTCAGCAATTATTTCAACCCCAGAATGTTTTGTAAAGCAACTTGAATCAACATTTGCAGTAGAGGTATCAAGAGAATTTACAGGCAAAGTGAGATCAGTAGTGAGACATGTGGTAGATGAACCTGCTTGTGACACCTCGGTGATTCCAACGTCATCATATTTTGATTTTGAAGTGATCAAAGTGGTATTTGTGTCCACTTCTGATGACGGAGATTGGTTTTGATTCAGAATCGGTATATCATGTTGACGTTGTGGTCGTGGAACTTGTGTGAAGAAATCAGTCAGCTTTTCAGTCTTGGACTCTAAATCCAAAGTCTTCTCTTGTTTCTCTTTTGATAGTTTTCGCTTTTGTGCACCACTTAACTGAACACGTTTCATCTTGGTTCTTGGGGTCTGTAAAATACAGAAATAAAAAGAATATTTTATTTGTATATTATGTGGCAATCAACACAGTTACACATATCACAATCTTGGCTTTGTTCTTTTATTCTCAGAAAGACAAAATGGGAACCGTACACAACCAAAGTGGCAATTTAAATATAAGTGGCAATTAAATATAACTCAACCGAAATATCAACTCGAAATGTTGAATACAATCAAATCGAAAGAAGGAACCAAAAGAAGGAACCGAAAGAAGGAACCGAAACCTATAAAATAAATACTTAACATTAGAATTAATAATACGCAATCTATAAAAATATCAATATTAACATTTCATTATTAACGAGCCACATTTTATATTTACATTTATTTATTTATTTAAAACACAATATTTAATTATAGGAAATATGAACATTTGCTTAGGGCCTAAATTGTCCTAACTACGTTTGATGTTATATATACATTACAAATTATTCACTCTGGTTATTACAATCTAAATTCTTTTATACTGTTATGACAATAGATAAATAAATTATAAAAATATACGTGTATGATAAAATATTGTTATATTACAAATAAAGTACACTTCATAGACTTACCCTAGAGAAGAAGAGAGAGCAACAGATAAACTTCTTCAACGCTAATTAACTTAGGTCAGTATATCTTATTATTATAATGGCCGTGATAAACATCACTTGATACAACAGCAATATAGAGAGTTTATAGTTTCTTTTATTTTAATATTAATTTATTTACAATTCTATAAACCTAAATCTTTCTGTAAAACAATACCAAATGATTATGTAAAATATATATTTAATATTATATGCACAAATCACACGTTCAGAATAACTTCCTATAGCACACGAAAATATTTAATCTATATGTATTTTTAATATGGCGCTCAAAGATTTGATATAAACAAAATAATAACGCAAAGCGTAAAGTGTGTGATTACAACGAAATATATTTATTCTCTCAAAAGGGTTGTTGTTCACTACAAATTCAAACAATGAAAAAAAAAAATACTATATATGAATATATAAAATTCAGTTTTCAACAGCTTATAGGCTATAAGCCGCGATTATAATAGTAATAATAATCCATGGTAAATCCGACAATGGAAAATTTCTGTGGTGCCCCCCTTCCCTTGATGCCCTAAGCACGGGCTTATTTTGCTTAATGGTTAATCCGGCCCTGTACCTCACAGTATGGTGGGTGAAACGTATGGTATATAAAAAATTGTGGATCAAATAAAATACTCGGCATGATGTCTGTTTGGTGCCTTCCCCCTAGACTACCCTCGCTGGATCCGCCCGGGTGTGTGTGGTCTCAGATACAAGATCTTTAATATAAACCACGAATCAGGAGACGCCCGGCAGTGCAAAGGCACCTTTGAGTCGTGGGTTCGAACTCCAGTGCTGCCGAGAGTTGGGTGGTTGTCTGTGTTCTGTTTTACCGATGGGGGTAAAAAGAGCAGAGCAGAAATCTTCACCGTTTTTGCTTCCAGCAAAAATAATTTTTAAAGTAGTTTAGCGGTATTCAATTCGAGTCATCTTTTAACCCATAGTTGCATTAAAAAAGGGATCGAGGGGTGAGGGGGCGCTTCTAGAGAGGCGAAAGATGCAAACCCCTCTACTTATTATTACTACTATTATTATTATTATTATTATTAGTAGTAGTAGTAGTAGTAAAATCAGATCCGAAATTTGACTTGTACGGAGAGTTCTTAAAAACGAAGAAAACGAGTCAGAAAGAATACACGTTACACAAATTTGAAAGTTTCTCACTTTCTGCAGAGGAAAATTGACCTGACCTTTCATAAACTCCTCAAATAGAGAATTTTTCCGAATCCAAAAATAAAAAACCTAAATGCAGCAAAGAATTTTGAAAAGGTCTGATGTTATCTGAGAGAGAGAGAGAGAGAGAGAGAGAGAGAATATGTGTGTGTGTGTGTGTGTGTGAGTGATATATATAGAGTATATGAATATATATATATATGCCAAACAGTGGACATACAAAACTCAACTCGAATTTTCATATAAGCAGGAGTAATTCAGAATTTGTAAACATAATTCACACATTTAAATGAGTCATTATTTCTTTATTTGGAAAATGGCGTTTTAAATGATCACATGAGTGTTAAATACCTTATGAAACAATTTTTTATGATATAATATTAAAATACCGGCTTTGTTTTCACATTTTTAACTAAACGTTAAAAGTCTGGATTAAGGTTCCTTACCTTCAGTTGTGCTGTACCTAATTTTTACAAAATTACCTCATTTTACCTTACGCAAATCTCTCTTTTCGCATTTCAAAACCACGAAGCATATAAAAGCGAATAAACACGCGCAAGTTTTGATATAGGCAAAATATTTTCCCACCAGGATTCGAATCTGCGACTTCTGGCTTGGAGTCGCGGGCCTGATGGTCACTGACCGTGACTTCGAGACAGAGGTCCCGGGTTCGAATCCAGGTAGGATATATGTATACAATATATGCATAATAGCCCCACCAGGAGTCGAACACAGGACCTCTTGAGAAGAAGTCCTGAACACTACCAATACGTTACGACAAGGTAAAAATCTTATACATCCTGTTGTATATTTCATCCCCCTTGTTAATGATAGCGTGGTGGTTGCGCCCAGACGCTTTTATTCAAGAAGCCTCGTGTTGGAATCCTGGTAGGACTATTTTATATATATATATATATATATATATATATATATATATATATATATATATTTTATATATATATAATAAGCAACCATGGCACTACCATGGCGCCACCTTGGCACCCACCACAGTATTGCTCACTGTATAACGTCTTTTATAGTTTAACAGAAACCCATAATTAATGCTAATTCTTGATGGAGTGTCCACTATAAGAATATTTCTTCTTGGAAAGGAAAGCAATCCATATATATATGAGGTGTAGCTCTGAAAATGAAATGAAAATGAAAATTTATTGGCAGACTATAGTCCATATGACAAATATTATTAATACAATGACAGTTCATATACTAAGGATAGAAATATATACAACTGATTAGAAATAATACTGCACTGTCGAAGTTAAGTGGAGCTACAGACAGACGTTTTTGTACCAAGGAGTCCATAGCTTAGAGGATAAATGGCAGGACTCATGGCTAGCTTGGATGATCGGGTTGGTTGATTTTTTAATTCTTTGCATTAGACTGTGTTGAGCAAGTCTTGTTACCTCCGGGAAGCTCGGAGCATTGCGGATAGCAAACATTTGCGAAGCTGAGCATCACGGGGGGTAATTTATGTAAGAGTCTAAAAGACCTGTTGTACATCAAATTTAGGGTTCTGCCAGAACCTTTTTTATAATTCACCCAGAGTTGCTGACCGTATATATTACTGCAGAAAGTACGAAAGAGTGTGTCCTTAGCTTCACTTGTACAGAAACGAAAGTTCCTTATGGTCATATCGCTTTAGCACACAGGCTTCGAGATTGTTTTCTTATATCCGAGTCATCACTCAAGGAGCTAGTAATAGTTTGACCCAAATACTTAAACTCTTGTACTTCCTCAATTACTTCACCATTCATTTTAAACCTTATATCAGCTGGCTGATTACAGCTTTTAGGATGAAATTGCATAACCTTAGTTTTTGTCACATTAAAAGAATATCATGTTTCTGCGAATACACTTCGCAGACATTTAGTAGCCGATCCAGACCTTTAACAGAGGGACTTATTAACACCATAGCATCGGCATAAACTAAGTTATTTATCCTTGTGTTATCTATACAACATCCTACTGTTGCCTCATTAAGTGAAGCAATTAATCCGTCAATATACACATTAAACAGCATAGGGGAGAGCAAGGACCCTTGTCTCACCCCGCGAGAGAAGCCAAAACACTCGGATAGTACATTGCCCCACCTAACAGTGAAAGATTGGTGGGAATACCAAAATTTCAATAAATTTAATATGTTCATGGGAACCTTCCTGTCTTCTAGTTTTGCAAATAAAATATTGTGGTTCACCCTATCATATGCCTTACTTATATCAAGGCCTTGGATTCGTTTTCTTTTTCCTTGTGAGTTTGCAGCATATATATATATATATAATATATATATATATATATATATATATATATATATATATATATGTGTGTGTGTGTGTATGTGTGTGTGTGTGTAAAAATGAACAATGAATAATCCATATTCATTTTTACATGAGGAACCAAAGTCGCCTGATGCGAGTTTGGCTAAAAATTTTATTTGTTGCTTTCTATTTTGTTTCAGTGTCACAACCATGCGACCTACCATTTCTATGGTTTAGTCGTATCCATATTTGCATTTTTTGCATTTGTTAGAGAATTTATTATAACAGGATTGGAACCCGTAGTTGTACTTAGTCCTTAATATCCACTCTTTGTCTCTAATTCGTCTCCTTTAATTTCTCCCAATAATGACGTCATAAAAGTAACCTAATTCCCTTCACGTTTTCCATACCTTGAATACTGAATCACGTATTTAGTATGTGGATATCTTTCGTATTCAGTGTATGGTAAATTCTTTAACATAATAATAAAAACCTTTACACTCTATACGTCATTATGTAAATGTTGTTCATTCATACATCCATGTCCCTTCTTGACCTTTATTTTTTAATTTTATTAATTATTCATTCAGCTACCTATTGTCAACCTATTGTGACAACCAATATGTGTACAATAGTTTAGGCATTCGTACATGTCCACTGAGGACGTACATAATTACCTTACGTGTAAGTACGTTCACATGTATTCTTTTTACTCTTTCTTTTAAGTGCGTTCACCTCTTGCAATGAACTCGAAAACGCTTATGCAAGTGTACGCAATTCGATGATCACAGCATAAATTGAACATCTGAAAACGTAAAATCTCCTCTCGCTTTAATTCCAATATAAATGTAAAAACACTAAGAATTGTAAGTGACTAATGTACTTAATAATGTAATTGATGTGCCGCACTTTAAAATAAAACTGTAATTAATGATAATAATTTAAATGTAATTAATGTACTTTAACAATAATAATTTAATATCAAGAAATTAATGTATTTTAATAACGACAATTAACGATAATAAGCGAATGTAAATTAATCCGTAATTGTAATCATAATTGTAATGAATCAAAATTACACCGTACTCAGTGATGTACTTAGATTGTACTAAATGTCGGACACGACATTATGTCGCCATTTAGGAATGTACACTCGGCGATATTACCGTGTGACCACAAAAATTGTCCCTGTTTTTAATCGCTTATTACTCAGTCATTATTGCAGCTTCACAAATGAAATATAAAGCTTTCGAAAAAGAATATTTAAAAGTTTTATTTAATTTTTTCGATATCCTGGATACGAAATCAGTACTTATAAAAAAATGACAGTTTTATCCACCACATCATGGATTATTTGTCGGACATGCAACGTGTTTTCATCGCAGAAGAGATGATCAAACATGGCTCGGTAGTTGCCACCCAACGGTCTTTCAGACAACAATACGGTCAGCAAAGGACCATAGATCCTAAAACGATTCGCAGGATTTTCGCAAAATGGAAACATCACGGCTCAATCAAGAACATGCATAAGGCAACTCTGGGCGCAGCAAAGGTGTGCGAACCGCTGAAAACATTGATTCAGTCGCAAATCAGCTTGAAACGGACAACAAGAAATCTGTGAGACGACTATCAGCTATGACAGGAATCAAACGGGAGAGCATTCGGAAAATAATCACGTTGGATTTGAGAATGAAGTCATTCAAAATTATGTGTTTGCAACAGCTTAGCGAACAAGACTACCAGCGTCGTTTGATGTTTTGTGAACGCATTGAAACAATAATTGAACAAAACCAGATAAGATTAAGTGACATAATATTCAGTGATGAATGCCACATCTATCTCAATGGGTTCATCAACAGACAGAATTACCGGTGTTGGTCACAAAACAAGCCAAATATACACTTGGAGAAACCTCTGCATTCACCAAAAGTTACTGTCTGGTGTGGTTTGAGTAGCAGCAAGGTTTATGGTCCTTACTTTTTTGAGGACCCAGAGACAAGGAGACCGCTTTCAGTAACTTCAGAAAGATATGTAGAAATGCTGAACACTGTTTTTGAACAAGAAAACTGCAGTAACAAGTGGTTTCAGCAAGACGGAGCAACAGCCCACACAACTAGGCAATCACTGGAATGTTTAACAAGATTTTTTGAACAAAGATTAATTTCTCATCGCTCGCAGTTTCCCTGGCCCGCAAGATTCCCGATCTATCACCTATGGACTTTTTTCTCTGGGGATTTGTCAAGGACAAAGTATTCAGGCAAGAGCCATCCTCTATCGAAGAATTAAAGCAAGCGGTGGTAGAGAGTGTACAGTCCATTGAATGCAGCGTTTTGGAAAATGTAATAAATAACTTCCTTTCCCGTTGTGTGAAATGTAAGAATGTCCAGGGACGTCACTCTGAACACATGTAGAATAAATTAAAATTTTAAAATGTTCTCTTTCGAATGCTTTTTATTTCATTTGTGAAGCTGCAATAATGACTGAGTAATAAGCGATTAAAAACAGGGACAATTTTTGTGGTCACACGGTATTATTTTTCCGTTGGGATAAATTTTGATGTGCTTTCTACTTCGCCAAATAATTGATGACTTGCTCTTTTTTTAAATTTCTTAATCATTTTTAGATTTAGCTTAATAATGAATTCTGAGAAACTTTTTGCAATGTTCATATTTTGTATACATTCTCTTTGTTATAAAAGATGAAGTCATGTCTTGCCTAAGCATTTAGTTGTAAATCTTAAACCTATAATTTTTACTCATATGCATATTTTAGTGTGAAGATGCTTAGTTCAATTTCCACTTTTAGTTAACTTGGCAGATCATGATAACATCAGATCTGAAAATACGCGGTTTAAGATAAAAATATGGCTTCATCTTCAAATATCTTGTTTATTCATTTAAACATTACCACAGCTAAAAGATTTACTTTATTTTTAACTATTGTGCAAAATAATACAGCCTATTCAACATTTAATAATGATGATGTTAATAGATTCGGGGTATATAAACCCCAATAATTCCTTCCATGTTCATTCTGATACCAACTACGAAGCTGAGCATTACCTGTAACATTGTAGCAGTAAATTACAGTAAATAAAAATTCTTTATCTTCTCCTTCGAGCTGTGCTCTCTTCAGAAAACTTAGTCATTAAAATCTCCCGATACGTTACAAGAAGAATCGGGGAGAAACTTCAAGTAACAGATCCGTTGCTGCCTCCTAACCAGAACCCCCGTCGACTTCGAACCAACCCAGGGCCATAGACGGAGGGGTTAACATATATAATATATATATATATATATATATATATATATATATATATATATAAAACAGTAAAAGAACTAAGTCACTCTAGCAAATGTTCATTGTGTCTTCTTTAGAACAGACTAAAAACTTGAGTATACAGTATACTGTACTATACTGAATATACTGGAGAGTATTTAAATAGTGCACAATCATAGTGGTCAAAAAGTAGATCGAAAGTGGACGAAGAGGGGTTCTTTTTTTGATAGGCGAGGAACTCTGAAATGGGCTTATTACAGTTTAAAAGACAAAACCAAAACTAGAGCATAATTTTTCTAGAAATGTCGCAAAGAATTATTTTAGTTGGTTTTGTTCTGTCTTGCAAATTTCTAAAACTACAGCCTTGGCCAAAATTATTATGCACTCCACCCCACTAGTATTCGTCATTATAGGTATATTTGAATGGTAATAAGGGAAAAAATAAATGATAATGATATTATTGTTTATTACAAACTAATTTATGGTAATACTTTGTACAACGCCCTTTTGCTCTTATTACGGCCGGAACCCTTTTCGACATACTGGTGACAAGACTCGTACAAATTTTCTTCGTGAATTTATTCCATTCTTTTAACAGTTTTCAGTGAAGATCAATTTTGGCTGAACACCCGTGTTCCCGTATACATTTGCCCAAAATAGCCCGAAGCCGTTCAATGGGGTTTAAATATGGGGAGTTTAAATCTGGGTCAGTCCATAAGGGTTCTCCCATTGTTTGCAAACCACTTTCTGCTAGCGCGCGAGGTGTTGAAACAGAACATCTTTGCGATCGGTATCCCGGCATAATTTCTCCACAAATGGCTTCAAAACTTGATTTAACTCGCTTGTGCATACCTGAAAATTCATCATATCCCTTTTAGACAACTTGCTACCAGAATGCCAAAAAGTGTGATAAGAGCAAATGAACGTTGTACAAAGTATTAAATTAGTATTAGTCTGGTTAGATCTATTCCAATTCTTGTTTCGCCTTCATATATGTAAAAACTTCGACCGAAGAATGTTTTCGTCTTGCGTCTTTGTTTCGTTGTGTCTTTGTTAGTAAAGGTCATAACATTTTCATCGAGAAATTTTTCATTCGAAAGAAATTCCTCAACGATTCGAGAATTTGGTCCGTCAGTCAAAAGTTTCGTCTTTCAAAATATCACAAATGCCGAAGTACACTTTCAGGTATTAAACAAAAACTTTCGCTTTACTCTCAGCCTACCTTCGGCCTCTCAAGTGTACTTCGTAAATACTTTACATTCAGAGTATATTTAGCACCCCACCCCCGCTCCAAAATAGGCAGCGAACACCCTTTAAAATGCGCATTGATGGTCCTTTTCTTTACGCCTTACAGCCCTTAACGGAATAGTTTTAGTTTTTGCTTTTTGTCGTTTTGTGTGTGTGTGGTTACTGCTCTTGTTGTGGCTCGTTGCTGTTTGTGTTATGTGTCGCTGGGTCAGTGGTATGAAAATAGGATGCCTTTACTCTCTGATATCATAAGGTACGTTATATATGTATAGTCAGATAGGTCGACAAATAAATAAATTGCTAGCTAGCTAACTGGAAGATAAATAGGTTGACAGATAGATAGATAGATAGATAGACAGCTATCAAGTGCATGGAAACGGATCATCAGACATGTCAATCAATTATGTGCGGGGAAATTAATCCAAATTTCTGGCTGCGTGAAACAGATTCACAAGTAATTTTTTCCTCGTTGACATCAAATGTGGATTTTTTCCCTCGAGACAATTGGAACTTATCCCGCAAAGACCTTCTTATACATAAAAGCTTCTTACAGAAAATTTTCATTTCTTTCGACCCCGTTTCCGCCCCCCCCGGACACCAAGATCCAACCCTGCAAAATCGGATTTAGAATAAATGAAATAGTTTTACAGACTTTATCTACCTGGATAAGAACTGATGATAGCCAATTACATTAATTTGACGGTAAGGTCTTCCATAACGAATTATATTACTATTAAAATATTATATATATATATATATATATATATATATATATATATATATATATATACACACACACACACACATATATATATATAATATATATATATATATATATATATATATATTTTAATTCGGGAAGAACCGATTCGCCTCTATTTGAAAGGGCATATCTCGGCGGAAAAACAAAGAAAAGGTGAGAGGAAAGACAGAGGAAAAAGAAAGGGTGGAGGGGACAGTCGAAGGGTAAAAGACCAAGGATGACAAGGACTGCAGGGTCGAACCCCATCATCCTTGGGTGCTAGGGCCGGGAGGGCGCACGTGAAACCTCCAGGAACAAGCACGTACAAACGAGCACAAAGAGCACTCAAGAGCACGAGCTTAGAACCCCCTTGCGGGGATATATATATATATAATAACTAAAAACGTAGCAAATAAAAGGGTGGAGGGGACAGTCGAAGTGGTAAAAGACCAAGGATGACAAGGACTGCAGGGTCGAACCCCATCATCCTTGGGTGCTAGGGCCGGGAGGGCGCACGTGAAACCTCAGGAACAAGCACGTACAAACGAGCACAAAGAGCACTCAAGAGCACGAGCTTAGAACCCCCTTGCGGGGATTATATATATATATATATATATATATAACTAAAAACGTAGAAAATAAACAATCAAAGAAAAATAATGATACCAAAATTAAGGACTTTGAAGATAATAAAAAAGCAGAAGCGGAGAAAATATCGTATGTAAATACTATGCGAAAAGAAATTGCAGATATAGGGATGGGCAATGCATATATGCACATCCCACATTATGCAAAACGCAGTACACAAGTGGATACTGCAAATCTGATAAGAAATGCATGTTCCACCATCTTACGGTCTGCAACACTTATGCAAGATATGGGAGTTGCAAATACGGAAAAAAATGCAGATACCACCACCCTCAAAGGAACGCAACGAGCGAACAGAAAAAACAAACATCAAAGAAGAGTGCCAATTTTTTAAACGCAGCCAACACATTTCAGCTGCTAAATACTATCCAGCAATTAAAAAACCATCTGACAAATATAAATATAGGAATCCGAGAGCCGGACAGAAGGTACGAACAAAGGCACTTCATGCGCTATCGGGATAACAGATACTGACAAAGATAAAAAGAGGTAAATTCTCGGAGGACCACAAGGCAACGAAACCGGCACCCGTATTGGAAAACAAATTGGAACACCTGTATGCGAAAAAGAGAGAAAAAATAAAAATAATCCTAGCCAACATACAGGGCCTTAAATCAAACCATTCCACGAACAAAGTTGTATACTTGAAAGGACTCATGCAAGAAACCGGAGCAGACTTTGCATGCCTCACGGAAACTCATCTAAACGACTGCCAGGCGAACTGTGAAAATTGTGAGTCCTGTATTGACAACAAAGAAATACAAATTAACAACTATAACATCCTCCGAGCCGACAGAACAGCGAAACGTAAAGGAGGATGTGCTATTTACACACGCGAAAGGCACATAGCAGAAATGGCTATAAGTACCTCAAACAACTACGTAGAATGTGTAGCAGCAAAAATTGAAAAATTAAATTTGGTACTAATTGTAATGTATAGACCCCAAACACGCCAACCTCAAAATTTTCAGATTCCATTACAGAGGTAAGAAACCTGGTAAAAGATCTACACTCTCCAACCCCAAATATTTTTCTCTGTGGAGATTTTAATTTCCCATTCATGAAATATAAAACGATAGGAAAAAATGTATGTATACACCAGGACAAGGGGGGCACACGAGAAGACCAGGAGCAGGTGAAAATGCTACTAGCTGTAGCTGATGAATAAATGTTAACGCAAGAAATAACAGAAAACATAAGAAAAAACAACTGCCTAGATTTGGTATTCACAAACAACAGTAATCTAATTGAGAAGGTAGAGATATCCCCAACTATGATATCGGACCAACATCATTGAAATAACAACTAATATAAAGACAACAGGAAAGGAAAGAACACGCACAACAGAAAAAAGCAAATTCAAAATTTTTAATTTTCACTCCAAAACTATAAACTGGGAAGATGTGACAGCCAGCATGGAAGTAATAGATTGGAAAACCATTTTCGAGGCCAAGACAACGGAGGAGATGCTAATGACGTTAGAGAAGGCGTTAGAAATTGTGGAAAAACATGTCCCAAAGATACAACAAAGAGGAAAGAGAAGCAGGTTCGAAAGACAAAAGAGAGCACTGTTTCGAAAGAGAAAAAGAGTGACTACAAAACTAAGTAATTGTAAAGATAACAACATCAGAAAAATCTTAAATGATAAACTGCAAAGTATCGATGTCGTCATACAGGAACTAATCGAGAAGCATACAGAAAAAGAAGAAGACGACGCTATAGAAGCGATAAAGGCTAACTCAAAGTACTTCTATAATTTTGCAAAAACAAAGTCGAAAAACCATGCGACTGTCGGACCTTTAAAAAATGAGAACAGTGCTTTATCGGATGATCTAACAGAAGTATCTGAAATATTAAGAGCTCAGTACGAATCATCTTTCAGTATCCCCAAAACTGACAAATTGATATGCGATAGAAACGCGTTCTTTGAAGAAGAACCACAAGGGGAAAGTATAACAGATTTCGACTTTACGACGGACGATATTACACAAGCCACAGGGAAACTAAAAACACACTCAGCGGCAGGACCGGATAAATGGAATGCCATACTGATCAAAAACTGCAAGAATGCAATTGCTGAGCCCCAATACTGGATATGGAGACGATCACTAGACACAGGAGAAATACCGGGCATCCTGAAGAGCGCGAACTAGTTCCAATATATAAAGGAAGAGATCGATCCGAGGCCAAAAAATATAGGCCAGTATCGCTTACACCCCATCTCACTAAAATATTTGAAAAATAGTTAGACAGAAAATCTATGACTTTTTAGAAACGCAGAAAAAATTCAATGATAACCAACATGGGTTTCGGTCAGGCAGATCATGCCTATCACAAATAATGGAACACTACAACAACATTATTGATTCACTGGAAAGTAATGAAAACTATGATGTACTATACACAGACTTTGCTAAAGCGTTTGACAAGTGTGACCACGGAATCATAATACATAAACTGAAATATATGGGAATAACAGGAAAAGTAGGGAAATGGATATATAATTTCCTTAGTGAGCGGAGGCAAGTCGTTACAGTACAAGGAGTATCTTCATCAGAATCAGAGGTCCTCAGCTCGGCACCACAAGGAACAGTATTAGCTCCACTACTCTTCATAATCATGCTAACTGACATAGATGAGGAAGTTACCAGAGACAGCAAAGTAACATCCTTTGCGGATGACACAAAGATCAGTAGAAAAATAAGAAACCCAGAAGACATAAGATCCCTACAAACCGACATAAACAGAATCTACAAGTGGACGGAAGACAACAATATGAAGTTTAACACCGAGAAATTTCAGCTATTACGGTACGGAAAAAGAGAAGACCTAAAATCCATGGAATATTATACCCCAAATGGACAGGAAATTCAGAGAAATCCCAAAGCAAAAGATTTAGGGGTTGTAATGACGGATGATGCGAAATTTGAGACACAAAATAAGATAGCAGTAAACAGAGCAAAGAGAATAACGGGACAGATATTGAGAACCTTTAAACGAAGGGATAGGAATGTAATGATTCCTCTATTGAAAACCCTGATAATACCCAAATTGGAATCCTGCTCGGTCCTAACATCCCCATATAAAAAAGAAGACATTAGACAGCTGGAAGGGATCCAGAGAAGCTTCACAGCCAAGATCAATGGGTGCAAAGAACTAAATTAGTGGGAAAGGTTACGCGAACTAGACCGATACTCACTGGAAAGGAGAAGAGAGAGATACACCATTATTTACACTTGGAAAATAATGGAGAAATTAGTCCCTAATCTTACTCTGAACCCTATAACTCCCAAACAACGGTGGACAGTAGAAACGGCAGACTGTGCCGTATTCCCAAATTGAAGGCGAGACAGGGCACATCCTTAACCTTGAAAGAAAATAATTTTGTAGTGAGAGGACCAAAACTGTTTAATCAGTTGCCCAAAGACCTAAGAAACACAAAGGGAGTTGCAGTGGAAATCTTCAAAAGAAGACTAGACGCCTGGATCAGAACAATCCCCGATGAGCCGGGCGTACCTGGCTATGAGGTGGAGAGCGCAAGAATCAAACTCACTACTTCACCAGGCCAATTCGAGAGGAGGGGCGACAAGCTTGACCTTCGCGAAATGAGAGATCATCACGCGAAACCTTTGTAAGGTTGTAAGGTATATATATATATATATATATATATATATATAGTGGCGTTTCCTTAATGAATGCAACGTATGTAGTGCATGCCTTCTAAAATGTAAATAAGTATTAGGTTTTAGAGCAATATTAATATATAAGCAAGGATCACCAAATACAGAATTTCTTAACAAAATCACTGAAAGATGGATTGATCTTCCACGACATGACAAAATGAGCGTTATTTTCCAGTCCTCATAGCATAAAATTCCATCTCAGCTTCTTTTCAGAAGAATCGGTGCATCGGCTTCTCGCCAAAAACATACTAAAATGAACCTTATTTGTTTGTGAAATAAACAAGTTTATTGTTTATCTCGAGTATGTTCACTTAATTTTAGTCCTTTTGACAATGAAACCTTAAATATTGCATATCAAAAGTTTAAAAGTCAACTATTGCTAATAATTCATATTCTAAATAGAATCGATGCAAGATTCGATCTTTATGTAATAGAAAAAGTTTTATCATTGAGGAACTTATTTGTTCGAGTGAATGCAGTTTTCATTTCCGCTTTTGGCCGTTTCAAAACCGGCTGAGGACAAATGAAAACTAGATAGATGTCGTTGAGATGCCAGGCCGTCTTTAATGAATTTCAATCTTCATAATAATAATAATTCTTTAGGTAATATTTCTTTATTAATAATTATTTAATAATAATTAATAATTCTAATAATAATTCTTCTAATAATAATAATAATAATTCTTTAGGCCTATAATTGTTTTATTAATTATCACAGGTCAACAAAAAAACATTTTTTTTTCGTTGCCAAGGAAATTCGTACGAATTTAGGGTATTTTGGGGTTGCTGAATTCCAAAATGAAAGTAGTTTTTCCGATTTGGCTCTAGTTCTTGAGATAATGAATACCCTCAATTAATAGGAAACCACAAAGTTACCCCAAAATCACTCTAATATGATTGGCAATAAAATGAGTGTTGACCAGTGTTATTCTTCGAAGTAGTAGGGAAATAATAAGAACCTATAAAGGGCATTTTTTTTAAAAGTCATTCGGTCCAACAGCAGTCCAACTGCAGCTAATCTGGAAAATTCCCAAAGATATAATATGTTAAATAAATGCTGTTAGAATGTTAAAATGCTTCTGAAAATACAGAAAAGCGTTGGCTTCCGGGCTCTGCCCGGACCCCGCTGGGGGAGCTACAGCTCACCCCAGACCCCCTAGCTATTGGCCTCGTGCCTACGGCACTCGCAATTGGTTTTTGTGCTGATTAATGTTTTTAAATTTGTTTGCATGCATAGATGAAAAGTTCACCAGTCGCCACTGATATATATATATATATATATATATATATATATATATATATATACACCTTTGGTTAACCTTTGGTTTGCTTCCGCCAGAATTGTTCATTCAGACGAAGGTCAAGCTTTTCATTCTACCTTACACCAACAGTTTAACGTGCAATCCGAACCACGCCCCACCAGCAACCCAGCGACTTAACCACTAGGCCACCCAGGGAACCCATTTATTTACCAACCACTTTCTTTTTTTTTATTATGTGGAAAGATGAACAGCTGGGTTTTGCTGCGCGCTGGCTGCCGTCACCGGGTCTCGATCCCGGGGACGATGGATTCGTAGTCAGCGACGCTAACCACTACACCACCGAGGCGCATATATACAGGGCGTCCCAAAAAATGTATACACACTTTAAATAATTATAAAGGCAGTGTTTATTAAAATACATTTCATTTTCAAAATGTAATAGAATCTACAGACATTATTTAATTGTTTTGTCAACGCCTGTTTTCAAACTGACGTCCGTTCTGGTCCAGGCACTGCTGATAACGCGAAGCAATGGAATCGCAAACATCACGAAACATTTCGTTTGGTATTTGTGTGCATTCTCGTTCAATGGCTGCTCTCAATTCAGCGACTGTTGCAGGTTTTATAGCGTAGACTTTGTCTTTTAAGTATCCCCATAAAAAAAAGTCTAGTGGTGTGAGGTCTGGTGAACGCGGAGGGTATTCTACGAACCCTTCGTCCAATCCACATCCACATCGTGCCAAGTACCACTCGCAATACTCCCACTCTTCGGTCCGGATCATCTTCATTAATAGCATGGACTAATCTTGGAATGTAACTTTTCCATTGACAGCGCTTCAAAATGCGTTGGACAGACGATTCTGAAATTCCTACCTCACGACTCGCTTGCCGCACAGATTTTCTTGGACTTTGGTGATACGTTTCCAGTACTCTTTCTTGCTTTGTGGGGCTTGTCGATGTCCGTGGTCTTCCGGAACGCTTCTTGTGGACATTCTGAACAGTTCCATCGGCTTCAAACTTATCTCTAATTCGAGTGATGGTAAGTCGCGTTGGTGGATCTGTTTGAAACTCCCTCCTAAACTGTCTTTGCACTTCAACTGCGTTTTCACACTTCCAGTAGCTTTTAGAATGAATTTCCTTTGTTCAAAGCTTAGTCTGATTGCCATTATTAATTCTAATGGGTTTAACTTGGAAAGAAAGAAACATCAATTGAGCTATCAGCTGTTAAAGTGTGTATACATTTTTTTGGGACGCCCTGTATATATATATATATATATATATATATGGGCTAGAACTCAGAATGGTCCCCTGAGATATTTTATGATACACACAGACCGTGCATGGAACAAGGAACTCTTCTGGGAAAATTAAATCCACTATAGTCCGAATATGTGATGGTAAATGACAAACACTATAGTTTTTTTCTTTTTCAGGATGCTAGCCCGAAGTGGGCAACGGGACACTCGCAAAGAGGCCCCAAAATATAGCTTCATTCACGTCGGGCCAACATCCTGAAAAAGAAAAAACTATAGCGTTTGTCATTTACCATTACTTATTCGGACTATAGTGGATTTAATTTTCCCAGAAGAGTTCCTTGTTCCATGTACGGGCTGTGTGTATCATATATATACACAAAGAGAGCCTCTCAGTATGATCTCGATCATGTTTACTGCAGCTAGTGAAGAAAAAAATACCAATTTAAACATATAAATATGAACATCAACTCGGTTGTTGGTCCTTTCAATGGATATATCAACCGAAAATTAAACTCAGCTTTCGACCACCCTGTATGACAATAATTGTAGACATTGATAACATAGGTCAACAAAAAACATTTTTTTTTTCGTTGCCAAGGAAATTCGTACGAATTTAGGGTATTTTGGGGTTGCTGAATTCCAAAATGAAAGTAGTTTTTCCGATTTGGCTCTAGTTCTTGAGATAATGAATACCCTCAATTAATAGGAAACGTAACCATAACGCGTGCATATGGGAAACTACCGGAACATTCTAGATGGTGAGACAACGCGAATATTCTTAGTGTTTACTCCGCGATCATTCTAGAATATTCCCCCTCCGTATATAGTCATCGGCCACCAACCAGTAGTCAGTTGACAGTGTGGTTAATGTGAAAGGTTTCAATCGATACAAGAAACTCAAGTGGGATTATCCCAATTTGGAATCAGCAAGGGACCTGTGTCACACAGCGAAGACGTTCTCATACCAGTGTTTACCACACTGCCCAAGCTTCCGTTGTCAGAATTTAAAGAAATTCAGGACTTAGGTGGTAGTAGTGGAAGTGACTATGAAGGAAGCATTTCAACACCTCAGCAGTTCTCCCAAGACGAACTCAATGATCTGATACGGGACCTCAGTCTGTCAAAGTCTGCTTCAAATACATTTGTAGATCGTTCCCTGGACTAAGTATGGAAAAACTAAAAGCTGGAATCTTTGATGGCCCTCAAATCCGTACACTTATCAAGGATTCTAATTTCACAAAATTTATGAATGGTGTTGAAGCTTCTGCCTGGTGCAGTTATGTCTCAGTTGTCAAGAACTTCTTGGGTAACCACAAAGCAGACAATTATGAAGAACTGGTGCAAAACATGCTCACAAACTTTGAAAAGTTGGGTACTAATATGAGCATAAAGGTACACTTTCTCCATAGCCACTTACACAGATTTCCGGATAATCTTGGTGATTTTAGCGAGGAACAAGGGGAGAGGTTTCATCAAGATATCAAGGTGATGGAGGAAAGGTATCAAGGCAGATGGGACAGACACATGATGGCAGACTATTGCTGGAACCTCCAACGTGATTGTCCTGATAACCCACATAAAAGAGAATCGTACAAACAGAGATTTACTATACATTAATTGTAATTATGCGAATCAGCTTACTGTGTTTATCTGTTATTATACCGAATAAAATGCCATTATGTATTTCATGTGTTTACTTTTGTATGATTTGAGACAATTTCAATGCGATTTGTAAGTAGGCTCCGCCTGAACATTAAATTTTTTGCATTTTTACGTGTTTCAATGGGGTACCAATTATCTCATAAATTAGAGCCAATCTAGCAAAACCGATGTCATATTCGGAATCAGCACCACAAAGTTACCCCAAAATCACTCTAATATGATTGGCAATAAAATGAGTGTTGACCAGTGTAATTTATTGTGTCTCTATGAAATACTAAGCGCCCGGCAGATCAGTGGTTATGGTAGCGGACTCTGAGCGGTGAGGCTCTGGTTCGCTCCTGCCTGCTGGCTCCTGAGTTGGGTCATTGCTCGGGTTAAAGGTGATCTGGGGCACACTATCCCCAACATCGTCGGGAAAAGATCTTTCTGGCCGTTACCTGTACCATTTTTTAAAGTATTTATTTATTTAGGTTCTTTTTAAACTATTATACTATGACACCTTATTAACCCATTAGTACCCATTGGTAGAATTTCCTACCGACAAAATTGTCATTATTGCATCACTTTTTCTTGCATTCACGTGATCTCGGTATGAGTCATTGATATGACGCAATCTTTTAGATTGATATAACGCAATCTTTTAAATTGCGTCATATCAACGACTCATACCGAAGATCACGTGAATAGAAGAAAAAGTTATACAATAATGACAAACAATTTTGTCGGTAGGAAATTCTACCAAGGGGACTTATGGTTTAAATAATAGACAGTTTCACCACTGACTTTCGTTCGATTCTCATTGTAATAGTTTCTCGGAAACACTGACACCGGACCTCTACACTGGCACTGGCATCATTACCTACTATAAAAACGGCAACTCGTCATCACATTGCAGCACCAAGTCCTGTACTATCAGAGACGTTATGTTTGTTCATTAGTTAGATGGGTGGCCTTCCTCTGCGTCCAGATGATGTAGTGACCGTGGCTCTGATTCCACGTTAACTTCTAGGTCCCCTCTGTCATATGACCCTGTCATGCGGTTAAGGTCAGCGAAGTTAAGTGACAATGGGAAGGTAACATCCGTGTCCCGTATCCCCAAGAAAGTGATGGGTAGGGGATCAAGCCTGAGCTACTTTTGCCCGAGTCAATTAGAGGCGAGTGGCCGACAAGCCATTTCGCCGCGACGTAAGATACAGAAAAGACAACCGCCCCACCCTACGCAGCACTGGGGATCGAACTCACGACACAGAGGAGTCTCAGCACTGCCGAGCGGCGTCCAAACCGATCGAGCCACAAGAAGCTCTAAGAGACGGTAGATGTAGATGAAAGTTGGATGGGTGACTACCCTCCTCGACTAGATGATATAGCGACCCGTGGTTCGGTTCCGCGTTAAGTTGTAAATCCTTTCTATCGCAGAGCCCTACAGGACTGCTAATACGGAAACATAAATCAGGCGGTTAAGAACATCACCAACAAAGACCGCAAGAAGGATTCCACGAAACTCTACACAGACGAAACTGATAACGGAGTCCTTTCCTCGGATACGAACATTTAATTCCTTTAATATCGGTTCATGACCTTCTTTTTTTCTCATTTTCTCCTTCAATTACTGATCAGCAGAATATTAATCAGAAACGCTCTTCTCAACTTAATTAAACTCAATTATTTCCCAATTTCAAGGATCAATAATTGATCAGCTTTAAACGGATTGGCACACCTTCAATCCTATTGCGATTTATCCGCTTATCAATGGATATGGGGAAATTCTCTGATCATTTTAAGGATAAAGCAGGTATATATATATATATATATATATATATATATATATATATATATACACACACACAGAGAGAGAGAGAGAGAGAGAGAGAGAATGGTAAACTATATGAAAAATGAACCTGTAATCGGAACCAAGAGCTTGTGGCAGTCATAAAAATCATCAAAATCCCTATTTTTAAATAAATATAAAAATACAGCATAATTTATCAAAATCTTATACCAAAAATAGTTAATTTTGAACATTTTGAACACTTCAACTGTGCCTGAAAATCTCTCGAGATTCCTGACAGCAACTTCAGACAATGTAAGAGACTTTAGGAAGGTGTTAGAGAAAATGTCTTCAACCTTGTCTCCACCGCATCCGTTTTTGAAAAATCAATGTGGTGTTTTCGTGTACCCCTCATAAAAAATGCATATATACTGTATATATTACTGTACACACACACCAGAGTTGGCAAAAACCCGGGCTTTATTGAAAAAACCCAACCCACCCGAGTTTTTATTTTGTTTTTCGGGCTTTTTCATATTTTCACTGGCCAAAATAGTATAAAAATAGAGCTAAATAACTGAGAGCTTATTACAAAAATAACTATTTACCACGAGTTATATTTTCATTGCACAGTTAGGTATAGATTTTGCTTGAAAATAAAATGCCAAAATAATTAATGGTTGCAATATCTCAATCAAGTTGTGTGAATGTGGAATCTTTTATTGATCCATATTTCATATTTCAGTGGATTTCAGTATTTCAGTAATAAGTACTGTGCAAGAATTAATCTATTACATTATTTTATTAGTGACTCCTTCATTTACTTTGAAAAACCCCGAAAAAACCCAGTTGCGTGGGTTTTATGTTTTTTCAGGTTTTTTTCTGGAAAAAACCCAACGGGGACAACTGGGTCGGGTCCAATCGGGCTAACCCTGATATATATACGTACATATCGTTATCAACTTATCAACTTGTATTGTTGAGAGGTTTAAAAAAATGCATTAGAAGATGTTAGAGGAATGTTAGAAAAGAACAAAATTCAGATTTTCAGAATAATATAGTATAGTATAGTTATATATATATATATATAATATATATATATATATATATATATACAGGGTGGGCCGAAAGTTGGATCCATAGGAAAATATTTATTTTAATACATAAATTACAACAAATGGTAAATACTTAAAATGGATATCAACTTTAACTCGTAAATGCGTATCCGTGATACTGTACAGTAGTTCGTACTCCAGTATAAATACTCAAATACTTTTTTATTTCAGCCCAGAAATGGCTTCGAATCTAACAACAGAAGACCGGGTAGAACTTGTGCTCATGTACGCAAGACAGGGCGCTACACACAGAGAAGTTGCTACCGAATTCAATAGAAATCATCCTGATAAGCATCCAGTAACACATGCGACTGTTGGCAAGTTGTTTAAACGTTTCAAAGAAACAGGAAGTGTACATGATCGACGGCGTTCTGGTCGTCCAAAAACTGCAACTGACGAAAATACCTCTGCAATGGTATGTGAAACTTTAACGAATAGTCCAGTAAAGTCAACAAGAAGATTATCAAATGAAACACGCATCTCGAGAACGTCAATTCGAAGAATTATTAAAAATCATAAATTCCATCCCTAATGTCTCGATGTCAGAGGCCGCCAATTTGAGCATTTGTTATAATTTGTTGTTTATACTGGAGTACGAACCACTGTACAGTATCACGGATATGCATTTACGAGTTAAAGTTGATATTCATTTTAAGTATTTACCATTTGTTGTAATTTATGTATTAAAATAAATATTTTCCTATGGATCCAGACTTCCGGCCCACCCTGTATATATATATATATATATATATATATATATACTTTAATTGCAATAATCGCAACAATATAAAATTAAACCAACCCGCAAGGAAAAAATATAAAATTAATTATAAAACAGTGTTTAAAAAGGCTAATTAATTTTTTAACCTTTTTAACGTCTTTCACTTTTTGAGGGAGTCTTTTTACAACTATAAAAATGCTGTGATTAAAGGCCATAAAACAAAATTGCAGTTGGACTTATTATATAATTGTCTAAATAACAAGATTTTACCTAAATCCTTGGCTTTTGGTTCTACTCAGGTTGACCCTTCAGATCCTTTTCCGCCTTGGGCTGAACACGTTTTAATTAATAGGATTGACTCGGTTAAGTTTTCCAAACACCAAGCTTTTTACAGGGTGAGAACCACGTTTGAGGCTTTTTTTGAGAGCGATTAAGCCTTTTCCTAATTTTAACAATTTTACACTTACGAAGATTTTAGATTACGTTCATTCTTACAAAATTTTTCTTTGGTTAAACGAGACCTGGATTTGAAGTTTGATAAGCTATATATATTAGTAGTGTACCGATTAATTGGCAGAATCGGTCAATTTTTGCATCGGTATCGGCATCGGCCAAAGTTAGCCGATTCTCTCACCAATTCTTTGACATTTTTAATTTTCATTACAAAACAAAACCTGTATTTATGGAAAATCGAACAGACAAAAAACATTATTTTTGATCATTTATATTCATCTGAAAGTGTAATTATATAAAAATATTTTACATTCACATAAAAGGGAAAGCGTAATAAGTTAAGTTACTCATAAACTTACATTTTCTCTAACTAGCTAATCTCTAAATATTATAAACTATTGTAATCTCCTACTCTATATTAATAATAATTCTATATTAAGTTGTACTTTATAATTTATATATTAAACCATCTTATTATGTTGACTTTATTTTAAGTATTTTAATAATTTTATAAGCCCAAACTGTATAGCCAATTTTTCATTAAAATAGGTCACCAGGGCCATGAAATTTTAATGAAAAGTTTTGTTGTCATTTACATTGTTGAAGAAACTCGACAAAACACATCAGAATAATTTTCTTGTTTTAATATTTCCCATCGGATTGTGTTTTACTTTGATGTAAATAACTTGTAATGAATTTACAGTGTTTCTTAATCTTTAAGGATTTATTTACTTATCTTGAGATTTAAGTATCGTCAAATAGAGCCTACAATTGGCTACAAAGCTAAGCCCCTTAGCGCTAAGTCTATGAATATGAAAATTCGAAGTTTCACAATAGATTGTAGTGGACCGGCCAAAATTCAAAAATCGACTTTGAACGGCGTTTTTTGTTAATAGCTGGCACCCATGCTAAATCAATGTACCTGTGGGTGAGGAATAAAATGCAGGTGGATGCCACTCTCGCTTTTGGCTTTGAAGGTCATTTTCGAGGTCAAACTGTGCAAAAAATGATATTTTCTAATTTTAATTTAAAAAAAATATTCTGAGCCAATTGGTTTGACCAAATGTTTCATTTTGCCACACTTAGTGATAAAGAAGTATGATGACACGCTTATTCCATCCGAATTACCAACTCAAGGTCAAATTCAAGTTAATCACGACCGAAATTGTGCTAAAAATTTGTGATTTTTTATTTTAATTGGCGAAAAAAAACACTGAGCAAGTCTGTTTGTCAAAACAATTTATTTTAACATGATTAGTGCCTAATAAGTTTGATGGCATGAATTAAGTACTCACAGTAACAGAATTATCACAACTAAATCACAAAGCAGTAAATATAGCCCAGTAACTATACAGTTTATACACTAGTAACATCTACAAGTTCACGTTTCTTGATGAACAGCACCGAAATGCTGCACTGACAGTCACAATTGTGTGGATTGCAATCACTTAAGAACAGAGTTATTAGTTCCTTACAGCACATTCCAGCTTCTCTCGATTTCAGCCCGGAAGAGAGACATAGATCTACTGTCCAGCTGGGTTACAGCAACCGCTGTCGTCACAACCACAAGCTGTCGTACACTTCATCCTTTTCCTGAAGCAGTTGCATCTAGCTGTCTTGCACTTTTTCTTGCAACCACAAGCAACAAGCTCCAGGCAGGCTTCAGGGATTGGAGGAAGTCTTGTCCACACTGGTAGGAGGCTCCCATCTTCCAACTTCCAGGCTGAAGTGTCCACCGGATCTTCAACATCTACGTGCTCTTTGTCAGCCTGGAGCCATATTTTGGCCTGATAGTTTGCCCGCTTGGCGTGGAGCTCCAGGGCATCCTTTGTCGGTGGGAGCATTTCCAGAGTCTTCTTGGCCTTCCCAAAAAGGTGAACTCTGGCGTCATCAACTGTGTTGTTCCGGGGTGCCATACAAATGACACACAAACTTCTCAACATCTGCGATATCCCCATCTCGACCAATGGCGTGCAGCAGGAGTGGGTGGTCACTGAACACCTTCCAACACTTCTTTTTTCCATGACCACTGAAGGACGAGACTGTGTCACACCCGGTCAAAGCGTGGAAGCTGACCAGGTTGTCCCTGACTGGGGGCGACAAACTCTTGAATACATCGTGCACGGGGTAGCATTTTCGGTTCTTGGCCGTTCCGCACAGCATCCACACTTCAGCGACCTTGGTGCAAACGAAGTGAATCAGCAGCACCATTACATCAGTATCTCTGCACACTACCAGTATTCGTTCATAGCCCTGGGACGCTGCATCACATGAGTGAAGGATGAGCCTGGTGTCCGCCTCTTCATGGTTGCTATGCAGTGGAACGTCATGTCGCCTGGTTGACCGTACTTCAGTGGCTTCAGAGAAGCCACCCCCTGTCACCAGCTGACATCTTTCTTGAAGATCTCTGCCCTTCTCAGTGATGACGTTAGACAGAAACAAGGCTTAGGTCAGTTTTTCCACACTTCAGGCAGTGGAACTTGTGGGCCATCAATGACTTTCCGAATCGGTTTCTTCTTGCTTGCACGCTTTGTCCTGGTAACTGCTTTGATCGATCCTTCCCCTGCGTACCGATCAAAGATGACATCAACTCTTGTTGTGTGTTCATTGAAATAACTCGTCACGGCCTTGAAGAACACTTCAGCATAGTCGCCGAATGTCCGACAGCCGCCAGGCTTGCCAAGAGCTTGGATGAGTGCATGGCCATCTATCATCACACAGGTCTTCAGATCAGAGGTTGGAACCTCTGAGCTTATGGTCTGCTGAGCCATCAGGATGTTCATCAGCTCAGACTTCGATGTCGAATTCATCTCTCCTCCTGCCTTCGCCAGACTAAATGGGACTGGGGACAGTTCATGCTTCAAGACGTTGACCATCTCCACCATGCGACCTGCGGTCGCGGCATTCAGGAGCCGCTGTAGTAGCTTTCTGTCAGCTTTGATGGTCTTCTGCATGTTCTGCTTGGTGGAAACTGTAGCTTTGTACACATCAGCGAAGGTTTTCGACCGATGTTTCTTCATCGTTTCATGGAAGCCTACTATCTGTTCAATCAGTCTCTCCTTCATGAAGCCGATTACATGCTGCTTTCCTCGATCCTGAGCTGTCAGCAGGTTCTCCACAACATCTGTGGGTGCAGTGTCTTTGGTTGCCAGTGAAACAAGTGGGATGTTAGTGGCGGCATCTGTATCTCCTGCTTCACTCACGTGAACTCTGAAGACGTCAAACTGCTTCAACTGCTGAACTAGCTTCATGACATCATGAGCGTCACGCCTAGTGCGAGAAGGCAGACTGTCAACCCGAGTGAAGGTGGCTTCCCCATCATCATCTTGAAGAGGCATCTTGTGTCTTGAGAGATGCGTGACCGCTCTGACCATGTGATGCAGAACCTGTCTCTTGCTTGGTCATTCTTTGTGATGCCGATGATACCATTGTGCATCTTGCATGTACGATTTATCCATTCGGTTGCCTGATCAGCTGGAACTTGGTTGAAGCGCTTCGCCGTCCTCTTGACGACAAAGTTCCCATTACAGAACTCTGCATGAACTTCTGGTGCTGACTTCTCAAGACCTCTCATATCAGCCAAGTAGACCGGCCCCCAACGTGCATAGTTTGTGTGGTCATAGATAGTTAGCCAAGGCAGCATTGCAGCAAAGGCTTCTATGTGGAGACTCCACATGCCATCTCTCTGAGCTCTGATGAAGGCCAGTAGGATCTCTACCATTTCCATGTAGGATGACCACAGCATGAAGTTGGGATTTTCAGAGTGCTGGTCATTGAATTCCTCCATGAGACTGTGGAATTTCTCATCTGCCAAAACGTCTGAGAAGTTGTCAACAGCATCGCGCATCTCATCTATGTCAGCTCTGTCTTTGAAAAGCGAAGCAACATTGAGGGCAAGCTGTTTGACGTTCTCATCTCCGTTGCCAGTTGCAGCCAGCCATGACTCAAACATCTGCCACTTGATGCGCCACAGTGCCTCATACGTCAGCTGGTGACCTCTCACAGCTCGGTAGTAGGCCTTGCCGTCCAGCATTGTCTCAGTGGTGTTAGCCGCGTACACACCTGCCTCTGTCCATAAGTCATCAAGTCCCACACTTTCCATGTGTTGACCAATGGCTTTCAGAAAGTTGAAGCAGATATGGAGGCCTCCCATGAGCAAGACCACGTTGGCAAATTTCGAGTTTGCCCAGACTAGTTCCTTACCCCTGCTGTACAGAGGCTGATCAGCAGTGATGATGGTGTACTTCTGGCTGACATACTCAGAAATGGCCATGAAGCGATTGATGACGGTGGTCATGGTGTCATTGTCATCTGCTGGTGCCTGCAGGATTGGCAACATCCCGGCGGTCGTTACTGGTGGATCCGCAGTGCTGACAGATTGATTGAATGCTCCCCAGCTTGGAACGGACACCGCTTCATCATGGATGCGTGACACCACCCAGGCCAAGTCCTTGGCACGTGCCCGGTCCCTCTCAGTTTCATGTGACAAGTCGTCTATGTCAGTGTCGTAGCCAGGAGGAGATGGCCTCTTGCCAGATGGGAGGGTAGCCTGGTCCAGCCTTTGGAACTCCTAAGGTCATCAGGTTTGATAGATTTCGATCTCTTGTGCTTGCCACCATTTTAGCCATGACTCTGCTGTGGAGGGGGCCTCTCTGCCATATCATCAGTTGAGTGCTGTGGAAGGTGTTCTTCCCGTCTAAGGTTGACTCCAAGGCATCTATGTTGTCACAGGAGCAGTGAATCATTCTCTTTGACGATGGTGTCAGGTATGTAGACAGTGACTAGACACATCCATTCTCAGCATACCTCTCCAGGATGTTCTGAGCAATGGTGGTGTATGTCCTTCTTACAGTGTCGAAACCAATAGTGTGATTTGCCGCGTGGAACAGATCTAGGAGTGCTTCTGAGCGGGTGGCTTGGTGCAGAGTAAGACCCAAGCCCACATGCTTTGGTGTCAACTTTCGTCGGTTGGAGACTGCATAGACTATGCCATGGGCAATGCTACACACACACTGCTTCACTTTCTGGTCCTCTTCACTTCCCTCATCCACAGCATCCATTCCCCCAAAGAGCAATCATAAAAACAGGTACAGACTGTCGGGTATGACGCGATCAACATGTTCCTGATCAAGACCTTGCCATGTCTCGGAATGTCCAGGAGTTTCAAGAAGATCTTGTCGAACCTTCAGAGCCACGTGTACCATATCTTGGAATATGCTGTTTGTGGCACACATGCAGACATCAGCATCTTCATCTTCAGTACACTCTGACTCAGAGGTGACAGGACCTTGTTCACAACTTAGCCAGTGCTTTGGAGATGATGAAATCTGAGCTCTTTCCAGGGTAAATCAGCAGTGGGCCCCTTGACAATGGGCGTACATAGCTGGCGTTTGATCCAAGCAGCCTTTGAACATCTTCGAAGAACGTTGTTCTCCTGGAGTATTTCACGGTGATGCTGGTGTTATTACACATACTCTCGTATCTGTCCCAGACGTCTCCCATGTTGTATACGTGACCACGAGATAGGCCTACTGTCAAGTCTTTGCACAGCTTCGTCATGCACTCATTTTCAGGCCCTTGCTGTTCCTCTGACACCGCTTGTTTTCTAGTACGTCTCTCAAATGTCACCAAACATGTCAGATGATAGCAGCCTTCAACTGCAATCACATCACTAACCGCTGACAACGGTATGCTCATGACAGGGTCGTGTTTGGCACGCTCGATCAAGTCATCTGACTTCTCCATTGTCTCCACCCTGTGCAGTTTCTTTGTGGTCTTCTTTTGGCAAAACATGCAGAGGGTCCAGTCAATCACTGGTGTTGAACATCTACGCTTTGGGGGAAAAACCTGAGAGCCTGCACTTTTTGTGGTCGCCGATGCACCCATGGTCTACTGCTGACTTCGCAGTATTATTATTATTATTATTTTACCAGCTGGCACTGTCTGTACTCTTTTAATTGCATATACCAAACCAATGTCCGGCCAGCCAGTGCATTGAAAATATTCAACGTGTGAAAGTATGCTATTACTTGTACTATGGTAGTAGTAGGCACATGCGCACCTCACCCAGCATGCTAAATGTAGTTTTATTGGAAATAAAGGCATCCCCAGTCATAGTTACATTCAATTATTATCCATAAAATCACAAAAATATGCTTTATGTGTTAATGATACACCTTTAAGCACGTTGTTACATAGAGCCACCACTGAAATGCAAAAATTCGGAATTTTTCAGAATTTGACTTTTGTAATCTTGTATGGGACCTTCAAACCCAAAATTGAGAGTGGCATCCACCCACATCTTGTTTGGCATCCTCAATACTACTTATCTAAGGTGGGTGCCTGCTATTAACAAAAAACGCCGTTAAGTTTTTTCTAGAGGACTTTTCAAGTTTTGGCCGGCCCACTATTAGTAAAATTTATGAAGGGGAATCGGTTTTTTTAAATATAGGCAAATAATCGGCATCGGCATCGGCTAAACTTTGGAATCGGTACAGCACTAATATATTATATATATATATATATATATATATATATATATATATATATATATATAGTGGCGTTCATAAGTATTCGTAAAGAGAATATTTCAGTTATATTCGTCCTTATATTCGTTCGGAAAAATTTAACAAAATAAAAAAATTAGCTTAACTCCACTGTTTAATGCAAAACATCAAGGAATTTGCAGGAAATAAAAAAAAGTTAAAATGCAAAAGTTTTCGTACGTTTATTTACAAACTTATTTAATACTTTGTGTGTCCACCTTTTGCTTGAATGACTTCAATGATCCGTTTTGGGTACTTTTCTACGAGGTTTCGACATCACTCAGTAGAAGTTTTAGCCCATTCTTCTGAAGAAAATTTTTACGATTCATTCAGATTCTAAGAATTTTTTCTTGCGGACACCTTTTTTCAATTAAACCATAAATTTCGATTAAATTGAGATCGGGCTTTGATGGGTCACTCGAGAAGCTTGAAGTGCTTTTATTGAAGCCATTTCAAGGTGCTCTTATTTTGTGTTTTGGAGCATATCTTGTACCTAATTGCGACCCACTCGCACTCCCGAGCTGAAGCAATACATTTTTTTCCTGATATTTCTCCTTGACCAGAAGCACAAAAGCATCCCAAAGAGCAACTACCACACCACATGTTTAATCGTAGGAAGGATTATTTTCCCTTGAGTACAGTATTTGATTTTGGCTAAATATAGCTCGTTGGTCCCGAGTAACTCAATTTTGGTCTCGTGTGTTCAGAGAACTTTCTTCCATCTTCAATGCAAATCCATCAGTTTGATGTTCCTTGGCTTACTTTAAACGGGCTTCTTTGTGCGCTTTTCATGCAGAGGTTTTCTTCATGCAACTCTTCCATGTAGACTATTCTTTCTCAATGTATGACATACAGTAGAAGGATGGCCATCGATCTTAGTCTTAATGTTTGGCAAATATCACCTGTAGTCACTCGTGGATTCGCAGCAGCCATTCTTTCAATCCGTCTAGCTGTACGTTCTGAAATCTTGCAAGATCGTCCACACTTTGGTACAGTTTTGATTGTTCAAAATCCTTTCCATTTCTTTGTAACTGCAGCAACCGTCGTGAATGGAATTCGAAGTTCTTCTACTCGTATCTTCCTATAGTCTTTCCAGACTCGTGCGCAGCAATACCAGATCTCTTAAGATCTGTAGACAGCTCTTCACCACGCCAACCCATTGCTTACTAATGGTTTGTACAATGATCCGTCTTCCATGAAGATTAGAGAAAATTCTATAATTCAGAATTGCCAACAGTCTCTAATCAATAAACAGCGAATTACTGATAAAATTTTTAAATTCTTCAAGACTAAGGTGGACACACAAGTTATTAAATAATTTTGTAAATAAATTACGAAAACTTTTGCATTTAATTTTTTTTTTAAATTTCCTCAATTCTTGGATGTTTTGCATCATATGTTGGAGTTAAAACTAAATTCTAAATTTTTCCAAACGAACGGTAAACTTTTCCTAACTATCCTATGCATGGTACAAAAGATATGGACGAATATAACTGAAACATTTCTCTGCACAAATACTTATGAGCGCCACTATATATATATATATATATATTATATATATTAATTATATATATATATATACACACGAGGTACTTCAATAAGTATCTGCACTTTTTATTTTAGTGATAATATAGTATATACAGGGTGTTTCAGGAGAAAGGTCAATACTTCGGGAGGTGATAGTATCGGTCATTGTGAGAAAAAAGTTCATATGAACATGTTCTAATTCTGAATGGTTACGGAGATAGAGCTGTTTGAATCTACAAATACAAAAGCATTGTTAATGGTAATCAAGAAAGAGAAACCAATTACTGTTTCTAACATTTAATGTTTAAACATTGGCATTTTGAATGGTATCAGATACAGAAATGATAAATTTGTTACAGTTTACAATACGTTTTCGAAAATCCCACCGTCAACCTCAATGCACTTTGCAACTCGTGTGCGAAGATCGCGTGTTGTTCGTCTGAGTTGATCTTGACGTTCCTTTACTTTATGCGGGCAGCAGCATCCAAAATGCGCGCGAGCAATTCGTCTCGTGTATCCCCTTTCTTTTGTAAACTTAACTTTTCATCCACCCCACAAACAATAATCTAACGGAGAGAGAAGTCTGGAGACCTTGGTGGTCATTGAATGGGACCACCGCGGGGAAGAGCTGCGCCGCATCAGATTCCAACAGCTCTATCTCCGTAACCATTCAGAATTAGACACATGCTCATATGAACTTTTTTCATCACAATGACCGATACTATCACCTCCCGAAGTATTGACCTTTCCTCCTGAAACACCCTGTATAATATATACTCGTAATAAGTAGCCAAACTGAGATCTAGGCTTATTTAGGCTAGCAACAGTATAGGCTTATTTAGGCTACTCGTAGCTGTCACATTCGTACCAGTAGTGAGCATGGCTGCGCCGCTTTCAATTTGTACTCTGGAAGAACAGATCCGTGGTTCGTTTTTTGTGGCAGAAGGTGTGAAAGGAGCTGAAATTCACACGCGTTTATGTGCTCAGTATGGGAATAATGCGTCACCACGGCGAAGTGTGTACGAGTGGATTCAAATGTTCAAGGAAGGTCGGACATGTGTGACAGATGCTCAGCGTTCAGGACGACCGTCAACATCAACCATTGGTGACAAGCAGGGAAGCCAGAGCCATGATTTTCGATGACAGAATTTACAATAAAAGAAATTGCATCTTCATTAGACATCAGTCAAGGGTTAGCCTATTATAGTTCATGACATTCTTGGCTTTCACAAAATTTGTGCAAGATGGGTGCCCAAACAGTTGACAGAAGAGTACAAGCGTAATCGTATGGACGTCTGCTTTCGTCTTTTGGCGCGGTATCATAATGAAGGTGAAAACATTTTGGAGCGCATTATCACTGGAGATGAAACCTGGATCCATCACTATGAACCAGAACGCAAACGACAGAGCATGCAATGGAAGCATCCAATATCTCCCGTTGCAAGGAAGTTCAAAGCGCAGCCGTCAACAGGTAAAGTTATGCTAACACTGTTTTGGGATACACGAGACCCTATCCTTGAACATTATCTAGAGCGTGGAACTACAGTAACAAGTGCATCGTATTCTGACATGCTTCGGAATGAGTTAAAGCAAGCAATTCGCACAAAACGGAGAGGGAGATTGTCGGAGTGTTATTCTGTTACACGACAATGCGCGGCCTCATACCGCTCCACAGACTAGAAAATGCCTTCAAGAACTTAAATTTGAAGTTCTCGACAATCCAGCCTACAGTCCAGACCTAGCGCCTTCGGATTTTTGCCTGTTTGGACCACTAAAAGACGCTTTGAGAGGTCAGCGATTCCAAGGCGATGATGACCTGAAGGAGGCGGTGCATGACTGGCTACGTACACAGCCAAAAACATTCTTTTGTGATGGCATTAGGAAGCTTGTAGATCGCTGGACTTAGTATATTAAGAAACAGGGAGACTACGTTGAGGAGTGATGTGTTTATAATCTATCAGATGTGAAAATAAAATTGTGAAAATAAAAAGTGCGGATACCTATTGAATTATCACCGGTCTGCATGAAAATCGATTTCTTTATTTTGAGTTGTGATTCTGAAGCAGTTCGCTGCGCTGAATTAAAAATGCTACCAGTTTTTTTCTATCACCTACAGTTTTAAAGTTATTACAAAACAATTTTGGGGCGTTTTGTAATTTTTTACCTTTTTTATCTTTAATTAATTTCGTTTTTTCATATTTTTCAGATAGATAATTCTAACATTACGTCTTTAAAATTTTAATAATGGCTTCTAGAGGATGTACCCATAGTCCAGACATATTTGTTATATTTGTGGTCGGTATGTTGTTGTAAAACAAAGGACAAATGTAACGACCTTCATTAAGAGAGCTTATCATGCTTATTTTGGAATTAAATTAGGAGATCAAGACAAAAGTAGGGCTCCACACAAGGTTTGTCTTACGTGTGTTGCGGCACTAAGGAATTGGAGCAAAGGTAAAAAGAAAAGTTTGCCATTTGGGATCCCTATGGTATGGCGCGAGCCTAGAAACCATACCGACGACTGCTACTTCTGTTCTTGCAATGTTAAAGGTTATAATGCAAAGAATAAAGAGAGCCTTCAATACCCAAGTCTTCCATCTGCAATAAGGCCGGTAACCCATGGTCCAGAAGTTCCTATTCTCCGCCCACCCGAGAGTCTGGATCAATACAATTCAGATTCTGATTCAGCTCCAAATCCAGACAATGATGATGTTTATGAACAGCCAACAGCTGACCGAGATCCTAAACCATTAACCCAAGCCGAATTAAATGACTTAGTCAGGGATTTGAATCTGCCTAAGGACTCTGCAGAACTTTTGGGGTCTAGATTGGAGGAGAACAATTTATTGGCATCCGACACATACTTCGCTTGGTAAAGAAGGTAAATATTTTTTGTTTCTTTCAGTTATTTTTTTATTCTTTCATAAACAAGCAATATGCTTGTCCAAGAGCTAGGAGCTATTTAATTCTGCTTTAATTAGGTTTTACTCTATCACCTAAAGATTTCGTGCTACAAGGGGTGTTGTAATACCTCATCTGTCCCCAAATGTTAACCACCCATTGATGGGAGGGGAGAGAGTATTTTGCCGGGAACGGGACTGGTTGTTATTATATTTACCCTACATTATTATGTAAGCGTTACTGTAGTCCTATAACAACAAAATTTATGGTTTAGCATGTGCAATCCAATGTTGGTCTCGATAAGATGGTTCACATTTGGGGATAAATGGGGGATTTATGACACACCCTGTAGTAAGAGAACCACACGTGATAGGGAAAACAGCTATATTTTTGAGATCAGCGCACTCAAATTATATAGAATCACCAACTAGTTTGTAAAAATCGATCGACAAGTTTCAAATGTGTACTGGTGTTACCCTTGTGTGTGTGTTGTGTGTGTATATATATATTATATATTATATATATATATATATATATTATATTATATATATATATACAGGGTGTCCCCAAAAAACTATATACTCTTTATAGCATCATATATTTTATAATTTAAAAAAAACCAAACAATATATTGTTATAGCAATTGCCAATGAAAGGTAAATTAGTAATCTAAGTGATCAAAATGTTATAGCGAGTTTTTGCATATAAAATTTAATTAACTACGCCAAGTGCTCAAAATGTTCTCCGGCGGCATGAATGCACTTTTGAATGCGTCGACTAAGCCTGGCCTTGTTTTATCAAAGGCCTTGTAATGGCGAAGCCTATGGACCGAACGTAGTCTAGTCACTCACTAGCTTGCTTCGGACTTAGCCTACGCACTCATTCCACGATACAAACTCTACAGCATTCAACTTTATTCAGTTCAGCAAAAGAACCCATGTTGCGTAAACGTTTGACACTGGAGCAACGAAAAAGTGTTCTGAAATGGTATTGGAAATTTGAGAATATGTCCGAAGTCCAGCGGCAATGGATCCGGGAATTTGGTACAAAGCCACCGACACGTCTCGCCATTACAAGCATCCGTGACAAGTTTGAGGCAGAGGGATCTGCTCAAGATATGCACAAGCGAAGATCTGGACGACGCAAATCAAGTGCGAGTGATGAAAACTCAGTTTTAGTGTTGCAAAAATTTAATCGATCACAACAGAAATCAGTTAGGCAATGCGCTCGTCAGACCGGAATCAGCAAATCAGGTGTTCACCGGATTTTAAAGTCGGCAAAATGGAAAAGCTACATTCCAAGTCTGTTACACGCCATGACTGAAGATGACCCTGATCACAGGCTCGAATTTTGTGAATGGTTTCAGTCAATGGAAGCCGAAGACGTACAGTTTGCCAACAAAATCGTGTGGTCTGATGAAGCTACCTTCAAGCTGAATGGCACAGTAAATCGACACAACTGCAGGTACTGGTCACTTGATAATCCACACGTTCATGTGGATAAACATGTTAATTTACCAGGATTAACAGCATGGTGGTTTATCATCCAGGGGTTTGGTTGGACCATTTTTTCTTTAATGGGACAGTTACCGGTGCCGCATATCTCGACATGCTGCGGACAGAAATTATACCTGCAGTTCGGAAGTTGTTTGGAAACGACGACTTTTACTTTCAACAAGATGGAGCCCCCCCTCATTATCATTGTGATGTCAGAAGGTACCTCGATGAAACGTTGCCTAACCGTTGGATTGGACGAAGAGGAAGCGTTGAGTATCCTCCACGTTCACCGGACTTGACCACTTGATTTTTACTTGTGGGGCTACCTGAAGGATGCAGTTTATGGTACAAGAGAACATTTTGAGCACCTGGCGTAGTTAATTAAATTTTATATGCAAACAACTCGCTATAACATTTTGATCACTTAGATTACTAATTTACCTTTTATTGGCAATTGTTATAACAATATATTGTTTGGGTTTTTTTAAATTATAAAATATATGATGCTATAAAGAGTATATAGTTTTTTTGGGACACCCTGTATATATTATATTATATATATAATATAATATGTGTGTGTGTGTGTGTGTGTGTGTTGTGTGTGTGTATATATAATATATATATATATATATATATATATATATATATATATATATATATATACAGGGCGTCCCAAAAAAATGTATACACACTTTAACAGCTGATAGCTCAATTGATGTTTCTTTCTTTCCAAGTTAATCCCATTAGAATTAATAATGGCAGTCAGACTAAGCTTTGAACAAAAAATTCATTCTAAAATGCTACTGGAAGTGTGAAAACGCAGTTGAAGTGCAAAGACAGTTTAGGAGGAGTTTCAAAGATCCACCAACGCGACTTACCATCACTCGAATTAGAGATAAGTTTGAAGCCGATGGAACTGTTCAGAATGTCCACAAGGAGCGTTCCGAAAGACCACGGACATCGACAAGCCCCACAAAGCAAGAAAGAGTACTGGAAACGTATCACCAAAGTCCAAGAAAATCTGTGCGGCAAGCGAGTCGTGAGGTAGGAATTTCAGAATCGTCTGTCCAACGCATTTTGAAGCGCTGTCAATGGAAAAGTTACATTCCAAGATTAGTCCATGCTATTAATGAACATGATCCGGACCGAAGAGTGGAGTATTGCGAGTGGTACTTGGCACGATGTGGATGTGGATTGGACGAAGGGGTTTCGTAGAATACCCTCCGCGTTCACCAGACCTCACACCCTCACACCACTAGACTTTTTTTTATGGGGATACTTAAAAGACAAAGTCTACGCTATAAAACCTGCAACAGTCGCTGAATGAGAGCAGCCATTGAACGAGAATGCACACAAATACCAAACGAAAATGTTTCGTGATGTTTGCGATTCCATTGCTTCGCGTTATCAGCAGTGCCTGGACCAGAACGGACGTCAGTTTTAAAACAGGCGTTGACAAAACAATTAAATAATGTCTGTAGATTCTATTACATTTTGAAATGAAATGTATTTTAATAAACACTGCCTTTATAATTATTTAAAGTGTGTATACATTTTTTTGGGACGCCCTGTATATATATATGTGTGTGTGTGTGTGTGTTATATATATATATATTATATATGTGTGTGTGTGTATATATATATATAAATATATATATGTGTGTATATGTATATTATATATATATATATATATATTATATATATATTTTTTTTAGTTCAAGAAGAACCGATTCGCCTCTATTTAAAGGGCATATCTCAGCGGAAAAACAAAGAAAAAGTGAGATGAAGACAGAGGAAAAAGAAAGGGTGGAGGGGACAGTCGAAGTGGAAAAGACCAAGGATGACAAGGACTGCAGGGTCGAGCCCCATCATCCTTGGTGCTAGGGCCGGGAGGGCGCACGTGAAACCTCCAGGAACAAGCACGTACAACGAGCACAAAGAGCACTCAAGAGCACGAGCTTAGAACCCCTTGCGGGGATATATATATATATATATTATATACACACACACACACACACCACATATATATATATATATATATATATATATATCACACACATATATATATATATATATATATATATATAATATATATAATACCACACATATATATATATATATATATATATATATATATATATATATATATCTATATATATATATACACACACACACACATATATATATATATATATATATACACACACACATATATATATATACAGGGCGTCCCAAAAAATGTATACACACTTTAAATAATTATAAAGGCAGTGTTTATTAAAATACATTTCATTTTCAAATGTAATAGAATCTCAGACATTATTTAATTGTTTTGTCAACGCCTGTTTTCAACTGACGTCCGTTCTGGTCCAGGCACTGCTGATAACGCGAAGCAATGGAATCGCAAACATCACGAAACATTTCGTTTGGTATTTGTGTGCATTCTCGTTCAATGGCTGCTCTCAATTCAGCGACTGTTGCAGGTTTTATAGCGTAGACTTTGTCTTTTAAGTATCCCCATAAAAAAAGTCTAGTGGTGTGAGGGTGTGAGGTCTGGTGAACGCGGAGGGTATTCTACGAACCCCTTCGTATAACAATATAACAATATTGTGAAAAATATCATAGTAAAAAATAGCCTACCAATAATTCAGGCATTATCTATAAAATTGGTTGTAAAACAATGTGATTCCTTTTACATAGGTCAGACGGGAAAGGATTTGCACACACGTATAAACAGCATCAATATTCCGTTAGAACAGGACAGTTGTCCAGTGCCTTTTGTCCATTTGTCAGAGTTAGCCCACTGTATTGATTGGAATAATGCTTCAGTTTTATTCCATTCAAGCAACATTGTTAATAGAAATATTCTTGAGTCTGCCATTATCCAACTTTCAAATAACTTCAACATACAAAGGTCTTTTCAACTCGATCCTGTTATGTTGAATTCCTTTAAAACTGATTTAGATGAGAAGTGTAAAACATTAAATCTTTGGTAAACTTGTCTTCTACTTTATTAACTTTTAATTTGCATTTTATTTTTTTTATATATCGAAACCTGACCATAGGCAGCAATGTGTTAAAACCCGGACAGAGTTCCAGTATAATTTGTATTTTTTTATAATCCATTTGATCTTGTGCTAAAAATCGATTAACTTTTAATTTGCATTTTATTTTTTTTATATATATCGAAACCTGACCATAGGCAGCATTGTGTTAAAACCCGGCAGAGTTCCAGTATAAATTGTATTTTTATAATCCATTTGATCTTGTGATAAAATCGATATTTTTCCTTAAAAATCTGTACGCCTCACTGGTAATCCTTTAAGGTTTTAATTTTAATTTTTTTTTATTATTTTTACTTCTCTGTTTATTGTATATATATATATGTATGTATGTATGTATGTATTTGTATATATAGATATGTATATATATATATATATATATATATAATATATATGTGTGTGTGTGTGTGTATGTATGTTATTTATTTTTTCTTTTTTTGTAACCTATATATAGGCTTAACCTTTTATGTACTTCAGTGTTCCTGAGATGTCATTAGACGAAAGCGCTTGAGCACCATTTTGTGTTTTCCTTTCCTTCGTGGTTTTATTCATCTATATATATATATATATATATATATATATATGTGTGGTGTGTGTGTGTATATATATATATGTATATAGATATATATTATTATTATATATATAATATATATATATGTGTGTGTGTGTGTGTGTGTGTGTGTATATATATATATATATGTGTGTGTGTTGTATATATATATGCTGCAAACCCACAAGGAAAAAAAAACGATTCCAAGGCCTTTCGTGTATTCAAAGCTACACCCTGACGAGGTGTAGCTTTGAATACACGAAAGGCCTTGGAATCGTTTTTCTTTTTCCTTGTGGGTTTGCAGCATTTATTCATTTCACGTGTTTTATTGTGAAATTCATCCCATATATATATATATATATATATATATATATATATATAATATATATATGTGTATGTATATGTATATATATATGTGTGTATATATATATATATATGTGTGTGTGTATATATATATATGTGTGTGTATATATATATATATATATATATATAGGGTGAACCAAATGTAGGTGGACAGTAAATGATAACGTTTATTTTGAGAATACATTTTAATTTTTTTTATACTATAATACAAATAAATTAAATAAATTTAGTTATAATATTTAATATAATATAACACAAACCCATAGTTGTTATAATGAACACCATAGTTATAATAAATATAACACAAACCGTATTCAACCTACTGTCCACCTACTTTTGGTTCACCGTGTATATATATATATATATATATATATATGGTCCAAAAATTGAAAAATTAAAAATGTATGACAAGACATTTTCCCATATTCACTATCACTATCGATATTGGAAATAAAAATCTGAATCGATTCGTGCATATTTAGAGTGGCGCAACTCAGACGTAAGTATCATTATACAGGGTGTATAATGATACAACAAAACCAAAAGAGATAGAATAATGCAGTTTTTTTTTTTTGGCGTTTTGTTGCTTAACTAATGAAGCTTTTTTCTTGACTTACAGGTCGTAAGCTGAGTGTCAAGTTTCTATTGACAGAAATTTAAAAGAAATGGTGAATATCCAGGAGAGAGCTCAGTATGTAATCTGCTTTGTAAAACTTGAACTGTTCTCACTTTATACGGGTAAAAATGCAATCTCTTGCGTACAACTTTGTGTACTGTTGATGTTGGTAGCTGCAGTTCACTTGAGGCACGACGAATAGACTTTCTGGTGCTGCGTTGGAACGTCTCTTGGACGAATCTTGGCGAGTTAATCACGCTTCCTGTCTCCCGAAAATTTCAGACTACCTCCTGATGCTGGTTTGGAGGGAGGATCCTTGCCATATTGACGGCGGTTATTCCGTGGACAGTTGTCACTGATTTCGACTCCGCAAACCAAATTACACATTGAGCGTTCTCCTGCGTAGTCGCCATTTTCGTTCAAGCTTCTATCATAGCAACCTGACACTCGGATTACAACCTGTAAATCAAGAAAAAACTTCATTAGTTAAGCATAAAAATGCAAGAACTGCCTTATTCTATATCTTTTGGTTTTGTAATAAAATTTTAAACTGGAACAGGACTTTGTGGATACCGTGTACATATGGGGTGGCAAATTTCTTCAAACTTGCGCCACCCTTAACTATTGATGGACGTAGCTCACAATCCGGCCTGAGGTCTCCTTCCATATAAGGAATGAGAACATGCATCAGGAGCTCTTATTTGTGCATTTTCGTTTTACCACATACAGTATGTGTTACCACCCTAATATATATTTTAAAGTTCGGGAAGAACCGATTCGCCTCTATTTAAAAGGGCATATCTCGGCGGAAAAACAGAAAAGTGAGAGGAAAGACAGAGGAAAAGAAAGGGTGGAAGGACAGTCGAAGTGGAAAAAGACCAAGGATGACAAGGACTGCAGGGTCGAGCCTCATCATCCTTGGGTGCTGGGGCCGAGGGCGCACGTGAAACCTCCAGGAACAAGCATGTACAAATGAGCACAAAGAGCATTCAAGAGCACGAGCTTAGACCCCCTTGCGGGGTATATATATATATATATATATATTATATATATATATATACCCCTCTATACGCGGTAGTTGTGTTCCTGGAAACTACCGCATATAGTGAATTCGTGTATATAGTGAGGTATATTTTCCAATAGACACTATTAATTAGAGGGTTTATGTTTCACAAAAATTTTTCAAACTCTAATAAACCGATAAAATCAATATATAAACCTATCCTATCAACTGTTTATGCAATCAAATAACATAATAACAATATAAATTAATTATAAACCTGAAAGAGAATAATAATTAATGCATAATATCATACATTAATAATAAACAAATATGTATATATGTATGGAAAAAATAGGTCCTGCTCCAACCAGAGTAGCCTAAACACAACCTAGGCTACGTTGGAGATGGAAGACCTAGGCCAAAGATGAACCAGCCTAACTATTTGTCCATAAACAGGACTTCCATACTCTTTTGTTAAACAATTACAGCTGAAATGTCAGCTTATTTAACCTAAATTTAATAACCGAAGGGAAATTTATGAACTTCTTACCTTGAAACTGTATAATTTTATTTCTTGACACCAATAAACATTTTTATTCCGGCTTTTCGTCTCGTTTTTTTTTCGCCTCTATTATTCTCCTATTCAGCTTATCCGATCTTTTTCTTCTTCTTAAAACCGTGTTGCTATTTCTAGCCATGGGATCTTTTTTTCTTTTCATCCCATATTTGTTTCTTCGTTGGTGTCTTTTTAATTTTTCTCAGCAAGAGTTCATGTTCTCCTTCTGAGTTATTTTTTATTATTATTTTTTTAATGTCAATATGGCTTATCCAAGATTAGGTGGGTCTTCCATTTCGGTACTCCCAAATTTTCCATACATTGGGGCCAGCCAGAAAGGAAAAATTGCATGTGAAACCCAATTTTTTCTTTAATATTTTTAACCCATCTTAGATTACCTATATTTTATGTTTTATTTGTTATTCCATTTTTGTTTTTCCTCACTTTTTAATATAAAAAGTGTAGCATTTTATAAAGTCCTCACCCTTTTCAAAATGAAAGGGTGTTGCATTTTAGTTTATTTTCCATAGGAAATATTACAATACTCCAGCCCTTATCTTTTGTTGTAACATCTGCCTAGCTCGTAGAGCAGTTGAACGTTGTGGTCTACTATTTGTGGTATAGGTTATTGTAGTAGTAGGACTAGTTACATCATTTATTGAACAGGTTAGGTTTGGTATAGTTTGGGTCAAATTTTGATCATCATCAGAATCTATTATAGATTCATCTTGATCATTTTTGTTAACAGTAGTTGGTCCTACTTCTAGGGGGTATAAGAGTGATACATCTCTTATAGTTTCACCTGAAGCAGTTTTAAGTTTTACAACCCTGGTTAATCCATCTTCCCCAGTTTTTAGTTCTAAAACTCTACCTAATGGCCAACACTGTCTTGGTGTATTTTGTCTAATTAGAACTACATCTCCTACCCTAATTTTTAACCCAGTCTTTGTTTTGTATATATTTATGTCTTTCTCTCAACCCAACAAGGTATTCATCACTCCATTGCTTTTTAAATTTTGTTTTTATATTTGTTATTTGTGATAATCTATTTTGCAAATCATGATTATTATCACTCCAAGGTGGATCATCCAAGGAGATATTGTAATCAGGTAGAAGGTTAATGACTTCTCCCTTAATCAAATGATTTGGGGTGAGAGGCTCTACATCATTAATATTATCCCCTACATAAGTAAGAGGTCTGTTATTGACAACATTCTCAATTTCACTAATGAGAGTGAGAAGTTCAAAGAATTCAATTTGTTTTTTACCTATTGATTTCTTTAGGCAATTCTTTATTGTTTGGATATTCCTTTCCCAGATTGCTCCATACCATGGTGATGCAACAGGGATGTATTTCCATTTTATTTTGTTATTTTGTAGATATGTTATGGTATGTGAATTTTGTAATATGTCATTTATTTGGTTTTCACCAGCCTTGAAATAGGTTGCATTATCTGTCCAAACAATTTTGGGTACAGAATGCTTAGCACAAAATCTTCTAAAGCTATAGACAAATGATTCTGCGGAGAGATCACTCACTACGTCTAAGCTGACTGCTCTAGAAGATGAACATGTGTAAAGTATGATGTACATTTTTTGTTCTGTTGTTCCCAGACCAACAGTCAAACTTCCTGTATAGTCTATGCCAACTGTTTCAAAAGGCCTATTAAAGGTGACTCTCTCTGTTGGCAAATCAGGAGGATTGGTCTTCCTGAAAGATCTGGAATGAATCCTTTTGCAGGTGACACAGTTATTCAAAACTGTCTTTACAGTCATTCTGCCTTTGGGTATCCAATACAACTTTCTAATGGCATTTAATGTTTGTGGAACGCCCATGTGATAAAGTTCATTGTGTTTCTCTCTAATAATTAGGGTTGTAATGTGATGGAACCTAGGAAGAAGAAGGGGTTGTTTACTGTTATATGTGATTTGTGATTTGTTTAATCTACCCTTACATCTTAATAAGCCATCTTTGTCAATGTAAAGATTCAAGTTTATTACCACAGAGGGTACTTTGTTCATTTGTTTACCAATTGTTAAAAAATCTATTTCATTTTTGTATTCTGTTTGTTGTATGTGGTTAATCCAATATTTGGTAGCTAGACTTGTATACATTTCATTATCATTATTTCTTTGTTTATTTATTTTCTTTAAACAGTTGTGAATGAATCTGAGACAGTAAGATGTTACCCTTACAAGTTTGCCAAAGTCAGAATAACTGTTATAATCTAATAGTGGCTCAACTTTATTTGTGGTTATCATGTTAAGTTTTACATTAATTTGTTCTGCTGGCCACATTGTTTCATCCTGAATGAATTCAGGTCCATGAAACCAATTTTTGTTGGATTTTAGTAATTTACAGGATAATCCTCTTGTGAGAAAGTCTGCAGGATTTTGTTTTGTTGGAATGTATCTGAAGGTTATGTCCAAATTTTGTCTAGCTTCTTTAATGTCTCTTAATCTGTTACGGACAAAGATGTTTTTTGAGTTTAACTCATCAGAGTTGATCCATGCCAAGCAGATTTGACTGTCAAGCCAAATATATGTAGTTGTGATGTTTACATCATAATAGACTTCATGGAGAAATACTGTTATTTTTACAGCTAGATAACCCGCAAGTAGTTCAAGCTGAGGAATAGTTTTCTTTTGTTTTAAGGGTGTTACTTTCCCCTTGGCATAGATCAAATGGCTGCCATCCTCACCTACAAGGTAAGCGCAACAGCCATACACCTTTTCACTGGCATCACCAAATACATGCAAGGTTTGAGGTGTATCTCTGTGTCCACAAACTCTGGGAATATTTATGTTTTGTAATTTATTGAGATCTTTAGCTAACCTTTTCCAGCTATCTTGTTGTTTATTGGTTATAGGATCATCCCAGTCTACTTTCTGTTTCCAAAATTCTTGTAAAAGAACCCTGGATCTGATAGTAGAAGGAAGGAGTAAACCCATAGGATCAAATATTTTTGAACTTTCGGATAAGATCTTTCTTTTTGTGTTAGCTGTTGTATCTAAGGTGTAGCCTTTTGTGCAGAGTGAGTCATGAACTTTAGAATCTGAGTTCAAATCCCAGATCATGCCTAATGTTTTCACCCTGTTTGTTGGTTCTGTTAATCCTTTGTCTTCTGATTTTATTTTTTGATTTAGTCTCTCATTATTTGTGATCCACTCTCTTAATTCAAAATTACCTTCTTTCATTATTTTATCTGCTTTTATGTAAACTTCATTTAATTCTGACTCTGTTTTGGTTGATCCTACAAGGTTATCTACATAGAAGTGATCTTTCAAGAACTGAACAGTTAAATCATTTTCATCATACAAATTTAAGTGATGTTTGATGGTTAAAGCCAGTAAACTAGGACTTGCATTTGCTCCAAACAAAACCACATTAAATTTAAATGTTTTAAACCCTTTATTTAAGTCATATGGATCATTAAACCACAAGAATCTTAGTTGATCTTTGTCATAGTTATTTTTCAGATGAATTCTCAAAAAAGCTTTGCTTATATCACTTTGAACTGCATAGTCATCTAATCTAAATCTTAGAAGGATTTTTACAAGGTCTGAAATAAGATTAGGCCCCTCTATGAGACAGTCATTCAAGCTATGCTTATTGCCATCTTTAAGACTACAGTTATACACAACTCTAAGTTTTGTTGTGGGTGCATCCTTTCTATAGACTCCTGTGTGAGTAAGATAATGGCAGTTGTCTTTTTTAAAGGGGTGATCTTTAACTTCTTCAATGAAGCCTTTTTCTAACTGGTCCTTGAAAACATCATCATACATTTTAATTCTCTTGTCATTTTTTAATCTTTTCATCAAATTATAGAGATGACCTTTAGCTACCTTTAGATTATCATTTAATTTTGGACTATTGATCTTCCAAGGTAGTTCAATTGAATAATGGCCATTTTCATACATGATGGTGTTTTCAAAATTTTCAGCCATTAATTGATTTTCATCTGTATGATCACCATCTTGCACCCCCACTGACTCTAATAGCCAGAGCTGTTGTACACCTTTATCTAATTCTTCAGTTGTTAATGATTTATTTAATATTTCAGTATTTATGTCATTATTTGAGTTGTGTAAGACCTTGTCATAATAGGGCAAGTTTGTTAGTCATATATTTTTATTTTTCATTGTTATTTTATATTTATCTATGTGTCCCAGTGGAGCTATACCCCAGTGAGTATCTAGAGCAATCCCATCTCCTATTCTGACTATGCCCTTCTGAATTAAGTGAATATAATGAGCTCCAATTAACATTTGAACATTATCTATTGTATCATCATTTAAATTTCTATCTGCAATTTTATATTGCTTTTTAAGTTGTTGTATTACTTTTTTTTAAATTTGGTATTTTAAATTTTTGTTGACCAACTTGTTCAATGACTACTGCTTCTATGTTTGTTGTTTTATTCTCTGTGGGTATATCCAGATCTAAATTGACTGTACTATATTTTTATTTCTGTTCGTTTTCTTTGATAAATGATGTTATACACAATTCTTGTTCATTTTTATGAGTTTGTAGGCCTAATTGATTAACTAATGATTGATCTACAAATGTTTGTTGGGAACAAGAATCTATTAGACATCTTATAGGAGTTGTCCCACCTTTTTTATTTTTTAAATCCAAGGTTATTGTAGGTAGGAGTACACTAGAATTTTTATTGACATTATTTATTGATATATGTCCATTAAATGTTTTTTCATTTTTCTTTGGGTTTTGTTTATTTGAATTTTTAAATGAATCATAAAGACAAGAGCCATGATTTAAACTTCCACAATTAACACATTTGAATCTTATTTTTGTTTTGCAGTCTTTGTTAGTATGTCCTGCAGCTGTGCATTTAGTACAAAGGTTTAACTGAGAACACCTGTTTATCCGGGATTCTAAGTCTACATATTTAGTACATCGTGTGCTATTGTGATCATCAACCGAACAAAATTTACACTTACGTACAAATTCTGTCGTAACATTAAAATTTTGTAGTGTAGGAGTTAGACCTATCACTTTTTGTTCTGATTTGTCTTTTTGTTGTTGTTGCGGTTGTGGCTTTGGTTTTGTTTGAATTTTCTTTGTTTGGTTTATTTGTGAATCAATCTTTGTTTGTGAATCAATCTTTGAAGATTTGTACATTGACAAAACATTTGGAAATTCATTCCTTATTTCACCAAGGGTAGGATATGTATTTCCCGTTATTCTTTGGAAAATATCCCTAATTTGGGTAGGTAAACAATCAAATATTATGGCTCCGATAAACCATGCTGATTTCTCTAGATCTATGTCATTATTTTGGAGATGACCTAACATGCATTCAATTTCACAATAGAAATTGTACAGATCCTGATGGTTATCCTTGGCTGGTTTTATATTTTTTAATTTTATTGCTAAATCATTTACTATTTCTTTTCTATTTAGGAAATTTCTTTCTAGTAATTTGAGAGCTATTTTATACGAACTGCCAATTGCCGGTAAGGCATCAACCCAGTTTTAGGGCTGGGCCCTTTAAATAATTAAGCAGATAACTGAATTTGTCAACATCAGATATATAATCTTTGTTGCCAATTAAACTATCAAATTTTTCCAGAAAAGACTGAAATTTTGTTCGATCACCCTCAAATATTGGTACTTGTAATGTTGGTAACTGGGCTTTTAGTTGTTTATTGTCATCATTAGAAATGGATACATTTCTGAAGGCCTCAATCAAACTTTGATTTGTAGCCTCTAAATTATTTGGTAGATTATCTAAAGCAGCATATAATTCATTTATGTGAGAATCTATTTCAAAAATATTCTATTCTTGTTCACACAAAAGTGCTGTATATGTCTCTTCACCAACATTTAACCCATCAGTTTCTGTAACAATTTCCTCGTCTATAATTATTATTTCCTGTTGAATTCTATTTAAACCACCCAAAATAGTATCATAATCCCTTTTATTTGGATTTTCTTTGCTATTAAAGCTAGTTAAAAGCCTGGTAATGACTCCCTTCCTTGCTGATCTCTTCCTTTTTAATGATTTAATCTTTGCCTCAATTGCTTCACATTCAGCCATATTTTGTTTATTTTATTTTTCCAAAAATAAGTCCCCAAAATCCTAAAACCCTTTCAACTCTATAAATAAGCTTTATTTTGGTTAAATAGGCTAGGCTTCAGATTACCCTTATTCTAGAATTTTACCACATTTATGACCAAATGATAAGTTTTGAAGCATTTGAATTATTTCTTATTTTTATTTTTAGTTTGGGTTTCGTAATTTATTATTATTTATATGTAGTAAATATTTGAAAAAGCCAAACATGGAATAAATTCTGTTCAGATGTCAAAATGTTTGATAAGGCGTAATTTTTTTTTTTTTTGTTTGTTTTAATTTAATTTTTTTATTTTATTCAAGGTTAAGGTTTTCACAGCAAATAACCCTTCCCCGCACGGGCCACCATTATAGATATGGAAAAAATAGGTCCTGCTCCAAATCAGAGTAGCCTAAACACAACCTAGGCTACGTTGGAGATGGAAGACCTAGGCCAAAGATGAACCAGCCTAACTATTTGTCCATAAACAGGACTTCCATACTCTTTTGTTAAACAATTACAGCTGAAATGTCAGCTTATTTAACCTAAATTTAATAACCGAAGGGAAATTTATGAACTTCTTACCTTGAAACTAATATAAATTTTATTTCTTGACACCAATAATGAACATTTTTATTCCGGCTTCTTTCGTCTTACGTTTTTTTTTCGTCCTCCCGATTATTCTCCTTATTCAGCTTATGCTGATCTTTTTCTTCTTCTCAAAACCGTGTTGCTATTTCTAGCTATGGGATCTTTTTTTCTTTTCATCCCATATTTGTTTCTTCGTTGGTGTCTTTTTAATTTTTCTCAGCAAGAGTTCATGTTCTCCTTCTGAGTTATTTTTTATTGTTATTATTTATTTTAATGTCAATATGGCTTATCCAAGATTAGGTGGGTCTTCTATTTCGGTACTCCCAAATTTTCAACAATATGTACATAATAAACTAAGGGGGAAGGTGGCAAAGGCGTTAAGGCCGAATGAAGGGAAACTTGAAGATGGAATTTAGACTTGAAGGGTTGTTGGGGAGTGATCTGAATCTGAATCTTCGAAGGGTGGGGCAGTTGATGCGAGTGGAATTAGCGTCTTCGAATGCTCGCGAATGTTCTCGAATGTTCGCACGGATGGAGTTGAGAATTCTTGAATCGCGTAACCTCGAGTGTTTCCGCTTTATTACGGGTTAGGTCCTTAATTAATCAACCGCGTAACCTCGAATTCGCGCATAGTGGGGTATACCTGTATTGTCTTCGAATAAATGTTGAGAGTCAATCTGTGAAGGATCCTTCGGCATTATTCTTCTTTGTTCATATGTGATGAAGAAGAGTTGTGCTCTACTTGATTCAGCTCCCGTAACCTGCCACGCACACACCTGTTTTCTTACAGGACATTATATTTTCGATTTTTTCTTATTACCTCGCTATTTTTCACTTGTACGTCATGCGTGAAGTGAGGTACTTTGAGATATTTTTATAATTCAAATATCTCAAGCTATTTACCGAACACAGGTTAGATTAGGTGAAGTTAGTTAAGAAGATGACCTCACAAATCAGATAAAATCAACGTGTGTGTGTGTGTGTGTGTGTGTGTCCTTAATACTTGTATGGTAATTATTTCTAAAATTCATTCATTAAACGAAGTCACATATTTGTAAAGAATATGTTTTTCGAAATGACTTAAAAACAAAACAAAAAAATCCTTTTTTGAAATTGACAGAAAAAAAGAGTACAAAAAAAATTTAAAAAGTAAGAAAAGTTGACAAAATATTCTGAAAAAAAAACCTGGAAAAAAATCTACGGAAAGTTCCTCTCCATTTCAAGGAAAATATAAAAAAAAAATGAAATAAATGGCATCCTAATTAAGAACTTTAGAAGAAAGGGGACTGAGGCCGTTTCGAGAACTGATGAGGAGGGGCCGTTAGACTTCGAAAGTTCTTTTAAGAAAAATAAAAAATATATATTTATATAAAATATATATATGTAAAAACTTTCTTTTGATGTTGTTTGTAAATAAGGTCTAATTTGCTTTATATTTTCTTTTTCAAATTTTCTTAAAAGTTAAAGACACAACAGCTGTTATTATCATTCAGGTTAATGGTATTGCAAGTTTGCTGTTAATGAACCTGTGCATGCCCATTCGGTCGGGTATACGTGCAATGGGTAACACACACACACACACACAAAAAAAAAAAATTATATATATATATATAT
>JAJOZX010002327.1:162500-407500 GCA_023014485.1 Bathynomus jamesi | reverse complement strand
AATTAAATGTCTCATTCGAAATAGTCAGTGGAGTAAAAAAGCAAGCTCAAAGTGTGTTTTGAACCTTTCTTCGAAAAACATTAGTGACGATGCAAAAAGTGCCCTTGGATATGGGATGTCCTTTTTTATTGTTAAAAAACCTTCGGCTTTACAAATTTGTTACAGTCTCGCGTGTTTTGAAAAACAGTGTAATCTCCCTCAGTATTTGTTTAACATAGTTAAAGGCCTCGTTTATAGTGCGGCGAATGGTAATTACGAAGATAACTTTCCTAAACGTTTTCGCGATGGCCTCTCACAATTAAAAAAAGATGGGGAGCTCCATATTACTAAAGCAGACAAGGCTAACACCATAGTTATTATGGACAAAGTGGACTACATCGGAAAGATGAACGAGCTTCTCCAGGACCCCGCCACATACAGCAAACTTAGGAAGAACCCGCAGGATGACGTCATCAAATCATTTAATAGTGGCTTGAAACGCATTCTCAAAGATCATAAGGACTTAATTCCGCTTTTCATGTCCACTTCACCTTCTCTGCCCTACCTTTACGGTCTTATTAAATCCCATAAACCTGGCAACCCTATGCGCCCTATTATTAGCTCGGTGGGCTCTATTACTTATAAACTCTCCAAATGGCTTGTCAAAGTCTTGTCCCCCATTCTCGGAACTATCTCTGATTCACATGTAAAAAATTCCATGGATCTTACTGAAAAATTGAATAATGCACGTACTGAAACTAACGATAGATTGATCAGTTTTGACGTTTGTTCATTGTTTACAAAAGTGCCAATTGATGATATGCTTGACTTTCTCTCCCAAGAATTACATAAGTATGACCTGCCACTACCTTCACACATTGTTTTGGAACTTATTAAGCTTTGCATCAAAGACTGTAAATTCACTTTCAATAACGAGTATTATCAACAAGTGTTTGGGATGGCCATGGGCAACCCCTTATCGCCCCTCCTCTCCAATATTTATATGGAGTTTTTCGAAATTACTTACATTCCGAGAATCCTGGGGTTGGCATCCCTTGGTTGCGGTACGTCGACGATATTTTGTGTATCTGGCCCATGAATCGTGACCTGGATAACTTCCTCCTTCAGTTAAATGATCAAGTCCCCTCCATTAAGTTTACTTTAGAAGTGGAACAAAACAATTCAATCCCATTTTTGGATGTGCGTGTACATAGGGAAAGCCCAGGTTTTAAGTTTAGTATCTATCGGAAAACAACAAACAATTTGTCCTACGTACACTTTTACTCGGGACATGACACCCCCCACTAAGAAGGCCATTTTTTCATCAATGTTTCTCCGTGCCCTTAGGATCGCCAGTCCGGAATACATCGATGCCGAATTGGAAAAAATCAACGGAATTGGAAATGATCTGTGTTATCCATCTGCGTTTATGGAATCTTGTCTCAACAAGGCAAAACGAACTTTATATCGTGTCAATAATAACACTCGTACTTTGTCAAAAAATATTTTAGTACTTCCATTTCTTCCCGGGCTTTTTAGGCATTGCTAATGTACTTAAACTTTTGGATATTAATGTAGTATTTTCATATAACAATATTGTGAAAAATATCATAGTAAAAAATAGCCCTACCAATAATTCAGGCATTATCTATAAAATTGGGTGTAAACAATGTGATTCCTTTTACATAGGTCAGACGGGAAAGGATTTGCACACACGTATAAAACAGCATCAATATTCCGTTAGAACAGGACAGTTGTCCAGTGCTCTTTTTGTCCATTTGTCAGAGTTATCCCACTGTATTGATTGGAATAATGCTTCAGTTTTATTTCATTCTAGCAACATTGTTAATAGAAATATTCTTGAGTCTGCCATTATCCAACTTTCAAATAACTTCAACATAAGCAAAGGTCTTTTTCAACTCGATCCTGTTGTTTTGAATTCCTTCAAAACAAATTTAGATAAAAAGGGTAGGACGCTAAATCTTTGGTAAACTTGTATGCTACTTTATTAACTTTTAATCTTCATTTTATTTTTATATATATCGAAACTTGACTCTGAAAGGCAAAGTGTTAAAACCCGGGCAGATTTCCAGTATAAATTTGTATTTTTATAATTCATTTGATCTTGTGCTAAAAATCGATATTTTTCCTTACAAATCTGTATGCCTCTTTGTTAATCCTTTTTTTTTAATTTTTAATTTTTATTTGTACTTCTCCGTTTATTGCATATATATATATATATATATATATATATATATATATATATATATATATATATATATATATGTATGTGTAGATATTTATATATATATATATATATATATATATATATATATATATATATATGTTTGTGTGTATGTATGTTCTTTATTTATTTATTTTTTTTCTTTCTGTAACCTATATATAGCGGTAACCTTTTATGTACTTCAGTGTTCCTGAGGATGTCATTAGACGAAAGCGCTTGAGCACCTTTTTGTGTTTCCTTTCCTTCGTGGTTTTATTCATCATATATATATATATATATATATATATATATATATATATATATATATATATACATGGTCACTGAAGAGTGGTATCGACACGGTCACTGTCACAATATCTGAAGGGTGCCACAGAAGCTGGCACTTACCCAGAATTCTTTCACTGTGGTTATGGTTCATCGTTCAAAGAAAATGTTCTATTCCTTCGAGGTAAGGTATGTCACAATATCTGAAGGGTGCCACAGAAGCTGGCACTTACCCAGAATTCTTTCACTGTGGTTATGGTTCATCGTTCAAAGAAAATGTTCTATTCCTTCGAGGTAAGGTATGTGTATTTGTATGTTATAGGAAGTCCATTCCTTAGCAATGGGACGAATTTATAGTCATTCTCACCGACTTGTTTGGGCTCTGTTGGACTGCTTCTCTCACTCTTTCAATTGTTTCTTCAGTTCTCACTGTTTTTCTTCGCCCTGACCTTTTTGCATCTGCTACAATACCAGTTGTTTTATGTGCTTTAACGGAGCGCAATCTTTGATTCCTTGTGGATAATGTCCGCAAACCAAACTTTGCCGAACCTGTCTTTGAGCAATTGTTATAGCGTAGTTATTGGCAAAATAAGACTTCACAACGGCGGCTTTGTGATCCACGCTCCATTTGTCCACTTTCAGTTGTGATGGTGCAGTTCAACTTTCCAAAGCTTAGTACTCATAATCACGTGGTACAAACAAAGAGACAGTTAATATAAAGAATTGTTTTTGATTAAAATGTGTCCATGAATTACTTAAACAATATTAATTATTGTAATGATTCACTCCGTGCAAGAATAGCATAAATTTCGTAGACACACACACACACCTGCATACGTAGATCATGGATGGATCCAGGGGGGGCATAGTGGGCACGTGCCCCCTAGGCTAGATTCTCAAAGGAGACCAAGTCGAAATTTTACTGAAGTCCATAAAACTCTTTATACCATTTTTCCAAAATAAATTTTATGCCATTGTGCTCAGAAGATATTTGTTCCTCCTAAAATATCGTTTTCCGTTAGTGCCATGTATCGTATATACCAATATACCTATTTTTCCCTTCTTTAATCTGGCAACACTGTGTAGCAGCGCTCAGAAAAGACCGTGCCACTGAGGGTACGCTATCTGTTCGAATGTTTATGAATGTATTGTGTATATATATATATATATATATATACAGGGTGTCCCAGAATTAACTATCTATTTCAATGAAATCGGACAAATATTTTAAAAACACACTTTTATTTATGTTTATCATGTTTAATATGTGTTAAAAATGTATAAATTTCTAAATTGTTTTCATAATTTTATTTTCATAATTTTTTCATTATCTGGTCCAATGAAAGACCGTCTGAAGTCATAGAATGGCAAAGAGACTCTCCAAAAGTTAACGTGTGGCTTGGAATGACCAAATCCAAAATTTATGGCCCATTCTTCTTTGCGGAAGCAACTGTAACAGGTACCGTCTACCTTGATATGCTTCAGCAGTTTCTCGAACCACAGCTTCTTGATGATGGCATTCTTGATAATGTTGTGTTTCAACAAGATGGAGCACCATGTCATTATGCTTTAATTGTTCGAGAATACCTCAACAGACGCCTTCCGAATCGGTGGATTGGACGTGGAGGACCTCGACCTTGGCCTCCGCGTTCTCCGGATTTGACACCCCTGGATTTCTTTGCATGGGGTTTCATAAAAACAAAGGTTTATCGCCAAAAGATCAATGCTTCTTGTTGAAACACAACATTATCGAGAATGCCATCATCAAGAAGCTGTGGTTCGAGAAACTGCTGAAGCATATCAATGTAGACGGTACCTGTTACAGTTGCTTCCGCAAAGAAGAATGGGCCATAAATTTTGGATTTGGTCATTCCAAGCCACACGTTAACTTTTGGAGAGTCTCTTTGCCATTCTATGACTTCAGACGGTCTTTCATTGGCCCAGATAATGAAAAAATTGTGAAAATAAAATTATGAAAAAAATTTAGAAAGTTATACATTTTTAACACATATTAAACATGATAAACATAAATAAAAGTGTGTTTTTAAAACATTTGTCCGATTTCATTGAAATAGATAGTTAATTCTGGGACACCCTGTATATGCATTATAATATAATTTAAATGTGGATCATCCCCTTAGGGGAGTGAGTTTTTGATACCTTTTAGCTCACACACAGGAACAGGAAGCCTGTTTCCTGTTGTTACCTCACAGTATGGTGGGTGAAGCGTATGGTATATAAAAAATTGTAGATCAAATAAAATACTCGGCATGATGTCTGTTTGGTGCCCCCGCTAGACTACCCTACCTGGATCCGCCCCTGTACATATATAAATAGTCGTGACTGCGTGTAGAGTTTCGGAAAATAGTTCGTCTAATAGCAATATTTCTAAAAATCACAAAAAATTACTAATTGGCAATATTTTCTTTGACATTTGATTCTTTTTTTAGTGATCCTAATAAAATTTAAAAAAACAAAATCCAATCATTACTTATGAGTAATTTTGTATGCATTTTTTTTAAACAAATTTTAAGTTTCTCGGCGAACTTATTTCCCGAACTGTTGATCTTATTTTTGACGACGTATATTTTATCTTGCCTTTGATGGCAATTATTATTATTGAGAGAAATCTTAATATTTGCAGCATCCATTTTGTCGATCTCGCGTTATCAGAATTCCTTTCCTTAACTTTTTATTAGTAAAGTTTTTTTAACAATTTTACGTTTGAATGTCTTTAGTTTTAAGTTTTATTTTTATCACTCATATATTTTTTGTAATTTGTATAATTTTTACTTTCGATTTGATTTTGGCTTATGCCTGTTTCTGCTTTGTAATTTTAATTTTTATTCTTGAACAGTTTTAATTTTGTACTCTAGATTAGTTTTAGCTCGCGACATTTATATATTTTTTGTCATGTATTAATTTTAGCTTTTATTTATTAGGCCTTGAAAAAGGGTAGAGTTGCCCGAAACGTCGGCTGCAGCCAAATATAATTACTTTTTTCTCTATGTCTTCGTTTTTATCCTAAATATATATATATATATATATATATATATATATATATATATATATAACTTCAATCCCATTTACTATATATATGGTTACCTCATTTTTTCATTTGTTCGTTCTCTCTCCTCATCTTGCGCGGAATGTCTCCTATACAAGCGTTGTTCTTTACGTTAATTATACTGCGTGTTCTTTGCAGTTGAAATGTGTGTATATATATATATATATTATAATATATATATATATTATATATATATATATAATATATATATATATATATATAATATATAACTTCAATCCCATATATATATATATATATATATATATATATATATATATATATATATATATATATATATATATATATATATATATATATCATAATTTTGTTATACATAAAACGTACTGACAAAAACATTATATCGTAACCCATTATATATGTTTATGTTTTCACTGTTTTACACACACACACACACACACACACATTCCGCGCATGTGCTACGCTGCTTCGAATATAATATAACTAGTCTTTGTTTCTGTCAATATTTATACTGCCGTTTATTCATTTCACCCGGTAGAAACAAACGGGAGAAAACCGGAATCGATAGACAGACAAGATAGACGAAATTTAAGGTACTCCACTTAAGAATTAGCTGACAAATATGAATTCTGATAACGCGAGATCGACAAAATGGATGCTGCAAATATTAAGATTTCTCTCAATAATAATAATTGCCATTAAAGGCAAGATAAAATATACGTCGTCAAAAATAAGATCTACAGTTTGGGAAATAAGTTCGCCGAGAAACTAAAAATTTGTTAAAAAAAAAATGCATAAAAAATTACTCATAAGTAATGATTGGATTTTGTTTTTTTTTAATTTTATTAGGGTCACTAAAAAAAGAATCAAATGTCAAAGAAAATATTGCCAATTAGTAATTTTTTGTGATTTTTAGAAATATTGCTATTAGACGAACTATTTTCCGAAACTCTACACGCAGTCACGACTATTTATATATGTACAGGGGCGGATCCAGGTAGGGTAGTCTAGCGGGGGCACCAAACAGACATCATGCCGAGTATTTTATTTGATCTACAATTTTTTATATACCATACGCTTCACCCACCATACTGTGAGGTAACAACAGGAAACAGGCTTCCTGTTCCTGTGTGTGAGCTAAAAGGTATCAAAAACTCACTCCCCTAAGGGGATGATCCACATTTAAATTATATTATAATGCATATATATACTGTATATACACAATACATTCATAAACATTCGAACAGATAGCGTACCCTCACCCCTCAGTGGCACGGTCTTTTCTGAGCGCTGCTACACAGTGTTGCCAGATTAAAGAAGGGAAAAATAGGTATATTGGTATATACGATACATGGCACTATTTTGGAAAAAATGGTGTAAAGAGTTTTATGGACTTCAGTAAAATTTCGACTTTGTCTCCTTTGAGAATTTAGCCTAGGGGGCGCGTGCCCACTATGCCCCCCCTGGATCCATCCATGATCTACGTATGCAGGTGTGTGTGTGTGTGTGTGTGTGTGTGTGTGTGTGTCTACAAAATTTATGCTATTCTTGCATGGAGTGAGTCATTACGATAATTAATATTGTTTTAGTAATTCATGGACACATTTTAATCAAAAACAATTCTTTATATTAACTGTCTCTTTGTTTGTTCCACGTGATTTTGAGTACTAAGCTTTGGAAAGTTGAACTGCACCATCACAACTGAAAATGGACAAATGGAGCGTGGAGCACAGAGCCGCCATTGTGAAGTCTTATTTTGCCAATAACTACGCTATAACAATTGCTCAAAGACAGGTTCGGCAAAGTTTGGTTTGCAAACATTCCCCACAAGGAATCAAAGATTGCGCTCCGTTAAAGCACATAAAACAACTGGTATTGTAGCAGATGCAAAAAGGTCAGGGCGAAGAAAAACAGTGAGAACTGAAGAAACAATTGAAAGAGTGAGAGAAGCAGTCCAACAGAGCCCAAAGAAGTCGGTGAGAAGGCACTCTCTACAGCTAGACATTAACAGGGAAACCGTGCGTACAGTTGTGAAGAGGGATCCTAGTTTGCATTCCTACAAAATGCAAGTAACACAATAGCTGAAACCGGCAGACAAACAAAGCCGACTGGCAATGTCTAACACTATCATAGGACTTTTACTAGGTAACCCAAATTTCGGCGAAAACTTCATAATGACAGATGAAGCACATTTTCACTTATTAAGGTATGTCAACAAACAAAACTGTCGAATATGGGCCAACACAAATCCTCACGAAATCCACGAAAAACCTTTACACAACCAGAAACTGACAGTGTAGTGTACCATCTCCAAGTCTTGGATAATAGGTCCATATTTCTTTGAGAATGAACGGCGGGAAACTGTGACTGAATGGTGATCGATATTGTGAAATGCCGAGAGAATTTTTCATTCCTGAATTGTCCCTGCAACCCAGACTTCACTGAAATTTTCTTTCAAGATGGTGCAACTTGCCACACAAACAATGAAACAAGGCAAATGTTGCAAGCAGAGGTGGAAAGAATACCAAAATTTTGTAACTGGAGGAGTACGAGTACGAATACAAGTACAGATTTTTTGGAGTAAGCGAGTACGAGTACGATTACAGCGATTTTAGATTACCTTCAGCACGGGTACAACGTTTTTCAGTGCTTTACCTGGTGCTTGCATGAGCAAAGCTTATTTGTTATGAGACCATATGAACACATTACAATGGAAAATGAAAAAATGGACACGAAAGGAACAAAATGTATTTGATTTACTGTTACATAATATATATATCACATGTACTTATAAAGTTATAAGTAATGTCATTTAAGTAATGCTTTATTCGACATCTTTTGCAAGATGTTTTATATTCCATCAAAATAACTCAGTTTTCTTATAAAAATAAATAAAAACTAAAAATATAAACACATACTTTGTAAAACTCAGCTGTATATATATTATATATGCAACCTTCCAAAATGACGTCAGATACCACCAGATCTCTACAGATCTCTAACTAATACTAACCTCCGCGATGCCCTGCGTAAGCATTTATAGTCTGCTAAAGGCTTTCTAGAACATTCTGGAAGCTATAGGTTGCTATAGTTACACCAAACAGCATAGACAAATTAGTAGCACGTGGTAATTGGTCACGAGAGGTTGATTGGTTGAATACGAGTACGATTACAGCGATTTCAGTTTCCCTCGAGTACGAGTACGATTACAGCGATTTCATATTACCTCGAGTACGAGTACAAATACGAGTACGACAAATACACATACTCGAGTACTGATGTACTTTTTCCACCTTAAGTTGCAAGAGACATTTCCAAATCATGTTTCAAAGTTTGGGGACATTCCTTGGCCACCCCGATCACCTGACCTTACATCTCCAGGTTATTTTTTGTGGGGCTACTTAAAGTCCAAGGTGTATGTAACTAGACCAAGAACGTTACCTGAAATGAAAGACATCAGAGCTGAAATAAGCCGCATTCCTCCTGAAACACTTAAGCAAATTATGGACAATTTCTTTTTCCACTGCCGTGAATGCGTACGTTTTAAGGGAGGTTACCTGACATCAGTCATTTTCAAAAAAATGAATGTCTCGTATCTTGAATTTTTGATGTCCAAATAAAACAATTTAGCGACAAAACAAATGTGCCCATGAATTACTTGTCACCAAGTCAGATTCCATAACAAACTTTTAGTTTTGGATAACATGCTCAAACTTGTTCTTAATTCTTAATGAAGCAAATTACCACTATAACAAAAGTTTAAGCGAGATACAAAGATAATAAGAGATGTATTGCAGAGAAATACGTTGGTAAACGATACATCTTGGTTCTCGCAAACGGAAGGTCAAAGAAAAAATTAAATTAGAACTTTCATTTTGAGAATTAAGATTTTGGCTTGTTTTCAGTATCGTGTTAATGTTATAAATTATTATTATTATTATTAAGATTTTGGCTTGTTTTCAGTATCGTGTTAATGTTATAAATTATTATTATTATTACTAGTACAGTTCCCGCGCGCCGCTTCGCTGACGGTTAGACAGGCTAAACTACAAAAAAAGAACCCAGCCGTGAAAATTTTGAGCTTCACATTGTGTCAACATTTCTGAATCTGGTATCTCCCAAAACCTCCTCACCCCCATTCATACAACTTGGGGGCTAACCCCCTCCCCCATTACCCCCACCCCACCCTTCCCCCATTGCTAAACTACAGAAAAGAACACAGTCATGAAAATCTTGAGCTTCACATTGCCGCCCGTAATACAATTTCTGAATTTTTTTTACAATTTCTGAATTTTTTTCTCACAATTTTTTCTAACAATTTCTGAAAGTGTGACGGACAGACGGACAGCTCTCTTATTATATTATATAGATTATTATTATTATTATTATTAAGTTTCTAAGATCCATATGCTAGCCCATGGTGAGCCACACCTCCAGCATTAGCGTTTACGGAAGTGCGAGACAATATTTAACTCGGATTTGTGGTCATGCAAGAATGGATAATCAGGATAATTTATAAAACGAACCAACCATAATGAAAGTACCCATATAATGGTTCACGATTTAAAAATTCCAAAACTAGAAGAGGTTTTCAAACTAAACGTTGCCTCTTATATGCATCAATTTGTAAGTAATACTAGTCCAGAAACCGTCTAAAACAAAATACTACTGTAGCTTCCCAAACGCAACACCACTTCGACACGAGACAATCAAACGTGCACATAAGAAAACCAAAGTATACTCCAGATTGTGCGACTAGATCTTTAAGTTCCGCAGGACCAGACCTTTGGAACCACGCGTGGGCAATTTGCCGCGAACAATTTTTCAGCCGGACAATTTGTCGTTGGAAATAATTTCGACGGCAAATTGTCCGGCAGACATGTTCCCACTTGACATTTATCCACCGGGACAAATTTCCGCCAGACACTGTCTCCGTGAAAACTGTGCAGCTGAAATTTGATCCGCGTCAGATTCAGAAGCAATATCCTGTTAGGTTAGGTTAGGTTTACAGGTTGCATGCATATATTTTGAATACTACATCAGTGATATACTGTATATATTTTAACTGTACTACAGTGAAATAGTTTTAGTCCATATTTAAGTGTTTTAGTAGTTTTATTTTAAAAAGTCTATTACAGAAATAATGATTGAAACCAATCCTATTGATTTTACAAAGTATATATAATTATATATATAAAACGCAGAAAAATGTTCGCAGAAATATGTGTGTGGAAAAATGTCCTTGTAGAAATATGTGTGGCGGAAATTTGTCCGGTGGAAATATAACCGGCGCAAAATTGTCACTTGGAAATCAAACCAGCAGAAATTTGTTCCGCGGGAAATTGCCCTACAACAACCATCTGGAACATCGTCGATCAAGAGACGATAGGATCTAAATCGCGAAAATGTTTTCAATAAAAACTGAAATATGAATTTATCACATCAAACAAACAGTGATTTTTCTATTTTCTTCATTTTAATCTTCACTCATTTCTATTTTCCTCATTTTAATCTTCACTCACTTCTATTTTCTTCATTTTAATCTTCACTCATTTCTATTTTCCTCATTTTAATCTTCACTCATTTCTATTTTCCTCATTTTAATCTTCACTCACTTCTTTCTTTCTACACTCCTTATTTTAAGTAATCATAATTCTTGTATAGCGACTAATTGCTAAAGTTCAAGGAATTCAGTACTATACTGTACATACAGTACAGGGATTTCCGACCCCCCCCCAACTGGATTGTACTTAATCTCTACGTAGATTTTACGGATGCCTGTCTTATAAAACGCCGACAGTCGACTGGAGTGAGGCTCTACCAGCAATGGGGCTGCCTTGTGATCAGGACAGAACAGATAATTTGAACAGTGAAACATCATACGACGAATGAATGCAGAGTTCATTTCAACTTCTTCTTTATCATCACAATTGTGACTCGACCACTAGTGACTTATCATCACCAGTGGCTTTGGGATATGTTTCCTGGAATGAAAGAAGTAAGAATTCATCCCTGGCTACTCCCAGTCCCAATCACAACAGCTACAGATGAACGTTCATTTTTGTCATTGAATAGGATTTTGGTTTCTGAAAGAAGTCACCTTCTGCCTGATCATATGAATGAACTAATAAGCATATCAACTGAAGAACTGGAAGTACTGAACACACGAATAGTCACCAAAGATGAACGCGCTGCATTCGAGAAGTTCAGACAGAAATGTGCAAAATTACAAAAAACAAAACGAATGTAGATTTAGTGCGCCACAGACAGAGCTGGGCAGTATTTAAATACGTATTTAAATACATTTGTGTATTTAGAACTGTATTTATAAATACATTGTTTTTCATGTATTTAAATATAGTATTTAAATACTTTAATGAGTATTTAAATACAATATATTTAAATACTCAAAATATAAAAATGTAAATACTTTTACTGGTTTAATACACGTTCTGTACTAGCACAGTACGACGCGTCGACAGTGTAGTACAGCATGGTTCATGTTTCAGCGTGTCAGTTCAATCAGTTGTGTGCCACTCTTAGTCGAAAGCGGTTGATTTCTTTATCGTGTGCGTGTCATGGCTTCAACAAGCAAATCCGGTGAATCAAACAGTGATATATCTGCAGATAACAATTTAGTGCACCCTCTGTTTGATGGAAAATACTTTAAAATTAAATCTAAAGACGGTAATAAGGTAAAGTGCACCTGCTTGCTGTGTAAACACGAAGTCTCTGCTGCAAGCAATGCTACAACGAATCTGTACACTCATCTGAAGGTAAGTGTTTTTTTAGACATCAAAAAATATCTTGAAATTGACCGAATAATCGTACAAAACGGCTCTGCCTTAAGTGGGCCTGTGTAACTAACTCGTTGCAATCAATCCAATTTGCGATGGAAAATTCATTGATGAAAAAGCTTTTAAAATCGTCTGATCTGTTCCTCCGCTATAACACGACATTACCATCTTCGGCACCGGTAGAGCGAATATTCTCATTCGCGGGAATCACTTTGACTCCCAAAAGAAACTCTCTTTCAGACAAAACTTTTGAAAGATTGGTTTTGATCCGCAGCAACCGTGAAATAAAAGAGAATTCGTAAGGTGCCTTATGTTTATGTTTACGTCTTATGTTTACGTTTATGTCTCATCTACTCATTAATTGTTACTCATTTTGCAATGATATAATGAGTATAATATGTCACTGGTTGAACATCGTAAGTTCTAAGTTCTTTTGTTTTTGTTTTGTTCTAAAAAGGGAAATATATAATCGGAAATTAGATTGTACTATTTCTTTATCCTTTCTCAAGCATTTTATATTGTTGTTACTCATGAATTAGTGAATGCATATGTTAAAATTTGTATGTATTTAAAATGTATTTACAAATGTATTTAAATACAATTGATGTATTTTGTATTTAGTATCTAAATACATTCGTAAAATGTATTTAGTATTTAAATACATTTCTCCCATGTATTTACTATTTAGTATTTAAATACATTCAATGTATTTATTGTCCAGCTCTGGCCACAGAAGGCCAGAGTAGCCAACTTTAATTTGTGTGATGATTTTAAAACACGAGTTAAACCTAATAAAATGGGTGAAACATTTTCCAGTTTTTACTCTGCTGCGATACAGCCCATCTTCGCCCTCACGGTCTCATTCCCCTGGAAATTCGAACACCCACCTCTAATTTCAATTCCTGGGGAAACATTGATCCAGTAAATGACATATACTCTACATATAACTAAAAATGTTTGTATAGTCCGAGCCAATCACATACGAGTATCTCGGTTTTTATACACGCAACAACCAATACGTTTGTACTTAACTTTACTCCTTTAGGTTCGCTCACTTACCTTAAATAACCCGTGCTCTATACCAGTGTTTCTAAACAGCCGGTGCCCGAAGGAAAGCTACCAGTCCACGTTTCTCACTGAAAACATAAATGTTGCATTAAAAATAAATCAATAAATTTTCCGTTGTAAAAATGTTTTCCTTTCTGCAAATGCATACATCTGTGTAGGCCTATGCTGCAAAGCTGGGCACTTGCGTTTTTTTTTGCGGTACTGCGGTACTGCGGTACTACCGCACTACCAAACCGGTACCGCATAACGCAGTACCGCAAAAAATGCGGTAGCGGTACTGCTGTACTTTCAGCGATCCTTTGCGGTACTGCGTTATGCGGTACCGGTTTGGTAGTGCGGTAGTACCGCAGTACCGCAAAAAAAACGCAAGTGCCCAGCTTTGCAGGCTATGCATTGTTTTTAAGTTTGTGCATCCTATTATCCATAACGATTATACCTTCTTCACGTTCTCACGCTTTGTGTATTATATATCTATTTCTGTGAAGTTGTGTAAAGTTGTGTGCGCGCGTGTGTACGTAATTTATAAGTGTACGTGTTCTATTATCATTGTTTTGATAAGGATTTGCGAATACTGTAATGTCTCTTTATTTTCAGTGTTGTTATACAATTATGAGCAAATAAACAACTTCTTAAAATGTATTCCTTGACTAATGTTGTTCACGTCATCGTCAATCCTTATTTTTACTAAAATATTAATTACTGTATAAATCTATTAAAGATGTATGACGTGATAAGGAATAGACCCTGAGTGAAGTGGTTCCCAACTGCCGGTCCGCGGTATTTTATAGCTGATTTGTTGTTGCGTAGAATATAAAGAACCACTGCTAGAGCTACATTATCTAAAAGGATTTGGCAGTTAATCTCATTCTACCATTAAAGCATAAAATCTCCTTGCCAGTGACAGGTCTAGGATATATATATATATATATATATATATATAATATATATATATATATATTATTACACACACGAGGGTAGGTTGAAAAGTAATGCCTCCACTTGAATAATTCTGGATTTTGTAGAGGTATCCAGATAAAACCTGTTTTGTGTTGTAACTTGATATCCCCACCCATTCCAGATTATGTAGAGGTAACCAAATAAAACCGGTTTTGTGTTATAGTCTAATATAGCCTACACTCATTTCACACGTTGGTTCAGTGTCGATTACAATGGAAAGGAGTAAAGACGTTCGCTTGAAGCAACGTGCCGTAATTGAATTTTTCACCGCGGAAAGTGTTGCTCCCATAGACATTCATCGGTGAATGCAAGCTGTGTACGGCAAAGAATGCGAGGCAGTGTAAAGAACGGGAAGCAGGGCAAGAAGATTTGCGAGACAAATCGCGAAGTGGAAGGCCTGTAAGGCAACCGACGAGTCTCATCGGAACTACGTTGACGAACTGATTCGTGGAAATCGTCGTATTAAACAAAATGAAATTGCTGCAATGCTCGATATCTCCAGAGTGAGTGGGACACATAATCAGTATTCTCGGTTACCGAAAGGTCTGCGCCAGATGGGTGCTTCACATGCTCACTGCTGAGATGAAAACTGAGAAACTACGCATTTGCCAAGAAAATCAGCACCGCTTGGAAAATAAAGGAGATGAATTTCTGCACAGCATTGTGACGGGAGACGAGACGCGGGTCCACCATTATGCCCCTGAAAATAAACGGTAATCCATGGAATATCGGCACAAAAATTCACCACACCAAAATATTAAAAGTTAAAAAATCAGCTGGAAAAGTGATGACTGTTTTTTGGAATATCAATGGTGTTTTTCTCGAAGACTTTACGGAAAGAGGGACAGCAATCAACTCCGCACGTTATATTGAAACTCTGAAGAAGTTGAAAAAACGGATCAGGAGGGTTCGCACCAACAAAAACACAGTCATTGTTCATCATAACAACGCACGGCCTCACACCAGTGTTCAAACGCTACAAGCAATTGAGTATCTGCAATTCACCGTCTTGCCGCATCCACCATATAGACCCGATTTAGCAACATGCGATTTTCATCTCTTTCCTAAACTTAAAGAACATCTCCGTGGAAATCGCTACGAGTCTGACGAAGAAGTTAAGGCCGCTGTGAAATTTTCGTTTCGTAGTCAAAGCTCCGAGTTTTACCAGGATGGATTTCAAAAACTCATTTATCGTTGGCGTAAATGTATGGAGGTAGAGGGTGATTTTATGGAAAAGTAAATGTATCGTTTTAAAGAATAAACTCTAAGGTACATATCTGCTTTTCTTTCGATAAAATGCTTCAACCCGTTTAAAATTTATTTGAGTGGAGGCATTACTTTTCAGCCCACCCTCGTATATAGCCAGCCTATGTATATTTGATGATAATAATAATAATAATAATAATAATAATAATAATAATAATAATAATGGTACGGTAATAGCAAGAATAGTGGTGGGAAAAAAACTTAACGATACTTACAGGAATAAGGACTGAAAAATTAAACTGGATTATAAAGAGATATAATGGAGAAATATTGAAAGTTGGGGGAGGGGGGTCTACCTTACGACGTAGTCTTCTTTAAATTCTATTCCGTCTGAGTTTAAAAAGAGTTATTCCGTGTTTACTCTACAGATAAATAAAAACATATTATTCTAAACTAAGTACAGGCTTGTATACGGACGGTAATATATATATATATATATAGATATATATATAATATATATATATATATATATATATATTAATATATATATATATATATATATATATAAGAAGTTAATTTATTACTCTATTATTTACATGTTAACACATCGTTTGCTTATTGGCTATAAGGTATAAAGTGAAAAATACGTGCCAGAATTATGAATTATTACTTTTATTTGAAAGGCTTGTAATAAATCAACGGGAAAATATATCCGTATTTCATTATTGCATTCCAGGATGACGAAAAGTAGGAGCTATTTATTAATAAATTACCAAATAATCCTAACATTATGTGTTTCAATATATATATATATATATATGAAAAATTATTTCACGAAAGTAACACGTGAAATATTTATGATGAATAAAACCACGAAGGGAAAAGAAACACAAAGGGGTGCTCAAGCGCTTTCGTCTAATGACATCCTCAGGAACACTGGAGTGAAAGGACAGATCAAGGCAATATATAGGTTACAAAAATAAACATACATACATACATATATATATATATATATATATATATATAATATATATATATATAATATATATTTATAGTAAGCATAGAAAAAATTGTGGGAGGAGCAAACACATTTGTATGGGAAATTGACACTTTTAGCACTTTGGCCGACATTCAATATAAATTCAAATGGCTTGTTTATGGAACAGGTCACAAAAGAATAAAGAAATAAAAATAAATATAAATATAAATAAGAAAAAAAAAAAAAATTAATTACAAAATAGTGCCTTAGTGATATATATGTCACAGCCTAAATAACCATAAAGAAATAAACCAACAAAAAACCACAAATATATATATACATATTAGTGATGGATCGAGTGGTCGGTTTTTCACAACCGCGGTTGCGGTTGTGTTTGCGGTTGTCGAATTTTTTCCAACCGCGGTTGCGGTTGCGGTTATCATATACTAGGAAAAATGCGTAATTATTAACTGGATTTAGCCACTATAGTGCGATTTAGCCACACTTGGTACATAATATATACTAAATAGTATTTATTTAGTAAATACCTTATGTTGAACACAAGTTTTGCAATACACCGCTACCGCTATTTGTGTGTTGCAAAACTTGTGTTCAACATAAGGTATTTACTAAATAAATACTATTTAAATGAAGCATATTCTAAACTTATATAGCTATTATGAAAGAATAGGTCAAATTAATTAAAACCATATTTTGCACTAAGTGTGTTACCAGGATGAGGGACGAGGACCCATCGCACTGTTCATCCCACCTACCACTTTCCCCAGCCTCCACCCATTGGAAAGTTATGGATTATTATTCATTTGAAAAACTGATGTCAAACTTAATGACAGGCAGTGTGAATTTCAAGAATAATATTTTTTGCTGCATTTTCACCTTTCAAGCGGCAACGCCTCTCATCGTACAACGTTCCCGCTCCACGTATAAGGAGACCTATCATTTTCTTTTTAAAAAAAGAAATATTTTTAATTAACCTAAAATTAAAATTAACTAAGCTTTTACAACCGCAACCGCACTTATGGAACGGCGGTTGCGGTTACGGTTGCGGTTGTGAATTTTTGTGCGGTTGTAGTGCGGTTGCGGTTGCGGTTATTCGATCCATCACTAATACATATATATATATATATTATATATATATATATATATATAGTAAGTAAAGAAAAATTGTGGGAGGAGCAAACACATTTGTATGGGAAAATGACACTTTTAGCACTTTGGCCGACATTCAATATAAATTCAAATGGCTTGTTTATGGAACAGGTCACAAAAGAATAAAGAAATAAAAATAAATATAAATATAAATAGGGAAAAAAAAAAAAATTACAAAATAATGCCTTAGTGATATATATGTCACAGCCTAAATAACCATAAAGAAATAAACCAACAGATAAAAAACTAAAAATTGTAAGTGGAGTCTACAAATTCAAGCTCAAAAGGGAAGTTTACAATCAATTTAATAGATGATGCCAAATTGATATACAGTATATGTCACAAAGAAATAAAGAAATAAACCAAAAAAAAAATAAAAAAATAAAAAAAAATAATAATAATAAATTGAAAAATAAATTTTAAGAGAGGCACACCAATTTATAAGGGAAAAATTACCAAAGGTTTTTTAGTTATTGTCTGAATCATGCATACTATGGTCACAAACGAATAAAAAAGTACAAGTAAATATAAATTGGAAAACAAAATGATGCCTAGATGATATATAAAACCATAAAATATATACAACATATATAAGGTATATATACGAAATATAAACGCAATATATACAGAATATTATATATATATATATATATATATATATATGCATAAGGGAAAAAATTACCAAAGGTTTGTTTTTATAATTATTGTCTGAAAAATCGGTAGGTCGCAAAAGAATAAAGAAATAAAAATAAATAAATTGAAAAAATTACAAATAATACAACTACACATGTATACCCGCATAACCAAATATATATACATATACATACATATATACAAACACACACACACCACACATATATATATATATACATATACACATACAAGCTTGACCTTCGCGAAATGAGAAATCATCGCGCGGAACCTTTGTAAGGTTGTAAGGTAAGGTAAGGTACATACACATATATACATATATATATATATAATATATATATACACATATATACATACATATACATATACACACATACATACACACATATACATACACACACATTTAACTGCAATGACCACGCACATACTCACATACACATACATACATACACATACACGCATACAGAAAAAATTGAAAAATAAAATTGTAAGAGAAACCAACAGATTTATAAGGAAACAAAGACAAAAACAAATTTTTACCAAAGATTTAACAACCTGCCCTTTTTGTTTAAATCCATTCTGAAGGAATTCAGAGCAACGGGATCGAGTTGAAACAGACCTTTACTCATGTTAAGGTTATTTGTAAGTTGAATTATAGCCGACTCAAGAATATTTCTATTAACAATGTTGCTAGAGTGAAACAAAACTGAAGCATTATTCCAATCAATACAATGGGATAACTCTGACAAATGGACAAAAAGGGCACTGGACAACTGTCCCGTTCTAACGGAATATTGATGCTGTTTTACACGCGTTTGCAAATCCTTTCCCGTCTGACCTATGTAAAAGGAATCACATTGCTTACACCCAATTTTATAGATAATGCCTAAATTATTGGTAGGGCTATTTTTTACTATGATGTTTTTCACAATATTGTTATATGAAAAAACTACACTGATATCCAAAAGTTTAAGTACATTAGCAATGCCTAAGAAGCCCGGGAAAAATGGAAGTACTAAAATATTCTTTGACAAGGTGCGAGTGTTATTATTCACACGATAGAAGGTTCGTTTAGCCTTATTAAGACAAGATTCCATGAACGCAGATGGGTAACACAACTCACTTCCAATACCGTTGATATTTTCCAATTCGGCATCGATGTATTCCGGACTGGCGATCCTAAGAGCGCGGAGAAACATTGAGGAAAATATGGCCTTTTTAATAGGGGTGTCATGTCCAGAGTAAAAGTGTACGTAGGACAAATTGTTTTTTTTTTCCGATAGATACTAAACTTAAAACCCGGGCTATCCCTATGAACACGCACATCCAAAAACGGGATTGAGTTGTCTTGTTCCACTTCTAAAGTAAATTTAATGGAGGGGACTTGGTCATTTAACTGAAGGAGGAAGTCATCCAGGTCACGATTCATGGGCCAGATACACAAAATATCGTCGACGTACCGCAACCAAGGGATGCCAACCCCCAGGATTCTCGGAATGTAAGTAATTTCAAAAAACTCCATATAAATATTGGAGAGAAGGGGCGACAAAGGGTTGCCCATGGCCATCCCAAAAACTTGTTGATAATGCTCGCCATTGAAAGTGAATTTACAATCTTTGATACAAAGCTTAATAAGTTCCAAAACAGTGTGTGCAGGTAATGGTAGATCATAGTTATGTAATTCTCGGGCGAGAAAGTCAAGCATATCATCAATCGGCACTTTTGTGAACAATGAACAAACGTCGAAACTGATCAATCTATCGTTGGTATTAATGCGAACATTATTCAATTTTTCAGTGAGATCCATGGAATTTTTTACGTGTGAATCAGAGACAGTTCCAAGAATGGGGGGACAAAACATTAACAAGCCATTTGGAGAGTTTATAGGTAATAGAGCCCACCGAGCTAATAATAGGGCGCATAGGGTTACCCGGTTTGTGGGTTCTAATAAGACCATAAAGGTAAGGCAGAGAAGGTGAAGTGGACGAAAAAAAGGGGAATTAAGTCCTTATGATCTTTGAGAATGCGTTTCAAGCCACTATTGAATGATTTGATGACATCATCCTGCGGGTTCTTTCTAAGTTTCACGTATGTGGCGGGGTCCTGAAGCAGCTCATTCATCTTTCCAATGTAATGCACTTTGTCCATAATGACTAAGGTGTTAGCCTTGTTAGCCTTGTAGACTCCACTTACAATTTTTGGTTTTTTATCTGTTGGTTTATTTCTTTATGGTTATTTAGGCTGTGACATATATATCACTAAGGCATTATTTTGTAATTTTTTTTTTTTTCCCTATTTATATTTATATTTATTTTTATTTCTTTATTCTTTTGTGACCTGTTCCATAAACAAGCCATTTGAATTTATATTGAATGTCGGCCAAAGTGCTAAAACTGTCATTTTCCCATACAAATGTGTTTGCTCCTCCCACAATTTTTCTTTACTTACTATATATATATATGTATATGTGTGTATATATATATGTATATATATATATATATATATTATATATATATATATATATTTGTGGTTTTTTATCTGTTGGTTTATTTCTTTATGGTTATTTAGGCTGTGACATATATATCACTAAGGCACTATTTTGTAATTAATTTTTTTTTTTTTTTTTCTCAATTTATATTTATATTTATTTTTATTTCTTTATTTTTTTGTGACCTGTTCCATAAACAAGCCATTTGAATTTATATTGAATGTCGGCCAAAGTGCTAAAAGTGTCAATTTCCCATACAAATGTGTTTGCTCCTCCCACAATTTTTTCTATGCTTTGAATACACGAAAGGCCTTGGAATCGTTTTTCTTTTTCCTTGTGGGTTTGCAGCATATATATATATATATATATATATATATATATATATATATGTGTGTGTATATATATATTATATATATATATATATATATATATGTATATGTATGTATGTATGTTTATTTTTGTAACCTATATATTGCCTTGATCTGTCCTTTCACTCCAGTGTTCCTGAGGATGTCATAAGACGAAAGCGCTTGAGCACCCCTTTGTGTTCTTTTCCCTTCGTGGTTTTATTCATCATATATATATATATATATATATATATATATATGGGATGAATTTCACAGTTAAACATGTGAAATGAATGAATGCTGCAAACCCACAAGGAAAAAGAAAAACGATTTGCAGTATATATATATATATATATATATATTATATATATATAATATATATATATATATATTATGAATGCATCAATATGTATATAGAGGATAAAACAACCAAAGAAATGCTAACAACTTTGGAAGAAAAGACGCTGAAAATCTAAGAAAACTATGTTCCGAAAGCACAACCAAAAGGAAAGAGAAATTTTTTCGAGAAACAAACGCGAACAATATTCTGCAAAAGAAAGAGAGTAGCTGCGAATTTAATTAATTGCACAATCAACAACACCCGAAAAGTAATACAAGAAAAAATGGAGAATATCGATAGGAAAATACAAGCCCTAAATACTGTGAGGGTCACACAGAGAGGGAAGAGAAAAATGCGGTAAAAGTAATAAAGGAAAACCCAAAATATTTTTATCGCGATGCGAAAAGGAAAACAAGAACGCGCGCCACTCTCAGACCCTTAAGGAAAGTAAATAATGAACTAACCGATGATTTAAAAGAAATATCTGAAACATTGAGAGCCCAGAATGAATCAGTTTTTATTACCCCAAAGAGTGACAAAGTGGTACCCCACAGAGATGCATTCTTTGAAGAGAAATTACAAGGAAATTGTGTAACAGATTTTCATTTTACCCCAGAAGATGTAGCACGATCTATAGGACAAATGAAATCACATTCAGCTGCATGTTAAAATCTGTAAAAATGAAATAGCTACACCCTTATACTGGATATGGAGAAGACCCCTGGACACGGAGGAAATACCGAGCATCCTAAAAAGAGCGAACATTGTCCTTATATATATATATATATTATATATATATATATATATTAGTGGTGTAGTGGTTTTTGCGTCGCGGACTACGAATCCATCGGCCCCGGGTTCGAGACCCGACGGCAGCCGGCCGCGCGCGGCAAAACCCAGCTGTTCATCCTTCCACGCAATAAAGAAAGTGGTGCGTAGATAAATGGGTACCCTAGGTGGCCTAGTGGTTAAGACGCTGGGCTGCTGATGGGGCGTGGTTCGGATTCCACTTTAAACTGTAGGTCTAAGGTGGAGTGAAAAGCTTGACCTTTGTCAGAATGAACAATTCTGGCGCGGAAGCTAACCAAAGGTTATATATATATATATTATATATATATATTATATATATATATATATATATATATATATATAAAGGAGGGATAGATCTCAAGCAAAGAACTATAGACCAGTGTCACTAACTTCCTATCTCACCAAAATATTTGAAAGAATACTTAGGAAGAAAATCTATAACCTATTGAAGACACTTAAAAGATTCAATGAGAAACAGCACGATCAAGAAGATCATGGCTATCACACAAGGGCGTAGAAACAGGGGGAACTTGAAAGCAATGAAAACTACGATGTCATGTACACGGATTTTGCTAAAGCTTTCGACAAATGCGATCATGGTATAATAGCACATAAAACGAAACATATGGGAATAACAAGCAAAGCGGGAAAATGGATCTACAACTTCCTCAGAGGAGGTCAGCAAATCGTAAAAATCCAAGAATCAGAATCAGAAGTATGCAACTCAGCACCACAAGGAACAGTAGTGGCCCCACTCCCATGCATTATCATGCTAACAGACATAGACAATAAAGTAACCAACAACAATACAGTAACACCCTTTGCAGAAGATAAAAAAATCAGCAGAAAAATCAGTGATGCGAAAAAAGTGGAGGCCCTACAGAGGGACACGAACAGAATATACAAATGGTCAGAAAACAACAACATGAAATTTAACACCGAGAAATTTCAGCTCTTGAGATATGGAAGAAATGAGGAGCTAAAAGAGACAGCATATTATGCCCAAGATAGACAGGAAATTCAGAGAAGCAAGAACGCGATGGATTTAGGGGTTATAATGACCGACGGTGCGGAATCTGTGACACAAAATCAAATAGTGATAAACAAAGCAAAAGAAGTCACGGGACAGGTACTGAGAACCTTTAAAAGAAGGAACAAGAGAGTAATGATTCCCTTGCTGAAAACCTGATCATACCAAACCTTGACTACTGCTGTGTTCTGTAATGTTCCCAAACTAAAGGCCCGACAAAGAACACCTTCAACACTGAAGGAAAATAGCTTGGTTGACAGGGGACCAAGACTTTTTAACCAGCTTCCAAAGGATCTCAGGAACGTCACAGGGGTCAAAGTTGAAATTTTAAAAACACTAGACGTCTGGCTCAGGACGATACCAGATGAGCCGGGTCTGCCTAGCTATGTGAGATGGAGATCGCAAGAGAATAACTCGATCCTCCACCAAGCCAGGCCTAGAGGTGGGCCCACCAGCTTGACCTTCGTATGAAGAGAGATGCTACGAGGTTATGAGGTACATAAAACCTTAGTTAACCTTGGTTTTACTTCCGCCCGAATTGTTCATTCTGACGAAGGTCACGCTTCTCACTCCACCTTAGACCTCCAGTTTAACGTGGAATCCGAACCACCCCCTACCAGCAGCCCAGCGTCTTAACCACTAGGCTACCCAGGGTACCCATTTATCTACCAATCAATTTCTTTAATGTGTGGAAGGACGAATGTTCAGCTTGGTTTTGCTGCGCGACGCCTGCCGTCAACGGGTCTCGATCCCGGGCCGATGGATTCGTAGTCTGCGACGCTAACCACTACATCACTGAGGAGCATATATATATAATATATTATATATATATAATACACACAGACCGTGCATGGAATAAGGAACTCTTCTGGGAAAATTAAATCCACTATAATCCGAATAAGTAATGGTAAATGACAAACACTCTAGTGAAAGTTTTTCATGAAAGAACCTCAGGGAATCATTCTGAGTATATATATATATATATATATATAATATATATATATATATATATATATATATATATATAATATATATATATATATATATATATATATATATATACAGTGTGTGTGTGAAGTTAATTTACTACTCTATTATTTACATGTTAACACATCGTTTGCTTATTGACTATAGGTGTATAAAGTGAAAAATGCGTCCGGGAATGAAAACTTTTATTTCAAAGATATGAATAAATCTACGGGAATTTATATCCGTATTTCATTACTGCATTTCCAGATTACGAAACGTATCATGTTAGGATTAGGTCTAGGCCTACATGGTAATTTATTTAAAACAAGCCCCTGCTTTTTGTTATCCTGGAATGGGATAATGAAATGCGGATATAAATTTCCGTACATTTATGGCAAATATATGGAATAAAAATAATTCCTTTATGTATTTTTCACGTTACATACTCACATCAGAAAAACAGACGATGCGTTAACATTTAAAAGAATTGAACAAGTAAAGTAATTTCACACACACACACACACACACACACACACACACATAATATTATAATATATATATATATATATATATATATATATATATATACTCGTTGCACAGAACTGCCAATTACAAACAAATTTCATGTTTTTACAAAAGAATGAGTTTGTTGACAAATCTTTTGAAATATTATAGAGCTGTAGAGCATATATATATATATATATATAAGAAAATAAATAAATAAATAAATAAATAAATAAATAAATAAATGAATAAAAATAAAATAAATAAATAAATAAGGGAAGAATGGGGAAAAATACGAAGAAATGTGTTAATTGCTGCAAACTCAGAAAGTTAAATAAAGTTGGATTATGCCTCATGGAATGCGCCGCGCTCCAGCTCTGCGACTGCGGAAGTGAAGCAGACTAAACCACAGACTTGAAATGTATGCTCTGCAATACATTCAAACATTACGAATGCGTGAATCTAAGTAAAAAAAAAAGACAGGAAAATGCTGAACAGAATAAATAACAAAATCATAGGCCTTTGTGGCTTCCTGTGTATCAAGTGCGTGGAAATAAATAAGAATATAGTACAAAGAGCAATGCAAATGGGCAATAAATGTTTACCGACGGATGACCAGGAAACACCAGATAACGCCGACACAACCGAAAACGAGGCGCGGGCCAACACACTACGGGGAGATGCAAAGGTAGCCTCAGAGGATGAAATACCCTCTGCAAAAGAGAGAGATAACAGGAACACAAAAGAGAAAGAGAGGGATACCAGGAACACTAATGTAAACTCGTCGAAGACAAAAAAAACAGTAGTAGGGAAGAAGTGGTGGCGGAACGGAAGAAAGCAATCGAATCACATTGGACTCGAAAGGAGATTAAATAACGGGCCATATGCGAATACTATAAAACAGGGTCGTGCAAATATGGATCGAACTGCGGGTACAGTCACCCAAAAAAATGCTTCGATATGATGAGGAATGGAAGATGCAGGTACGGACAAAACTGTCACTTTTTCCACCCTCCTATGCGCAGACAGTCACTGACAGAAAGAAAATGCCTGAATATAGAGTGCCCATATTTTCACAAAAAGGGTACCCGAAGAAGAGAACGAGGAGGAACAGGTCAAATCTGAATTAGAAGTAACAACAGGAGCAAGGAAACAAATTTTTTAGAGGAAATGAGGACGATAAAAGCACAGCTTGCCATGCTAACAAGAAAGGACAGGACTCCGCAGATATATTCACCACACCATTACAAATATCACCCCTCTATCCAACACCACCCACTGATAATACAACAACCACAGTGGTATCAAGGGCCGCAACCCCAATTCTCCCAAATGCAGCGGTCCAACAATAACTACCAAAACAGGAACCGACATCGACCTGAAAACGACCACTATATAGGAAAACCGAACATTGAAATTAGAAACCCGATAAATGTTTTATACACAAATATTCAAAGCCTCTATACGACCATGCAGACTGCAAATTACAATACTTACGGAATTTAGCTACCGAAGCCAGCACAGATATCATATGCCTAATGAAAACACACTTACATAAGTATGAAAAAGGCTGTGAAAACTGCATCGAGGATACTGAAATAGCATTGCTGGACTACAACATACACAGAGCAGATAGAGTGGCTAGACGAGGGGGAGGGTGTTGCATCTACGTGAAAAACACATACACATGTGAAGTGAGGGTAAAGAAATCAAACGGCACAGTTGAAGTTATTATATTAGAAGTAAAAGAACTGAACCTAACTATTATGAACATCTACAGACCACCAAACACCACAAAAAGTGAATTCCAATTTGCTACAAATGAAATAGAAAACATATTAAAATTACTTGAAACTCCAGCAACAAATATTCTAATTTTCGGAGATTTTAATTTCCCATTCATATCATGGAAGAAAAAATGACGAAGTTATATAAATATGTCGAGAAGTTTCATGGCAACATTACAAAAGAAGATTGAACCCAAGGAACAATGCTATTAGATATTATGGAACATTACGCCCTTACTCAGGAAATCTGTGAAGCCACTAGGAAAGAGAACGTTTTGGATTTAATTCTGACAAATAACAACGAGATAATAATAAATAAAAAGGTAACGCACACAAAGTTCTCCGACCATAACCTCATCGATATACAATTGAAGTTAGCACCCAGAGGTCCGAAAACGCATTCAGAGTCAGAAGGAATATTTGAAGGTTTAAACATAAATTCAAAGAAAGTAAATTGGGAAAACGTAAATAAAGATTTAAAGGAAGTAAATTGGGAATTGCTACTTCACGAGAAAAATTCACAAGAAATACTCTGTGTAATAGAGACTGAAACGAAACCTACAGTATAATACTGAAACATATTCCAGAGAGACAGAAAAGAAATGTAGCAAGCTCGAGAGGAAAATCAGGACATCTCCACAGAAACAGAACTGATGCAAAGCGACTCAAACTAGAAAAGAAACTTGGCGAAATAGAAATGGACCTAAAGCAAACATTCATACAAAAGACAAACGAGAAGGAAAACAAGGTAGCAGAAAACATAAAAAATAAACCAAAATACTTCTAGACGTTTGCGAAAAGGAAAATGCAGTGTAAAGAGAGTATTGGTCCGTTGATAGACGGGGAGGCTAAATACACAAATGACCCGAAAAAAATAAGCGAACTGCTTAGGGAACAATTTAACTGTGTTTAGCATCCATAAGTCCGAGATGGAAGTAGAAAACCCAGACGAATTTTTCGACATAGATACAAATCAGCCAAGAACAAATTCTGGCACAAACCTATGAATGGACTTCGAGTTCACGGAAGGAGATGTAATTAAGGCTTTATCACAGATGCGAGACAATTCAGCGCCAGGGCCAGACATATGGAGTGCCACGTTTCTGAAAAAATGTAAAGAGAGTATTGGCAAACCGCTATAGTTACTATGGAGGAAATCATTCGGCACAGGACAAATTCCACTCCCCTTAAAGAACGCGAACATTGCCCCCCCTATTTAAAGGTGGTGACAGAGCAATGCCCAGGAATTATCGGCCAGTGGCTCTCACCTCACACCTTGTAAAGTGCTTTGAACTAGAGGCAAAACTACCTACTTCTACGTACAAGAAAAGAACTTATACAACCCAAATCAACATAGTTTCAGCGCTGGAAGATCATACCTATCACAGCTATTAGACCACCAGAACATATTGGAAACACTGTGTCGAGGACAAAACATAGATGTAATATATACTGACTTTGCTAAAGCCTTCGATAAATGTGACCATGGAATCATAGCACACAAACTTAAGAATACAGGAATTACTGGAAAGCTAGGAAGATGGATATTTAATTTCATTTCTTGACGCAAAGAACGCAAAGAGTGGTGCTAAACGGAGTTAAATCAGAAGTCTCAGAAGTCGTGAGTTCTGTCCCACAAGAGACAGTATTAGCTCTCTTGCTGTTCATAATAATGATTGCAGATATTGATGCAGATATTAAGGACAGTATTATATCATGCTTCGCAGATGACACAAAAATATGTAAGGAAATAGTGAACGAAGGTGACATAAGAAAATTAAAAAACGACATTGAAACATTATTCCAGTGGGCAGAACACAACAACATGAAGTTCAACGAAGAAAAATTCCAACTTCTAAGATATGGTAATAACAAGGAGCTGCAGAATAAAAGGTACAAAACTCTGCAAGACAAACAAATAACACCAAATCTACAAGTCAGGGATCTTGGAGTAATACTGTCGTCGGATACAGAATTCAGAGAGCACTACAACATCAAAGTTACAACGGAAGGTGAAGACTAGTGGTCTCGACTACAATCTCTGAAACTCTACTCTCTCGAAAGAAGGCGCGTGCGGTACACAATAATATACATATGGAAAATACTTGAGGGCTTTGTCCCTAACCTTAGAAATGAAGTAGAAACAAACTGGAATGAGAGAAGAGGCAGATTTTGTACAGTCTCAGCTGCTGTGGAACAGGGGGCCATGAAAACGAGGATGGAAAATACCCTCAGCATACGAGGCACAAAGCTTTTCAATGCCTCTACCGAAAGAAGGAATCTCCAGCACACCGACCTGAATATCTTCAAGAACCAGCTGGACAGATTCCTGCGCAAAGTTCCTGACCAGCCATGCGTGGCTGGCTGCGAGGGCAGGAGTAGTTCAGACAGCAATTCCCTCCTTCACTAAATCCCGCAAATGAGGCGGGATGATGCAGAGGGGTCGAATGCAGGTCGATCCTGAACCGTCGTTCGAACTCACACAAAGTAACACAGTGTATATATATATATATATATATATATATATATATATATATATATATATACAGGGTATCCCATAAGTCCGGCATCATAGGAGAAATTCATATTTTTCTACTTCTACAAACCATAATTCACATTTTTCTTATGCTCGGGATGCCAATTTCCCGTCCACCATTCTGTTCAGTGACGAGGCTGTTTTTTCTGGAAATGGTGAGGTAAATCGACAGAACACCCGCTACTGGTCTCAAAACAACCCTCACTGGTATACCTCTTCAAAGGAACAAGGTGCATCTCGGGTGATGGTATGGTGTGGCATTTGGAAGGATCGCATCATAGGCCCCCTCTTTTTCGATGGACATGTCACTGGAGGCACCTACCTACGTATGCTCAAGGAAGAAGCATTTCCCAGTGTCTTGAACGAAGAAGGAAATTTCCCAACATGGTTCCAGCAAGACGGCGCTCCCGCACATTACAGCACCCAAGTAAGGGAATACCTGTACCAACAATTCCCTGGTCATTGGATAGGACGTCGAGGGCCTGTGCAATGGCCAGCTAGAAGCCCGGATCTCACGCCACTAGATTTTTATCTCTGGTGCCACTTGAAAGCGCTGGTATACGCAGAGAAAATTAGGAGTGTTGAACATTTGCGGCAGCGCATTATTGGGGCATGTAATGCCATTACTCCTGACATCATTCACCGTGTGCTTGCTGACTGGGTATCACGTCTGAATTTGTGTATTGAAAACAATGGTGGACATATTGAGCACGTTCTGTAAATAAAAGCTTTTGTTTTGCCTTTTTTTATTATTTTTCCTATGATGCCGGACTTATGGGACATATATATATATATATATATATATATATATATATAGGGGGGGAAATAAGTATTCGTACACCTGCAAAATTTTTTCAATAAACTTACAATCAAACGAATTACTTCAAAGTTGAACAAAAGATGGCTATTGGCATACAATTAATATGTATTAAACGAACGAACCAAAATTACGAATAAATAACTCGACAAATTAAATTTACGAAATTAGGTGGGGAAAAAAGTATTCGTACAAATTAATTTTCATAACTTAATATTTAGTTGCGTAACCATTGTTGGCAATAACTGCTTGTAGACGTTTTCCGTAGGTTCCTACTAGTGCTTTGCAACTTTCTGTCGGAATTTTAGCCCACTCTTCTTTGCAAATAACCTTCAAATCGGCGATGTTCCTCGGGTTCCTCAAATGAATCTGCTTTTTTAATATTCGCCACAAGTTCTCAATCGGATTCAAATCAGGCGACTGGCTAGGCCACTGCAGCACCCTCACATTGTTCTGAACGAACCACTCCGAGTAAGTTTGGCAGTATGCTTCGGATCGTTATCTTGTTGGAAGCACCATTCATCTCCAAGCTCCAACTGTTGGACAGAGGCGAACAAATATTCTTCTAAAATATCGCGATCAGTGCTCCATTCATTGTTCCCTCTATGACGTGAATTGCTCCAGTACCATTAGATGAAAAGCACCCCCATACCATGATGCTTCCGCCTCCGAACTTTACAGTAGGGATGGTGTTCTTTGGATCAAGAGCGCATCCATCTTTCCTCCACACATGACAAGCCGTGTTCCTTCCAAATAACTCTATTTTCGTTTCATCTGACCAAAGTACGGTATTCCAGAACTCTTTAGGCTTTTCTAAATGCTCACGGGCAAACTTCAAACGAGCATCTCTATGCATTTTCTTTAGTAGGGGTGTTTTCCTTGGACGGCGAGACTTCAGGTTAATCCTGTGTAGTTCATTACTGATAGTCCGTTTAGTGACCGAAGTTCCTGCAGCCATTAATTCTTCTTGAATCTCCTTGCGAGTCGTCATAGGGTTTTCTTTAACTTTTCTTGCCATCCTTCTCCCAGCTCGGGGAGAAATGTTTCGAGGAGCACCAGTTCGAGGAAGGTTGTGAGTAGTACCCGTCTTCTTCCATTTCAAATAACGGAGCCTATTGTACTGAATGGGATACTTAACCTCTTTGAAATGTCTCTGTAGCTCAACCCTTCATTGTGGAGCCTGATTATCTCATTTTTCTGTTCAACAGAGAGTTCCTTCGTCTTCGCCATGGCGACAACCTTCATGCATTAAGACTGAACAATGAATGAGAGCTGCAGGAAATGACGTCATCATAACGTGTCGCAAACAGTGTTGGAACATTCCAGAAGACTCATGTAGATGCTAGAGACCTCTATTTGTCCTCTAGAGACCTCTATTTGTAACTTTTCCTAAGTGTACGAATACTTTTTTCCCCACCTAATTTCGTAAATTTAATTTGTCGAGTTATTTATTCGTAATTTTGGTTCGTTCGTTTAATACATATTAATTGTATGCCAATAGCCATCTTTTGTTCAACTTTTCAACTTTGAAGTAATTCGTTTGATTGTAAGTTTATTGAAAAACAATTTTGCAGGTGTACGAATACTTATTTCCCCCCACTGTATATATATATATATATATATATATATATATATATATATATATGGTGTTGTTACGGTTTTGAATGTAAATAAGAAAGATATAATGAATATACAAAAAAAAATCAACTTTTTTAAAATAGTAAACAACAGCTTTTTTTTTATGCAGGAAGGAGAGGCCAAAGGGGGGGGGGTCATAGACAGGGAAAGCTGGATTGAGGAAGATTGTTCCAGAGTTGACCAGTTGAGTAGATGAAAGATTGAGAATACCGATTTACCTTTGCATTTGAGAATTGGATAGAAAAGGAATAAGAATGTGTGGAAAGTCTGATACTGCGTGCTCTCCTTAAAGGAGGAGGCACGCAGTTAGAGAGTTCACAAGAGCAGTGTCCATTATAATAACGATAATAAAGAGAGAGTGAGGCAACAATGCAGCGAAGAGAGAGAGAGAGTGAAGACAGTGAGTAAGTGGTCGGAAACTGATGAAACGAAAAGCCTTTGATTCCATCCGGTCAAATAGAGCTGCGTGGGTTGAGCCACCCGACACGTGAGAAGCGTACTCCACGAGAAAATGAAACACCAAGAATGTTACGAGAATTGGAAGAATTGAGTTGTTTGTTGTTGAAGATAAGGGGATAGTCGTGTGGAAGATTGTGACGAGTAGACAGATGGAGGAACTGAGTTTTTGGGACATTGAAAGCCACAAAGTTTTCATTACCCGAATCAGAGATAATAGAAAGATCAGAGGTCAGGCGCACCATAGCCGTCTTACGGGAATCATGTAGTGACTGTTGACAAGGACGCTTTGTGAAGCGGGTGGAGAAGTGAAGGGTGGAATCATCGGCATAGGAGTGGATAGGATAGGATGTGCGACTTATTAGATAATTGATAAATAAAAGGAAAGAGTGGGTAACAAGACAGAACCTTGAGGGACAGAACTATTAAGAGCTTTCGGAAAAGAATAGTGGTAATTTACAGCCGTAGCAATAGAGCGGCTAGAAGGCAATTAGAGATGAAGACACATAGAGAAGGACAGAACCCGAGGGAGGGCATTTTCGAAATTAAGGATTTGCGCAAGAGTCTATCAAACGATTTTGATATATATAGCGCAGCAGCAAAGTTTTAACCGAAATCCTAAAAGAAGGATGACCAAATGTCAGAGATATGCAAAAGGATCGGCAGTGGAGTGTCCCTTGCGGAACCCCTACTGCTGATCTGAAAGAAGATTGTGAGAAGAGAGGTGTTTAAGAATCTTGCTATGAAGGATAGATTAAAAAACTTTAGAAAGGCAAGAAATCAAAGCAATTGGACGATAGTTGGAGGGTTGAGAGCGGTCACCCTTCTTTGGAACACGCTGAATGAAAACGAACTTCCAGCAGGAAGGAAAAGTACCAGATGAAAGACAAAAACAAAAGAGTTTGCCTCGGTAGGGTGCTTACAATATTCGAAGAGTCTATGAACGAAATTCAAGAGAAACGTTGGTCATATTGCTCAATGAGCTTTGCAGAGCATCGAGAGAGAGAGAGAGTTGTGTGGTCGACACCTGCGTTCCTTTCAAAATCGTGTTAAATTGGTGTAGGTAAGTGCAACGAAAGAATATTGGCTGTTATTTCTTTCAACCTTTCAAATCTTCCATGGAATAATTCCTCATTTCACGAAGGTCAAGCTTGTTGCCCCTCTTTGTGCTTTCTCTTATAGATTAAAATATTTTTATCTTAATCTCCCCAAACCAGTAAAAGGTTTTGTTATATCCCTTTTGCTCGTTACCTTTGCCAGTGATGCGAAAAGTAAGTTCGTACGAGAAACACAATCGATCTATAAATGTTCGATCGACTTCTATCAAAGCCATCATCAGTTCAGAATGCATGTCAATGTATTTGCCATAATCTTCCTCTACAATGCTTGAACTGAGGTGACTGAATTTTTAAGAGCACAGATGAAGCTTGTTTCGCGGAACATAATGAATAGTCGAACTTGACATCATCAGTACAGGGTTTTGGAGATTTCGCTCAATAAATTCACCAACACATTCGATCTCTTCCGATCGCGGTAAATCATAAATTGAGTCACTTTTCCTAAACTTCGCCACCCACTTGTAGGGTGAAGCTTTCTATGGTAAATTCTTTCCATACTCTTTCCTAAATTTTCTCCGAACCGTTACTACAGAGTCATACTTAACTAACCATATAACGCATTGTGGCTTCTCTACAGTCGCCATTTTTGTTTGGTAACGCTCATGCATTGATGTAACTCCTTAAAGGGTGCCACAGACTAAATAAAATTTAAAATCTTGTATAGAATACTGTCATAATCTAAACAAATTTAGAAGTCTACTCCAGATAGGAGGAAATCGTAGACACCAATCGACCAAGGAAGTACTTCGGGTGTGACGTTAGGCAGGAGACAGGGAGTGCTGGAACTCTCGTTTCTCCTGTCACTGTCCTTTTAGCTGTTATTTTTGAGTGTCTCATCTACCCTGTAAGCAGCATAGCATGCTCTCAAACACACACTTCTCCCTCTATTCTTCACTACACATACATGTACTTTACACATCACACGATCTTCTCAAAATTAAAAAAAAAATGGCATGTGAGCCTCGGAGACCTTGATTTCAGCTCTCTTTCTTATATAGTGGGGCATTTTTGCGGGCGCTCACCCTTGGCTCCTCCTTCTTCTATAAAAGAAAAGATAATCACGCTCAATATTTTTGTATATTCAATATTTCTTTTGTTCTATTTACAATCAAAACAGTAACATGACTTTATAGTCACCCTGTACATACACCCTTATTCCCACTTCACAAGTGAAGATCCAAAGGCATCCCGTATAAGAGTTCTAAACAGCTATAAATAAAGTGCTGTACCATGGGTAATAAATTTCCTATAACATACTTAGACACTCTCCAAAGTCTAAATATTCTCCCAACACGATTCGAAAACTATCAGAATCAATCACTCCACCACGAGAGAGAGAGAGAGAGAGAGAGAGAGAGAGAGAGAGAGAGAGAGAGAGAGAGAGAGAGAGAGAGAGAGCAACCGACGAACCGAAATCTGATATCCCCAATTCATACACAATATATACATAGATAGACACATATAGAGACCCATCAAATGAAAACCCTCACGTGCATATACACTTACAGTGCATCTATCATTAAACCTATCCAGTGATAGATACATCTCATTTGTAGCGATCGAGAGGGTTCTCAGTTGAAGAAAATATGGAACTATTTGTAATCATCTGGTTTCCAACGAGAACTTTGATCATAAATTACACTTTATTGGCTAAAGGAGAATTTGTATTTGGGGGCAATTCGTTAGACGGTTTCCCACTCTTTCTGGAGGATATAATTTTGAGAAAGAAGCGGGGTAGGGGCGGTGCCTGTAAATCTATTGAATTTATATTTCGAATCCTAACTGAAAAAAAAAATTAATTCCATTTGAAAAGAAAAGAAAATGGAAAAGTTTGTGTTTACAATGATTTTGTTGTCAGTTCAAATATATATATATATATATATATATATATATATATATATATATACAGGGTGTCCCATAAGTCCCGTTTCATAGTATAATTTATTTTAAATTAAATTCACAAAAGTAATACATTAGAACTAAAACAAACCTTCAAATTGATGTCTTGTTTTGGGACCGTTTTTCTGTTGCAGGTAGATTGACAAACAATGGCTAATATGGAAGTGAGTTACACTGGTGAGGTAAAGGCCTCCGGAGGCTTTTTCTTCACCAATATAATAGCCCATAATAGCCCTTCTGTGTCAATCTACCTGCAACAAAAAAATGTCCCAAAACAAGACATCAATTTGAACATTTGTTTTAGTTCTAATGTATTCATTTTGTAAATTTAATTAAAAATAAATATACTATGAAACGGGACTTATGGGACACCCTGTATATATATATATATATATATATATATATATATATATTATATATATATATATATGATACACACAGACCGTGCATGGAACAAGGAACTCTTCTGGGATAATTAAATCCACTATAGTCCGAATAAGTAATGGTAAATGACAAATACCATAGTTTTTCTTTTTCATGATGCAAGCCCGACGTGGGCAACGGGTCTCTCACAAAGAGGTCCCATAAATATAGCTTCCCTCACCAGCTATCTGCAAAGCAGACAGGATCCAGCTTTGGGACATGGATCTAGGGTTTAAAGCAGCCTAGCCCCACTACATTTAGAACCTCAATATAAGTAAAAGACTCGTTGCATTCACGTCGGATTGAATAAATCAAAGAAAAAGGGGTAACTATTATATTTTTAGCCAAAACCAAAACTTAAACCTCAACTGGCAGAATTGAGCGTCCACTTTTCAAGGCACATAACATGTCCGTTTCATGATGTAGTGGGGCTAGGCTGCTTTAAACCCTAGATCCATTCCCAAAGCTGGATCCTGTCTGCTTTGCAGATAGCTGGTGAGGGAAGCTATATTTATGGGACCTCTTTGTGAGAGACCCGTTGCCCACGTCGGGCTTGCATCATGAAAAAGAAAAACTATGGTATTTGTCATTTACCATTACTTATTCGGACTATAGTGGATTTAATTATCCTAGAAGAGTTCCTTGTTCCATGCACGGTCTGTGTGTATCATAAAAAACTCGGGGAACCATTCTGAGTTCATTCCCATCATGAAACGGACATGTTATGTGCCTTGAAAAGTGGACGCTCAATTCTGCCAGTTGAGGTTTAAGTTTTGGTTTTGGCTAAAAATATAATAGTTACCCCTTTTTCTTTGATTTATTCAATCCGACGTGAATGCAACGAGTCTTTTACTTATATTGAGGTTCTAAATGTAGTGGGGCTAGGCTGCTTTAAACACTAGATCCATATCCCAAAGCTGGATCCTGTCTGCTTTGCAGATAGCTGGTGAGGGAAGCTATATTTATGGGACCTCTTTGTGAGAGACCCGTTGCCCACGTCGGGCTTGCATCATGAAAAGAAAAACTATGGTATTTGTCATTTACCATTACTTATTCGACTATAGTGGATTTAATTATCCCAGAAGAGTTCCTTGTTCCATGCACGGTCTGTGTGTATCATAAAAAACTCAGGGAACCATTCTGAGTTCATTCCCATATATATATATATATATATATATATATATATATATATATATATATATATAGAGAGAGAGAGAGAGAGAGAGAGAGAGAGAGAGAGAGAGAGAGAGAGAGAAATGGGAATAATTTACAATTTTCACATGAACTATATTAAACATGTATTATACAACCCACAAGGAAAATGAAAAATGATTCCGAGCGCTTTCGTCTCTTACAAGACTTTCTCAAGAAATATCATTCCTTGAGAAGATCTTGTAAGAGACGAAATCGCAAGACGAACCTGTGTGCGGCTGGACTAACTATTATTTGGACTCACTCACAGTAGTCCTCTTGTAAAACTGAAAAAAGCAAATTCAGAATTCTAGTGTTAGATGACGCTATTTTATACAAGAAGCATAAAATAATAATAATAATAATAATAATAATAATAATAGGTACTTACGTATTATCAGGACTACCAAACTGTTTATGATGTATTTTTGCTCTCGTCATTTTCGTTTAAACTAACGAAAATATCACAACTTAACCTAACCAATCATCAAGGGCGTACAGTTGACCTAACCGGGCATTCAATTAACCTAACGGGTTAATATTGGTTATTTCACCTAAATATCTTCTGATCTGAAAAAAGGGAAGATTTTAGATCAGGTTAGGTTAGGTTAGCTACGAAAAACAAAATAAAACGGAAAATGCCCGGTTAGGTCAATTGAATGCCCGGTTAGGTCAACTGGACGCCCTTGATGATTGGTTAGGTTGTGATATTTTCGTTAGTTTAAACGAAAATGACGAGAGCAAAAATACATAATGAACAGTTTGGTAGTCCCGATAATACGTAAGTACCTAATAATAATAATAAAAATAATAATAATAATAATTTTCGTAGAACAGGGTAAAGCTGAAAAAGTTTTAGTAGCCAAAAACAAAAAACTTGGGGCAGGGGGAGGGAGAAGTAAATTAAAAAAAAAAAATGTATTGACTTTTAAACAAAAAGTCAAAAGTTTTCGCTAACTCCCCTAAACCTTCGCCTTCCTCCAAAAAGAAAAAAGGAAACTGAATATTTAAAAAAAAAGTACAAAAATTTTGTAACCCTCTAAAAGAAAAAATACCAAAACAAAAAATTATTTTTTCTTTTGAAGTAAAAATTAAGATATAAAACTGTCTTTTTAAACAGACGTCACATCACGTGTCTCTGCATCGGAAATTAGCTTCAAAGCGGCATTTATTCTAAAGTAACTGTTTATCATATTAACAATTCTATTAAAAGCATTTACGAGTTTGGGAATACTTTCTTATATACATTTAGTCCTTATATATATATATATATATATATATATATATATATATATATATATATTATATATATATATATATATATATATATATATATATATATATATAGGAAAGAAGAATCGAGAGGAAATGACAGACAGATAGACAGACACACAGGAAAACAAATAAACAGGCAAACAGGCAAACAGACAAACATTATCTAAAATGAAGCACTGGAATATAAGCTGTATAGAATGAGTAAACATGCGTGCGCGCACAGACACACACACACACACACACACACACACCGAAAGAGAGAGAGAGAGAGAGAGAGAGAATCATCTGGAATGAAGCACCGACATATAAACCATATAAATTGAATAAACACACCCACCTACACATCGAGAGAGAGAGAGAGAAAGAGAGAGAGAGAGGTCATCTGGAATGAAGCACCAACATATAAACTATATAGATTGAATAAAAACACACACACACACACACAAAGCAGATACACAGACCTAAAAATTAAACAGCCAACACCAGAACTATAACTGAGCAATATGAATTAGAATGAGTTAAAAGTATATGTATGTATTTTTCCCCAAATATCCAATTCCTACCTTCATATCTGTGACAGTTTCTTTATATATTTTTAGGTGTAAAGCAAAATTTAATTGTCACCTGTCTTCTTCCTAAAAGACATTTCTTTGTCTGCAATAAAGAGAGATAAAAAAAATGTAACAGAAATAATTACGAGAGCATTTACAAAGAATTTTCTAACTTATGTCAACATTGAATACATGTATTTCTCGTATGCCATACAAGTTTATATATACACACACACACACAGGGTGTTGGCCCGATTGGATCCAACCCAGTTGTCCCCAGTGAGTTTTTAAAAAAAAAACCTGAAAAAACGCATAAAACCCAGGCAACTGCATTTTTTTTTTTTTTTTCAAAATAAATCAATGAGTCACTAATAAAATAACGTAATAAATTACTTCACACTGAAATATGAAATATTGATCAATAAAAGATTCGACATTCACACAACTCTACTAAGATATTTCAAACATTAATTATAATTATCGTTACTGGAGCGACGAGCAAGTACTCGATTAATTGGTAAGTTGATTCTATTGTATGTATAGTTAAAACTATCGTCTCGTTCAATTATGTTATATCTTATTTTCCTTTGAGAACAGAGTTTTGTTACACCCTGATCAGGGTTGGCAAAACCCTGGGTTTTATTGATAAACCCACCTGGGGTTTTTCGGGCTTTTTCAAATTTTCAATGGCCAAAATAGTATAAGAATAGAGCTAAATAACTGAGAGCTCATTACAAAAATAATTACTTACCACGAGTTGTATTTTCATTGGACAGTTAGGTACAGGAAATGTTTTGCTCGAAAATAAAATGCTTAAATATATAATTGTGGCAATTCACTGTTCCATTTCAATGAAAACAAGCCTCGTCGCTAAATAAAATATCGGAAAAGATTTCCCTATGAGAACGGACTTTTGTTACACCATATATATATATATATATATATATATATATATAAATATGAGAACTATAATTTTCCCCCCCGACATATTTTATTCTCTTTTCTGACCAGCCTTTGAGGATTTTAGAAGTGCCTTTACATAGGACGAACAAAGCCATCTATATACCTACCAACCTATCTATCTATCTATCGATCTATCTACGACCTTCTGTTCTTTTAAGAATATAAAATATGCTTATAAACCTTTTCTTTTGAAGTGATTCCTATTTCTTCAAAGAAAATCTCTTCTTAAATTCCGTTATTTACTTTTGAAATAAAAGAATGAATAAACAGAGTAAGTGTAAAGTAAGAGAGAGTAAGAGTAAGTGTAAAGTAAGAGTAAGTAAGAGCAACTGAAATGATTCAATTCATAAAATGAATTAAGTACGAAAGAAAATCTTAGAAGAAATATAAAAATATCAATTTTTCCCTAAAATTATGAAAAATATTAGCTTGCCTTAAGATATATTCCTGGAATAATTTTTTACTGTTTTCTTTATTTTGTTTATTATTAATAGCATAAACAAAAAAAAGTATTTTAAAAATGAGAAAAATAAACGTTAAAAATTGCAAAAAATATGACATTTATGACAAATATGCCAAATAATGTCGGAGAAAATCCGAAATGCCTTTTAGGTTTATTTCTTCAACTCCTTTCCGGCTTCGGTTTAAATAAATGGTTTAACTTCTTCCAAAGCTTTATTTGTCTTCCTTTAAACTCATATTTTCAAATTATGCTTTACATTATTTACATTTGTGCGTATACAGTATATATCAGACACGGGGTCATTAAAAGGTTTATCATTATCATTACCAGAAAATTTTTCATTATCACTATCATTACCATTACAGCATTTTTGTTTCATTATCATTACATTATCATTACAAGCCCTTCATTATCATTGTAATGATCATTACAATACTGAATATACTGAATAAGCGCAACACCGGTGCAGTGGAGGCGGGGATGCAAAGATGCTTAGCAGCAAGAACGGATACGTCAGGATACAGATGTGCAATGTCCCTCCACCATGTCAGGGGATTGCAGTCCTCATCAATGCAGGGCTAGTCAAGGTAGCTGGCCACCTGGCTGACAATAGGGTTCTGAGAAGCTGTAGAGGGAGCTGGAGCAGCCATAAAATTGAACAACTTGCACCGCTTTGGTGCTGGCTGGGACTGGGATGAATCAGAAGCCGCATATACACACACACACACACACACACACATATATATATATATATATATATACGGTGAACCAAAAGTAGGTGGACAGTAGGTTGAATACGGTTTGTGTTATATTATATTATAACTATGGTGTTCATTATAACTATGGTGTTTGTGTTATATTATATTAAATATTATAACTAAATTTATTTAAATTTTATTTTGTATTATAGTATACAAAAAAATTAAATATGTATTCTCAAAATAACGTTATCATTTACTGTCCACCTACATTTGGTTCACCCTATATATATATATATATATATAATATTGAAATTACACTGTAATGAAAATGTAATGATTCATTACAGACCTTTCATTACCATTATTGCCTCAAAATTTCTTTCATTATCATTACATTATCATTACAAGAGATTTGTAATTAATTATAATTAATTACCATTACAATGATAATGACCCTATGTCTGGTATATATATAATAATATTATATATATATATATATATATATATATATATATATGCCTCTGTGTGTGTGTGTGTGTGTGAAATTAACTTTACTAAATTCTCCTTCACTCAAATATTTTTTTGTGGGTGCAAAACATTGTTATTTATATAACAAAAGCGCTACATAATGGAATTACGTAGTCACCAACTAAATCTCTCTCTCTCTCTCTCTCTCTCCTCAACGAGGTAATATAATTTAACTGCCAAAATCAAATATTTTTGGGACAAAAGAAAAGTTTCACCCAACAAACTAAATTATTTTTAAGTAACCCTACCTCATTTTTTTTCCAGGGTAAACTAAGCTAAAATTAAATTACGTGGTGTGTGTGTGTGTGTGTGTGTGTGTGTGTGTGTTCAGTAAAATGGAATGAGATTATCGAAAACTGAAATCTATTAATTCGCAAAATGACATAAAAAAATGTGTAAGTACCCTCATTCCCGTTTTCTTTCACCGAAAGTAAATATTTGAGGAGATACTCAACTGGGTGGTAGAGTGTCCGATTCTTTTGTTATTTTCAGACGATAAATATTGATAGAGGAAATGTAATCTATATAGAAGAGTTTTTTCAACTTGGATTTTGCGTTTTGAATCCAGGAGTTGAGGAATAAAAAAAAAGAATTAATGAAAATTAATGAATAAAAATGAATGAACAAAAAATAGTGAATAAAAAGGAATGAATAAAAATGAATGCATAAAATTAAAAATAAATCTATACACACGAGAAAATTCGGAAAAAAATAAAATATATATATATATATATATATATATGTCTATTTTTTCATAGGGCATAAAACAAATAAAAGCTGAATATAGCCGAAAGGAATAGAAAGCCGAAACTCATATACATGTAAGTTATATACAATACATATAATATGCAAATAATATTCTATTTGTATGTTATCATATAAAGCCAATGTGTAAATTTATGCGTTTTTTATTCGCGCGCGGAATCACATAATAGATAGCATAACAAGTTTAAAGATAGCGACTCGAACCCATAATATCGAGGGAAACTATATTTCAACGGAAATCACTATCGTATTCATGCATAATAACCGCTATGATACAATATTATTATTATCGTACTGTATATATACACCTCTCTCTCTCTCTCTCTCTCTCTCTCTCTCTCTCTCTCTCTCTCTCTCTCTCTCTCTCTCTCTCTCTCTCTCTCTCTCAGGAAAGATATTGAGAGGCTGGAGCGAGTGCAGGCGAGGGCCACAAAGTTGATCCCTTCCGTTAGGCATATGGGCTACAAGCGACGGTTACGCGCCCTGAACTTGTTTTCGCTTGAAACTCGGAGGCTGCGCGGTCAACTGATCGAGGTTTTCAAGCTCTTACGAGGGTTCAACGATGTCGATTTTAGAAGTATGTTTAGTTTAAATGATAACCCAACTCGCAACAATGGTTGGAAGTTGGATTTGAAACGGTTTAGGACTATAGTGTGTGTGGGAATTACGTTACGTATAAGATCTGTGACACATGGAACAGGTTACCTTCGGAAGTTGTGAATAGTTCCTCTGTGGATCAGTTCAAGAAAAGGTTAGACGAAATCTTGCACACTATTTGAGTGTGTAAAGACATTTAGGACCTCAGTCTGCGGAAATTTCTTTTTCTATAAAATAGTTAATATCTGGAACCAACTTCCCTCAGAGGTTGTTTCCAGTCAAAGTGTAAATCTGTTTAAAAATAGGCTAGACAAAGTACTGAACACACTCATAGTTTAAGATTAAAACCTCAGAAAACTCTGCAGGAGTTCGCTTGCTCGGTCTCTGTGAGCAAGCTAAATATAGAGCTATTTATATATTCTCCACTTTCCTGTAAAATTTCCTTGGCTACTTTTCCAGGGTCAAGGTATTTTCTTCAACCTTTTTCCGTACCTGCCTCTGGCAGGGAGGGAGCGGAGGGTGGGGAGAGAGCCTTCTACTTTTCTATCCAGTTTTCTACTACTGCTAGGATAGTTGAAAGAAAAATAAACTTTCACAAAATTTTCCCTGGCACCCGTTGCCATTGGTACCTCCTCGGTATGGGCCGCAAGGCCTTTTGAGGTACTTCTTTTCCTTGTAACTCCTTGTAACTCTCTCTCTCTCTCTCTCTCTCTCTCTCTCTCTCTCTCTCTCTCTCTCTCTCTCTCTCTCTCTCTCTCTCTCTCTCTCGTGTCTGTGGGGTTATGTATGCTTCTAAGCTTAATAGGAAATCATATATTTTTCCCAAGAATGGTATTAATATCGTGGTGAGGAAAGTGCGTTAAGTAGTCGGTCCACACACACACCATTTTTCTAATCTGCTTAGATATATTTTTGCATAAAAGTTAAAATCTTCGTAAATCTCGTAACTATCTTATAGTTACCAAATGCAAGAGAGTGTCTTCGACTATATATATAATTATATATATATATATATATATATATATATATATATACAGGGTGGGTAAAAAAAAAGTGACCCCCTAGAGGTAAACTGTCATATTAAAAAAAGTAAGGGGACTAGAGCTCCCGAACTTCATAGATGCTTACCTTAGCATGTTGTTCATCTTAATTGAGAAGTTGCTCGATGTGTCCCCCTTCCTGCTCAACGCAGGCCTCCAAACGTGGACGCCACTGATCAATACACCTGTTTACATATCTTTGAGACACCTTCTCCCAGCCGAGCAGAATTCTTTCGCGTAGTTCATCTATGTCTCTTATATTGGTACCAGGGATGAAAAACTTTGGACTTCAGGGCTTCCCAAACACCATAATCTAGCAGTGAAAGATCGGGGCTACTAGCCGGCCACATATTGGGTTCGATAAAATCCGGTGTTTCGTTCTCAAGGAATGTGACAGTTTGGCGTGCTCTGTGATCAGGTGCTCCATCTTCTTGGAAAGTATATCTTTCCCCTTTAATTCGTCGAATATCAGTTAGAGTGAAAGATATACTTTCCAACAAGATGGAGCACCTGCTCACAGAACACGCTAAACTCTTACATTCCTTGAGAACGAAACACCGGATTTTATCGAACCCAATATGTGGCCGGCTAGTAGCCCCGATCTCTCACCATTAGATTATGGTGTTTGGGAAGCACTGAAATCCAAAGTTCTTCATCCCTCGTACCAATATAAGAGACATAGATGAACTACGCGAAAGGATTCTGCTCGGCTGGGAGAAGGTGTCTTAACGATATGTAAACAGGTGTATTGATCAGTGGCGTCCACGTTTGAAGGCTTGCGTTGAGCAGGAAGGGGGACACATCGAGCAACTTCTCAATTAAGACGAACAACATGCTAAGGTAAGCATCTATGAAGTTTGGGAGCTCTAGTCCCCTTACTTTTTTTAATATAACAGTTTACCTCTAAGTGGTTACTTTTTTTACCCACCCTGTATATATTATTGATTCCAAAAGAAAATTACAGGAAACTGTACAAAAATAAAACTAGAGGACAAATTTACAGTCTTTTTAGAGGTTTTTTCTACAACTTCTAGATTTAATTACGTTTAAAATTATTTTAAAACTAAAATCCTTAAAGTTGTAATTTTTTAAGAAAATTATAAAATAATTAAAATTTATCGAAAGAAACTTTTTATTTTTTCATTTTCATTTTTATTTTAGTTATCGTCACTTACATTTTCGCATTAATGACAGTTATTAATTAGGCCATTCTCCTAACTCATAATTCATTAGCTTCATTGTATTAATTCATAATTCATTTCAGTACAGTTCATTATAGGAATCCATAATTCACATTTCATAATTACTGTACTGGGTGTCCATAATGTCTTGTCACCTCAGTAAAATAGTAAATGATTTTTGTTTTTCTTTCAGACCCATTTGAAATGCGTGATAGCAGCAACTATACGATTGAACAACGCCTATTGGCTAGTACTCGGGTTCATGAGCGACCGCGTAATGGCAAAACCATTGAAAATATTCGTGCAGATTTGCAAGACCGATTCAATGGTGCAGCTCCTCCAAAAAGGACTCTGTTGAGATGGGAAAAGAATGTTGACAACAGGAACTGTAAAAGATAAACCAAGGACTGGCGGGTCATCTAAGTGATAAATGGGTCTGAAAGAAAAATGAAAATCAGTTAGCATTTTACTAGGGCGACAAGACACTGCGGACACCCTGTACATACGAGTCATCCAACTGTAGTTATGAAGGACCTATACTCATTTCGTCAACAAGACCAAAACATCGACACTCTAAGAAACTAACCTAACCTAACCTAATCTGTCTTAACCTAATGTAATAATAACAACTTGTCGATAAAATGTCAAGTCGATTTGATGTCGTAAGGTCGGTTATGATTTATTCTTTTTAGTACTGCAATAAAGTGATAAGTCATATACAGAAGGTTTCAAAAGCATCTGCAAGAGTGAAACAATCAGGCTCAGGACTGTCCCTGGGGTAGTTCCTGTATGGAAGCCGAGTAGGTTCGTGATGATGATGATGATGTTACGTTAGGGTTGTGTAACCTTCGTAACAACAGATGTCGTGTGATGGAGGGGACCTGCGGCTTTACGTGGTATTCTAACCATCTAAGGACCACTATATCATCTGAAAGCGAGGGACGGTCCCCCATTCAGCTCCAACCCGGCCTCCAATGTCGTTTAACTCCGCTGATCTAACGGGAAGCGGTGTTACTACATGACCACGAAGTATCCCCGAAATAAAAATCTAATTATTTAAGCCTCAAAATACGATAATTAACTGTAAATAAGCATAAATATATAATAATTAATAATTGTAAATAAATATATAATTAATAATAATGATTAAATGTTTCAATATAGTTAATTGTATTTAAGTATAACAAAAATAGTTTTAGCAATTATTTATTTACATATAGAGGGTCGCAACCAGGCATGGGGACGAGGCCTCGACTCAGGCCTCGAGGCCGAGGCCTTTTTAAGGGAGGCCTCACGATGCCTAAAGATTGTTAGGCTGAAGGTACGTATTTGCATCCAGAGGTGTGATGTTCGGATGCAAATAACGAATGCGGTATTTGCACCTCTGGGTGCAGATACCCACTTCGAAATCTTTTACGAATAAGCTCTTCCATGCTTTGGGAAGGCTCAACAATCTAGCCTAGCCTAGGCCTAAAGCTCTTCCAAAGGTAACCTACCATAGCCTCACACTAGCCTGTATCTCCTCTTTTTCTGAAATCCATAAGGAAAAGCAAGATTCTACTCAAAATTAATAAACAAAGACATAGCTCACTTCACTTACCTAATAAAAGGGAATTATTAAGCATTAAGCATGTTCATCTATCACACGCAGCCACACCACAACACCGACACGCTGTGTGTTTACACTTGTCGGGTCACACAGTCAGACACAGTTACCAGAACAAGATTTCCGGGGTACCATACATTAGCCCAATAACTTTTTATTTTTCATTTCATGCAGTTCTTATTTCTCATTTTACTATACCCACAATATTTCAAGTATTTACGATAATATGGAAGTTATGATGTGAAGATGATCTAGCAAAATATTTCAAGATTGTACTAACTCACTGAGTGTTGATCGTATAATTTCTGAATGGCTACAATTATTAGCGACTCTAGCATTGATGTTTCTAATGTACGATAGGCCTATAGGTATGAAGTTTATATCATGCAATTACTATATAATTACATATACAATAGTAATATAATAACGATAATATTAAGAATATATTTGTACCTGATATTTCAACATGTTATATATGTAATTTGGGTGCTCTTCCAATATGTGCTCTACCTTAAAATTTACATTCCAATACGTGATCTACCTTAGATTATTCGGATTAGTAGCAGGTACGTTAGTTAGCCTTATAAGGCTAACTAACGAAAATATCACGACTTAACCTAACCAATCGTCAAGGGCGTATAGTTGACCTAACGATTGGTTAGGTTAAGTCATGATATTTTCGTTAGTTAGCCTTATAAGGCTAGTTTCACGGTAGAGCACGTATTGGAATATGGTAGATCACAGTTTCGCGGTAGAGCACATATTGGAAGAGCACGGTAATTTGATTCAAGAGTATATTTGCACCTGATATTATCCATTATCAGACATTTTTAAAGTTATATGTATAACAGACATGGGGTAATAGTAATAGCAATAGACTATTACAGAATTTTTCAAGTAATAGTAATAGTTATAGATCATAATTTTTTGGCTGTAATAGTAATAGAAGTCAAAGTAATAGATAATAGTCTATTACTTTTCTACCACAGTGGCAATGAACATATTGTGTGAACAAAGAACTGAAAAAATGAACTAAATCTACTCTAAACTAAAATAAACGTGTATGTAACTAATATTGCGGCAAATTTTTCCTTCAATAAAGTAAAATTTATCAAGACCTTCAGTCTCTGAAATTGTAATGATTTGGTTCAAACAAATATTTGTTAATACACTGCTTCTAATTGCATTTAAATAGACATAAAGATCCTTTTCAAATGAGTGAAGTACCCAACATACAAAAGTAATAGTAATAGATGACCAAGTAATAGTAATAGTAACGGAAGAAATAAAAAGTAATAGTAATAGGAACCCAGTAATAGACGCCATGTCTGATGTATAATACTTTATATTATTAACGTAAATGAAAAAGACGAAAAAATTATTTGCAAACAATATAACAATTTACATCTCAGTTATAATGTCGATATTAGCAAGATTATTGTTTGCATCCGATATCATATATTCATTTCAAATCATATTATTTGGAAGTTTATACGTTACAATTTACGACGAGCGAAAAACAAAATTATCGACGCTAGTAGCTAGTTATCAGTATACCAAGTGGTATTCTTCTCTAGTTTGGCCTATTTTTTGTTATAGAAATAGATACAGTACGATAGTTTATACACATAAATAACACAAACACATTATATGAGCTCAGTTCAACTAATGACCAACTGATAGATTGCTTTCCCACACCAGTTTTGCTACATTAAATCAATTGGTCACTGCTGACTGACTGAATAATATTTATATACGCGACATCTATATTATAATGGAGGTAAGTGCGATATATATATATGTAACCAAAAAAAAACTATAGAAAAGAACGCAATCATGAAAATCTTAAGCTTCACATTTGAGCTCATTGTATCAAGATTTGTGAAGCTTTAGATTTTCATGGCTGTGTTCTTTTCGATAGTTTTATTGACCAAATAATTGAACAGTAATTGGGGCGCCGCAGGCACCCCAATTACTGAGGCCCAAGGTGAGAGGGATAGGAATGATGTTCAAAATAAAATACGCCGGAGGCCCACAATTCGATTCGATTTGGGCCGAATACCCAAGTACCGCAGATCTAGCGAAATCGGGGCGTAGCGCCGATCTTTTGCTAAAAGTCCTGACAGAAAGAAATGAAAAGGGAGTATTTGTTGACTTATGTCTACAAGGAGATTCTTCAGAAATTAAATAAAGATAAGTTTATGATGAAGTGTTCTTTTTTATATTTTATAACAGGAAATAATACCTTGAGGTAAGAAAATTAATTTCCCAGATGAAGTAATTGACCGAAGGCTCCAAGCCTTCCGCAGGAAATAGCAAAAACCGCCCGTTGGGCGGTATTTTTGCTAGTATATAATAATTATGCACCTAACGTCACAGTGACCTGTTACTAATCCGTTGGTCACCAAACTGAATAGTATTTATCAAAGACTGCCGCCTGACTAGTCACCTGTCTGAATAATACTTATCAAAGTATGCCGCCACATACGGTCACCTGTCAGGTCATGGTCCTTACCTGAAGAATATCCACCCCGAGCGCGCCCACCTGAAGAATTTCCACCCCAACGCTACCGGGGGTTGAAAATTAGAGAACAAAACAAATCAGGATTCCCTAAGGCCTCACGAAAGTCACGAGGCCTTTCCACTATTCGGCTGGCCTCGAGGCCAAGGCCACTTTTAAGGTCCGAGGCCGGCCTCGAGGCCGACAAAGTCTCAGCCCCATTTCTGGTTGCAACACAGGATTGCTTTCAGTGGTGATGAACTTCGTGTGTAAGCCTCGTCAGTATGCTGACCCCCTGTTTGCTTGGCAATGCTGCTACGAGCTGCTCATACCCTGACATTGGTGTATGGGCGGAATGGTATTTGGGGTAAAATATGAAACTGTTCATCTTACTTCTTAAACTATAATTAAGAATGGGATATATATATATATACATTTTAACTGCAAACAACATACAGTATAATTAATGTAAAGAACGACGCTTGTATAGAAGAACGTTCCGCACAAGATGAGGAGGGAGAACGAACAAATGAAAAATGAGGTAACCACCCGGGAATCGAACCCGGGATCTTCCGATTGCCGGTCAGATATGCTAACCACTACACCATGGGCCTCGATTAATCAGAAGTCGTAATTCTCCTACATACGAGCAGAAACCAATGCCCTGAGGGGGCACCTCCCGCATGCCGCACATATATACATTTTAACTGCAAACAACACAGTATAATTAATTTAAAGAATGACACTTGTATAGAACGTTCCGCACAAGATGAGGAGGGAGAACGAACAAATGAAAAATGAGGTAATCACCCGGGAATCGAACCCGGGATCTTCCGATTGCCGGTCAGATATGCTAACCACTACACCATGGGCCTCGATTAATCAGAAGTCGTAATTCTCCTACATACGAGCAGAAACCAATGCCCTGAGGGGGCACCTCCCGCATGCCGCACATATATACATTTTAACTGCAAACAACACACAGTATAATTAATGTAAAGAACGACGCTTGTATAGAAGAATGTTCCACACAAGATGAGGAGGGAGAACGAACAAATGAAAAATGAGGTAACTTAATTATACTGTGTGTTGTTTGCAGTTAAAATGTATATATGTGCGGCATGCGGGAGGTGCCCCTCAGGGCATTGGTTTCTGCTCGTATGTAGGAGAATTACGACTTCTGATTAATCGAGGCCCATGGTGTAGTGGTTAGCATATCTGACCGGCAATCGGAAGATCCCGGGTTCGATTCCCGGGTGGTTACCTCATTTTTCATTTGTTCGTTCTCCCTCCTCATCTTGTGCGGAACGTTCTTCTATACAAGCGTCGTTCTTTACATATAATATATATATATATATATATATATATATATATATATATATATATATATATATATATATATATAGGGTAGCGTAAAGGTCGAGCATCATAGGAATTATCAATGTTGATTATAATATATTATTTTTTCTTTTAGACGAGAGGGTGAGCTTGGTTTTAATGCATGGAATACCAGGTACTACAAATCAATGAATCGGTACAAATTTAAATTCTATACCGATTCATCGATTTGTTGTACCTTGTATTCCATACATTAAAACCAAGCTCACCCTCTCGTCTATTGTTAATTTCACAGCCATCCCCTACCTAAAAAAAAATATATATATATTATAGTCAAAACTGAAAATTCCTATGATGCGCGACTTCTGCGCCACCCTGTATACCAGGGTGGCGCGGTGATGTAACGGTTGTTATTTTTCATAGCTCTGCGGTTATGTATCCTATAACATCATAATATTACCTAAGAATAAACAACGCAGTAAAATATCGCGTTTCAGCCACACTTTTCGCAGTCTACAATATAATGACTATAATCTAAACTGTAAAAAGTGTGTTTCCAGGATGCGGAACGAGGACCCAACGTGTTTTGCATCCCACCAACCACTTTCCCCAACTACCCCCCATTCGAAAGTAGTGTATATATATATATATATATATATATATATATATATACTATTTAATCCTTATTTTTAAACTGAATTGCTGGGAGACCGTATTTTAAAAATAAAAGTTTTTCAGCTTTGTCCCCCTTCAGCCTATTCCTTTTTTCATCATAGATGATCCCTGCTCCACTAAATAATTGTTCACTAGGAACATTTGAGGGAGGACATCCAAGGTATGTCCGCGCCAGTTTGCTCAATTTTTTTTGATTTCTTTTGATTTGACCTCCACCAAGCCAAAGCATCATCATCTTGTCCAATTCTTTTCTCTTTGTGATATTTCTCGATGCAATTATTGTTATTGATTTACTCGTAAAACTGATGCCTAGCCTAAATCAATCAGTGGTTTCTTTGCCGGTGGTTCACTGGCTGTCTCCGAGTCCGATGATAATTGAGTCTTGTCCATTTCATCACAAAGATATCCCAATTTTTCCTGAACACTTTTTGTGACATGTGAAGCGGAAAAAATTCTGCTTTGTACTTTGGATCCAAATACGTAGCCAGAGAATACATGTCATTTGCTTCTAGGCCATCAAATCTCCTTGCTAGCTATGTGCGCATTATCTCCTTCATTGTTTTGATTCCACGATCAGCTTCAGAATCACCACTTCGAGGTTGCAGCACATTTTTCAAGGAAACGACGAGGGGAATAACCTCAGATATGGAAGAGGTGGAACTACTCAATCTTTTTGTGATATCATCGAATGGTTTCAGAACAGCCATACAGTTTGACAAGAGAGTGAAGTCGACGTTAGTGAGTTGTTGCATTTTGGAGTTAGCAGCGCTATATTGACTCAGTCGTTCCTTCAACTTCAGTGTTCTCTGCATCATGTGATAAGTGCTGTTCCACCGTGGCGCCATCATGAATGACTGTAAGTTCAGGTTGATATAAGCGTTTCTGAATTTTTTTAACTCATCTTGCGCCATCGTAGAATGGTTGAAATGAGTAGCGATGGATCGAAGTTTAATTAACAAGTCACTGAGAGGTTTTTGTGTGGATAATCCACTTTTGATTACAAGTTGCAGTTTATGAACAGTGCAGTCGATATTATGGACGCCAGTGAGAAACAAAACTTTTATCATGTTTGCTCCTGAGTCGTGCATTACACAATCGATGGATGAATGGGCAATATCCCACTTCTGAAGCATCTGCTCAAATTTTTCTGACAAGTATTCTCCAGTGTGGCGATCTTCAAGTGGAATTACGCTGAGCATAGTGATGTTAAAAAACTGGTTTTTTTATGTCCATGTTTTTTTTTTGTTTTTTTGTCGTTTTTTTTGTTTTTTATTGTTTTTTTTTTTTTTGTTTTTTTTAATAATTAATATAGATATTGCCAATTTAATTATAAGGTATACTTTTGCAATGATATATATTATAAAAATAAATAAATAAATAATAAAATAGGCCATATGGTACCAGTATAGAATGTCCTTTTCAGCCTATTTATAGAAAAAAACTGGCCTCCTTCTTGCACTGAAAGTCTCGTATCTTGAGATCCGTTAAACTTGCGAGAACACTAGCTGGGAGCTGACTGCCCATTGTCCAACCTTTCCAGGACTCTCCCATCCATGCCTCGGATTTTGAATCTCCCACTTAACTATCCTTTAGACCCGCGATGACATTTTCCCCCCGAGACCATCCATATATATACATACACATACACCCATATACATATATACCAATATATACATAAATACTTATATACACATATTTATATCTTTTATATACCCCATACACACGCATACATCCAGAATTCCAGATACATACGCAAGCATACTCACATATATACCTACACAAACTCATACACCTCTATTTCGCCCTTTCATTACCTCCGAGATCATTTAGCACATACAGTAATATCCATACAGCCAAAAGAAACCGATTAAGCACAGACAGAGCAGCAAAGCTAGTATTTATATCCCAAAATGCAAAATTCCAAGAAAGTGAAGTAAAACATGGTGCTACATTGGCTTCGTCAACATCCAAATCTGCAATAAGTACCAGTACCTGTGATATTGAAACTATATGCTCTAATCAATCTAGTGATAATGATTCTTCAATGGAAATAGAATCAGATAATGAAAGTTAAACAGCATTAGGTTAACACAAAGGTTAAAGAAAAAGATGAATATCGATGAATAGATAGCGTTGCACACAAGATCAGTATAGAACTGATGCTGTTTCACTTTATACTGTGGAGCTGTTTCAGCCATGTGTCTCATGAAACCTAAGTCCTCAACGTGGCTGAATGGCAAGTCATCCATTATTATCATTTCGGCTATGCAATAGCCCAGTGATTTTGATTTGAAAGGATACGCATCCGAAATTTTGACTTTTTCGAAGCAACTTTCAATCGTCTGATTCTTTTCTTTCACTGCACACTTCATTTCCTGTAGGGGTGTAAAAGACACTTTTGATTCCTTTTTCTTCTATGACTGTTCATTAGCTTCATTTTCACTAGATATCACTTCATTATATTCCTTCGTGTGCATTGAACGCAGATGGTTTTTTTAAGTTAGTGGTACTCCTTCCCTTTCGTGAATAGTTCTTATTACATATGACACACTTCCCTACATCGTTTGACACTCTCGAGAAGTACTTTCACACTGCACTCGTACTGTAGATCGCTCCATGATCGTTGCACCACAGTCTAACACTTTACTGATGGGTTGAAGCACGTAACGTTACAAAGGTAGCGAGGGGAAGCTAGCGCAACATAAACACCCTCACTCGTGTCTGAACAGATACTGAAGCTGGTGCTTTAGTTTAGTTTGTAACTTGGCAGTGAAGTTGCCTAATTTCTAATAAAAAAAATTGAGTGTTTTTATCTTTTTTTGTCAACAGTAATTATACATCATCATTGTTTTATTAAATATAATTAAAATAATGCTTTTCTAGCCACCTAGCGTTGATAAATGTAAGTTATTACATAATGCATCTATCCATCCAGCCCAAGTAACAATTCCAGACATGTCGCAATTAGGGTGTAGCAAACTTTCACTTTTTGCACCCTTGAGTGAAGGTATGAGGCATGACAGGATCAGCATTTGGCGACGTTTATAGCATTTATAGCATTTGGTTGCCCTAGTGAGAAGATATCCTCAAACAACCGCAATAACCGCACTGATAAATGCGGTTGCGGACAGCTGCTACATCACTAATATATATATATATATATATATATATATATATATATATATATATATATATATATATATATATATATTGAGGTGGAGCAACAAGCTTGACCTTCGTCAGAATGGACAATTCGGGCGGAAGCAAAACCAAGGTTAACCAAGGTGTGTGTGTGTGTGTGTGTGTGTGTGTGTGTGTGTGTGTGTGTGTGTATATATATATATATATATATATATATATATATATATATAGAGAGAGAGAGAGAGAGAGAGAGAGAGAGAGAGAGAGAGAGAGAGAGAGAGAGAGAGAGTTTAGAAAATAACATCGGGTTTTAAGTGGCATATGCTTGAAATCCCGATATTAATTTCTGAACACCCTGTACAAAAAAAAATCAAACCCGTTTTCATCATTTTATGAGACGCGTTTGTTCTTCTGTCAACTGTTTCCATGGTAACCAAGCTTTTTTCTTCGCAGACCTTTTAACAATAAAATCAAATGTCTTGATCTTTATATACATATGTCTTGATCTTTATATACATATAAATTCATTCGCGTTAGAGCGTTACCATGGTAACGTCTTTTGAGTGGAAAAGCTCGCGTTTATTCATTTCTGCGCCAAATTGTTTTCCTTTCGTTAACCTTTTGTCAAAGATAAACATGGATAAAATCTAAAAATGGGCTTTTTGGAGCTTCTCGAATGCTGCATGTTTAATGTTTTTCGAAAACTAACAATGGTACATTTTCCTGTATTCTCGCTTTCTCTCTCCCTGTGTGTGTGTGTGTGTGTGTGTGTGTGTGTGTGTGAAGTATCCACATCAGACCAAATATATATGATAAAAAATACATTTAGATATTGACTAAACTTATGGTAAACACGATACGCATCCTCATTTTGATCTCCCATCGCAATGATCCTTATTACATTACATTGTAATTTGACCATGATGAAAATATGCTGGAACAAATATAACGCTCAAGTAACAATATATATATATATATATATATATATATATATATATAATATATATATATATACAGGGTGGGCCAAAAAACTATTACCCAACTTTTGAAAAAATATTGTGGCTCACCCTCTGTATTGATCTTACTGCTGAGGCCGTATGTTGTAACTATACTTTTATTCTTTCAAACGCTGCCTTTGAATCTAGATTCAACGCCCCAGGAGTAGAGGTACAGGCTCACAACTGGAGGGAGGTATCAGAATATGGTGCTCAATTGAAAGGCGGTCAAAGTCAGCAACTGATACTTTCAGATGACAGTCAGTTTCTCCATAAATAATTAATTTTCATAATTTTACACAAAATAATTAATTTATTTCCTTTTTCATTTCAGACCATCATTCTGCTATAGTTGGTGAACAAGTTATAACATAATGAAATACTCTTTGGAAGAGGAAGCATTGATATTGAACCTGCGTAAGGAGAAACACTGGGGTGCAAAACGAATGAAGAACGTATCCAAATAAACGATGGACGATACCTGGACTTCAATATCTCATAAAGAAAATCGATACCACAGGGTCAACCAAACGAAAACAAGGTAGTGGAAGGTCAAAAACATCACGTACTGAGGAAAATATTGACACGGTTTCATCCATGATATGCAGTCAAGAAGAACGGCCCAACAACCACAAGCCCGTTAGAGAAATTTCAAAAACTACTGTATTTCTCGCTCTAGTGTTCGTCGTATAGTAAAAGATGATCTGGGTCTTAAATGTTTTAAAAGAGTCGAACTTCATAAGCTCTTTGCATCAAATAAGCAAGCAAGAGTTGAAAAATGTCGTGCTCTGTTAGATCGATTCCCAGACAGAGAAGTGTCGAAAATATGGTTCAGCGACGAGACCTTTACGGCTGCTTCAACAATAAACGCACAAAATGAAAGAGTTTATGGAAGACAGGACAAAAAATCTATCAGTCCAGATCGACTTTGCAGAGAACGTCCGCATTTTTCTAAAAAAATCATGGTTTCCAGCTTTATTTCAAAGTTAGGGAAGTCAGAGATTGTGTTTGTTGATCAAAATGTTAAAATCACTGCTGCTTATTACCAAGAAAAAATCCTTGATGCGGTACGTACTGCTGTCGATAAGGGAGAAGTCAAGGTTGCAAGCGTGCATTGATAATGGAGGAGGGCACATTCCGCATAATCATGGACTCGATTAGATTAGGTAACTGTATAGAAACAGAAAGTTTTTCTACCCGTGTCTGTATAACAGCGAGTTACAAAATAATGGTTAAAGTTAGTAAAAATCCAACTTTACCACGAGATAGACCACGAAATTCTATACAGGACACATATATTGATTGTACAAATAATATTTGATAAGAGTAAAATTATATTGTTCAAAATCAGGGTGTGTATATATATATATATATAATATATATATATATATATATAATCTAGATGAATACATTGATTTGGTGTATAAAATTAAGTCATTATCAGATAACCTCAAATATTCTCACTGCATAATAATGCTGACTTTAACGCACATGTGAACTCGGAATTCTTTGTAAAATTCGGTAACATGTGAGAGTCGGCCAATTTAAGTATAAGTGATGTAGATGTATTAGGGGTAGCCAGTGGTAATTTTACATATGTTAGTAATATGAGTGGTACCACCAGGTGGATTGATCATTGTCTCACTAGTAATAATCTAAAGGATCGAATTGTTAGAGTTCATATTCTGCATGATTTCCTTCTTTCTGATCATAGACCATTAGAAATATTAATTAACGTTACCAATTTATGCGCAACACGACTTAACAAGAACTCAATAGGTAAGAATAATCGCGTCGATTGGTTCAATGTTACCATGGAGCAGAGAATAGAATACAAAGATAGAACAAGTCGCCTCTTTAATAAATTAGAAATTTTGCGCCTTGCCTGTAATAATCCTTGCTCAAATGATTCTCACTGTAAACTCATAGATAGGTATTATAGTAAGATAATATCCCTGTTAAGAGAAGCAGGCAGCCCCTTCATTAAATCTTACAACTATCATACTAAGATTATTCCTGGATGGAATGATTTTATTGCCCCCCTGAAGAGGAAATCGAAAGACGCCTATGATTTGTGGTGCTTTCATGGTAGACCCAGATTAGGACCAGTATACTTGAATATGTGTAGAAGTCGGGGTCAGTATAAGGCGGCCATAAGGCGATGTAAACAGGAAGAAGAGTCTATTCGAGCATCAAAAGCCTGTGAAGCTCGCATAAATAACGATAATAACAAATTTTGGAAATTTGTTAAGAATCAAACGAGTGTCAAAAATGTCCTCCCTCCGACAATTGATGGGGTGTCGGGGGAGGATGAAATTGCAAAGCTGTGGAAAAACCACTATTCTAACATTCTTAACAGTGTGAGTAGAGATAATCTTAAGCTAGATTGCAGCGAAACGATTGTGGGAGGGACAAGAAAAAATACTTTGATATCATTTTCTGAAGTAAAGAGGTTAATTAAAGAGTTAAAGACTGGTTCTGCGTCAGGGGTAGATGACTTATCGAATGATCACTTAAAATATGCAAATGACGTAGTATGTCTGCATATATCATTGCTCCTATCAGCCATGCTTGCTCATAGCTATATCCCTGCAGTGTTCGTGAGGGTATATATCTTGCCTCTGGTCAAAAATAAGTACGGAGACATTCTGTCCAGCAATAATTACAGGCCTATTGCTGTCGCTTCCTGCTTCTGGAAACGACTAGAAAAACTCTTGTTACGCCGATTAAATGATTTCCTATGGACATCTCCTAATCAGTTTGGCTTTAAAAGGTCCCACTCAACTGACCTGCGTATCTGTGTACTTAAAGAAACAATATCTAAATACATTGACAGTAATTCAACAATTTATAGCTGTTTCCTAGATATAAGTAAGGCATATCATAGGGTGAACCACAATATTTTATTTGCAAAACTAGAAGACGGGAAGGTTCCCATGTACATATTAAATTTATTGAAATTTTGGTATTCCCACCAATCTTTCACTGTTAGGTAGGGCAATGTACTATCCGAGTGTTTTGGCTCCTCTTGCGGGGTGAGACAAGGCTCCTTGCTCTCCCCTATGCTGTTTAATGTGTATATCGACGGATTAATTGCTTCACTTAATGAGGCAACAGTGGGATGTTGTATAGATAACACAAGGATAAATAACTTAGTTTATGCTGATGATATGGTGTTAATAAGTCCCTCTGATCGGCTACTAAAAGTCTGCGAAGTGTATGCGCAGAAACATGATATTCTTTTTAATGTTACAAAAACTAAGGTTATGCAATTTCATCCGAAAAGCTGTAATCAGCCAGCTGATATAAGGTTTAAAATGAATGAAGTAATTGAGGAAGTACAAGAGTTTAAGTATTTGGGTCAAACTATTACCAGCTCCTTGAGTGATGACTCGGATATAAGAAAACAATCTCGAAGCCTGTGTGCTAAAGCGAATATGATCATACGGAACTTTCGATTTTGTACAAGTGAAGTTAAAGACACTCTCTTTCGTACTTTCTGCAGTAATATATACGGACAGCAACTGTGGGTGAATTATAAAAAAGGTTCTGGCAGAACTCTAAATTTGCTGTGCAACAGGTCTTTTAGACTCACATAAATTTCCCCCGAGATGCTCAGCTTCACAAATGTTTGCTACCCGCAATGTCCCGAGCTTCCCGGAGGTAACAAGACGTGCTCAACACAGTCTAATGCAAAGAATTAAAAAATCAACCAACCCGATCATCCAAGCTATCCATGAGTCCTGCCATTTATCCTCTAAGCTATGGACTTCTTGGTACGAAAACGTCTGTCTGTAGCTCCACTTAACTTCGACATTACAGTATTATTTCTAATCAATTGTATATATTTCTATCCTTAGTATATGAACTGTCATTGTATTAATAATATTTGTCATATGGCCTATAGTCTGCCAATAAACCTTTTCATTTTCATATATATATATATATATATAGCAAAAATGTCCACCTAGAATCTGAACCCAGGACCTATTGAGTGGGAGTCGCGAGCGCTACCATCACACTAACACAGCTTGACGAGGAAACACGGAACGCATTCGCCTCCAGAGGTGTTTTCGATGTTAACCCTTTCGCATTCGAGGTAATGTCAGTATTTAATTCAAATCTACACCCACTAGGAATCGAGCCCGGAACTTCCTAAGTTGCGACAGTTTGCGTAGCCCTTGAGACTCCCACTCATACAAAAACCACGAGTGCACGTGTGTTATGCCATATATATGTATATGTATATATATATATATATATATATATATATATATATATATATATATATTAGTGGTGGACCGGATGTCAGTTTTTCAACATCTGCGGGTGCGGATGCGGATATTTAGTTAATCTATCAATATAATATAGAATTATGAATGTATGACATAATTTTTCAAATTTCGTGATATTGCTATTATGGCAGGCAATGCATAAGAATTAAAATTAATATTAATGTTTTCATTATGATAAAAATAATAACTTTCTGAAGAGTTTCAGCCACAGAAAATTCAATGAAACAAGTTTCATTCAATTTTCTGTGTTACCACCTATTTATATTTTGACGTTTATATATTTGTTTGTTCATTAATAAATAATTAATACTTTACATGAAATGTGCATGACTGGGCCTTATAAGCTACTTTATAAGCTAATTTAATTGTAAATTGCATAATTTATTAGAGGTAATATCCGCATTAACATTCGCAGTCAGAAGTGCGGATGCGGATGTTAAAAATTATGCGGATATCCGCAGATGTTGATGCGGATATCCGGTCTAATATATATATATATATGATGAATAAAACCACGAAGGGAAAAGAAACACAAAGTGGTGCTCAAGCGCTTTCGTCTAATGACATCCTCAGGAACACTGAGGATGTCATTAGACGAAAGCGCTTGAGCACCACTTTGTGTTTCTTTTCCCTTCGTGGTTTTATTCATCATAAATATTTTTCACGTGTCACTTTCGTGAAATAATTTTTCATATATATATAATACCCTTCTCTTTCACCGATTTCAGCGAAGTCAGGATGTTACTCCAGAGAGGGTATTACTTTAGCACTCCTGGATGCAGAAATAGTTTACTCTTCGTATTCCCACAATCGCGGAGTACTGTGTGGGCCCGTGATTTTCTTTTTCCCAGTTATCAAAATCCAAAGAGTAGAGAATAAACACAACGGCTTACACGATTTTTAATATGAATATAGGCAAGATAAATTTAATTGACTAGAGTGAATCAAATATTTCTTTTATACAGAACAGAAAGTTAATAATAATAATAATAATAATAAAAGTTTCATAATTATAATATGGTAAGATTGAAATAAGCCAGAGGCCCCTCTAAGACACCCTTGTCCGTTCTGAGTCTCCAAGCTCGTATGAATCAATTGCTAAGCTACTGTCCTTTCTCTATACAGTCAGACCGAAATTGAAACCCCATTAATCTTTCAATTTCCAAAAGCAATTCCCGTTAACGGACCGAAAACCAGCCATTTCAACCCGGCGACCCTTCTTCTTGGGATCTGCCTTAAGGGCGCTGAACCCCTTCTTATATAGTCAAAGGAACGGAACTTGGCTACGCCATCACGCAAGCGGTTGACGTCACCTGAGAACATTGTAGAACCGAGCTTCTCAACAACTGTTTTTCCCAAGTGAAAGCAAAGAAACCGTCTGCGTCACTGCGTGTGAATTCCGTTCGGAAAGAAACGAGTCATACATAGCTTGGGAATTATTGAATGAATGAAATTACATAACCATAATGGTCATCAGGGCGCGGCTTTACTTCGATTATAAATTATAACATATATAAATATATATATATGTTACACACAGACCGTGCATGGAACAAAGAACTCTTCTGGGATAATTAAATCCATTATAGTCCGAATAAGTAATGGTAAATGACAAATACTATAGTGGATTTAATTATCCCAGAAGAGTTGTGTTCCACGCACGGTCTGTGTGTATCATAAAAAACCTCAGGGGACCATTCTGAGTTCATTCCCATATATATATATATATATATATATATATATATATATATATATATATATATGCAGTAAAATCACAGAATAACACGTGATCTTATTAATAAGCAAACAACCACTGGGAAAAGGAAAAAGAAACACGAAATCCGAGCGCTTTCGAGATATATTCACATCTTCAGGGACAAGAAAGAAATAGACAGAATTTACCAAATAAATGAGTTAAATACACAAGCAAAAAATTCCCAATAGGCAACTCAATTTAAAAACAATAAAACATTCTAAAGATTTTTTCCAATAGGTAACTTAATCTAAAGGCTACTAAATTATTGAATGCATAAGAACTATATAAACGAAATTAGTCAATTAACATGTACACAAAACAAAAATTATTGTAACAGTTATTAGAAATAGTTTTTAACAAAAGCAGGCAGTTAAGTGGCACGAATTTAAAGAAACAAAAGGCATGGTGCCATCGTCGTACGGAATATTCCGAATATCTACAAACAATCTGAAAAGTTTTTCCCAATAGATAACCTGTTCAAAAGTCTAATACACTATCAAATTCGTAAAGATTATATGAAAGAAAAATACAATTAAAATGTACACATAAGAAAGTTAACAATTCTTAAAATATTATTTATTTAATTAAGGCAAACAGTTAAGGGGCAAGAATGCGGTAAAAAATAATAGGCCCTACACCAACTTTCTAACAGTGTACGAGTCTAATTTATAAAGCCCAGGGCTAATATTAAGAACCAAATCCGCATTATAATGCAGAATAATGCGGATTTGGTTCTTAATATTAGCCCTGGGCTTTATAAATTAGACTCGTACATTGTTAGAAAGTTGGTGTAGGGCCTATTATTTTTGACCGCATTCTTACCCCTTAACTGTTTGCCTTAATTAAATAAATAATATTTTGAAGAATTGTTAACATTCTTATGTGTACATTTTAATTGTATTTTTCTTTCATATAATCTTTATGTTCTTGATAGTTTATTAGACTTTTGAACAGGTTATCTATTGGGAAAAACTTTTCAGATTGTTTGTAGATATTCGAAATATTCCTTACGACGATGGCACCATGCCTTTTGTTTCCTTAAATTATTGCCACTTAACTGCCTGCTTTTATTAAATACTATTTCTAATAACTGTTACAATACTTTTTGTTTTGTGTACATGTTAATTGACTAATTTTGTTTATATAGTTCTTATGTATTCAATAATTTAGTAGCCTTTAGATTAAGTTACCTATTGGAAAAAATCTTTAGAATGTTTTATTGTTTTTAAATTGAGTTGCCGATTGGGAATTTTTTGCTTGTGTATTTAACTCATTATTTGGTAAATTCTGTCTATTTCTTTCTTGTCCCTGAAGATGTGAATATATCACGAAAGCGCTCGGATTTCGTGTTTCTTTTTCCTTTTCCCAGTGGTTGTTTGCTTATATATTTACACCTACAACTTAACGTGGAATCCGAACCACGAGCCACCACGAATGGTCAGAAACTGCAAAGTCTTCACCCGGACTCGATCTCACGACCTCCCAATCAGCAGCCTAGCGTCTTAACCATATATATATCGCAGGTAGTAGAATATACGTGGCCATGTCGTAACAGTAGATCAGCAAAGTTAAGCGACATTTGGTCAACGAAGTAGCTGGATAAATAACTGTCCTCAGCGTGCAGATGATGTAGTGACCCTTAGATGGTTCGAATTCCACGCAAAGCTGTAGGTCCTTTCCGTCACATGGCCTTTGCCATTACGAAGGAGGTAACCCCCCACCCACACCCGACCCAAACAAAAAACATTTGAGGTAGCACGCTTATATCGACATAATAAAGAAATATGAATGAAACTTCTAACAGTTGAAACGGTAGTGACCGGTTGAAACGGGAGCGACCTCGAAATTTTGAATTAACATCCAAATTATGCAAATTTCGATATCGACACAGATGTGGGGTTGAAAATCGATTCCTGATGTTAATTTATTAATCAGTAAACGCGGAAACAACACAATATGTCCACCTTTTACGAATATATACGAGGTCTGTTCAAAAAGTATCCGGAGAGAGTGTTTCTTTTAAGAACAAGGTCACGCTTGGCGTTGTAACTGTGCTAAACATGTCTCTGCATATCGAGACAAGTTGACTGATAGGGTTGCACTTCATTGCACAGCGTCAGTCCACTGTGGTGAGCCGATAAAGTTAAACGTGTTTTGTTTCGCGACGATTTCTTCGTTACTTGTTTTTTTTACTATGAAGGTGTTGTGCACCATGAATATGTTCCACAGGGACAAACAATCAACAAGGAACTTTACAGTGAAGTTTTGAGGCGTCTATGCGAAGCAGTTCGGAGAAAACGGCCGCAGAAGTGGGAGTCCGGAGACTGGATGCTTCATCACGATAACGCGCCATCTCACTCGTCGCAACTTGTCCAGCAAATTTTGTTCAAAAACGCTACTCCCAAGTACAGCAGCTTCCATATCCGCCGGATTTGGCTCCACGCGACTTTTTTTTGTTTCCGAAGCTCAAACGAACTCTGAAAGGACACCGATTCGATGATGTTGAAACCATTAAAAGAAATTCGACGGAGTAGCTTTTGGCCATTCTGAAAAGTGGTTTAGAAAAATGTTTTCAACAGTGGCAGGATCGTTCGGCAAAGTGTGTGGATGGTTGTATCGGTACTGGTACCGATACCGATAGTTTTTTGTTTCTAGAAATGTCCATGACTCATTACCGCTCTATATAAAGCGAACCCGTAACCATCGCGGCATCATTTCCTCAGTTCGCAAGTTGTGAATCAGTTCAACAGTGTGTAATAATTTTTTTGTAAATTTTTTAACTACTGGTATAAATTTATTTGCTTTTGCTTTAGTGAGTGACAATGCCAAGCATTGTGTGGAAGTTCTTCACTGTTTCAAGCACTAATGTAAAACAGGCGATCTGCAATTTGTGCGGTGGCTCTGTCTCTCGTGGAGGAACAAGCGCAAGTACCTTCCCTACATCGAACCTGAGGAGTCACCTTATCAACAAGCACAAGACTGAGTTTGATGAAGCCAATAAGAGTGAATGTCCAACTTCTGCTACTAATTCTGGTGAGTTGATTCATGAAAATCTGTAAAGTGATTCTTCAAACATTCTCAGAGAATTCGCAGTTGCTCAAAGCCCCAACATCCTAGTGACTAGTGACCCCAAAAATGATGAATTCAATAAAAATTTAGGAAGTCTAAATATTTGTTGTTTTTAATGTATGTTTCGGGTCCCTAAATTTTAGCCTGCACAGGGCCCCAAAAAGTTGCTAAGATGTTGCTATATATAAAGTTTGATTTCAAGTTTCAACATGATTTACGAATTTATTGTAATATCAAAGTCTCCCTGAAATTGCCGTTTTCTATTTGTTTATAATTTCCCCCAATCAGAATTAAGATACAACTAAAGTAAATTTAATTATCTTTGTTAACTTACTTAGCTTCTATTTATTAAAAAATATTAAATATATAAAACTTTACATATAAACACTTCTGTATTAAATTATTTCTTATATATATATATATATATATATATATATATATATATATATATATATATATATATATATAAATTTATTTTTTCTCTCTAGGAGACATGCTTGGAACTTCTTCTGCCACGGCTACTCAATCCATTAAGGTCGCGTTTTCCAAATCCATTCCAATCACTCATAATGACCGAAAGAAGATTGATCTTGACCGGAAGGTGGCAGAGATGATCTGCATCGACTGTCAGTCCTTCGCGTGTGTCGAACGGGTAGGATTTAGGCGACTACTTCAGGCTGCCGATCCGAAGTACACGATTCCTTCTGAGAAGTTTTTCAGGACGAACCTTATTCCAGACATGGCAGGCAGGCAAGGTGAAGGGCAACATCGAGGAATTGATGTCACAAATGAAGGAAGAGAAGAGGAGCAGTCGAGCAAGTGACTCATATATAAGCTTCACCTGTCACTTCGTTGGCCCAAACTTCGTGCGCAAAAACATCATGTTGAATGTCTTTATCTTCAACGAGGATCATACAGCAGAAAAAAATTTCCACCAAAGTTCAAGAAATGATTCAAAGTTGGAGATTGTCCGAAGACACTTTTATGATCATGAGGGATAATGCAGCTAACATGCGAGCCGCTTTCAGACAAACAGGAATGGATAGTTTCGGTTGTTTGGCTCATACACTCCAACTGGTGATAAAGGATGGCTGCATGGACCTCCCGAGTGTGGCTAATCTTTTGACAACGGCTCGGAAAATCGTCGGCCATTTTCGCTACTCTCCGCAAGCGACGCAACGCCTACATCAAATTAAAAGAAGACTTAACTTGCCTCAATTGAAGCTGATTGAAGATGTGCCAACCAGATGGAATTACACGCTGGAAATGTTGCAGCGACTCCTTTCCCAAAAGCAAGCTATCATTGAATATGACGTCGAATGGCCCCTGGAAAATACGTTAACTTCAATGCAATGGAAGCTTATGGTCAAGCTTATTGACGTGCTTGCTGTCTTCAAAACTGCAACGCTCAAAATCAGTGAGGAAAACTCGCTTTTATCAGAAGTTTTACCTACAGTCAAATCTCTGTCAAAAGGAATCTGCGCAGCGTGCTCAGTGAATGATGCTGGTGTCAAAATTCTGAAGAGCCAGCTGGGCGATTTTCTCGAACAGAGATTTCGAGAGCATAATTCAAATGAGTAACTGCTGCTAGCCACAGCAGCTGATCCCTGATTCAAAGGAGCTGGGCTGATAGACGACGACATGCGAGAAAAGGCCAAGGAATTGTTGAGACAAGAGATACGCAGTCACATGGAGGGGGCCCAACGAAAGCGTATTGGAAGTGTAATTGCCGTGAAACGCCGCCGAAGTGTTCCGGTTTCTCCGTCCAAGAAAATCGCTCTTTGGGAAAACCTTTCCGATTCAGAAAGTAGCGATCTCGACGATCACGTTCGTCCTATTCTAGTTGAAGAACCCCAAACGAGGGATACGGACACGAGGTTCACTGGGTCAGACGCACGAGTGGAAGCAGCCCTGGACGCCTATTGGTCGCAACCTCAGATCGCTGGGGATAGGGATCCATTCATTTTCTGGCGAGATCATTCTGCTGATTTCCCGGAGATTGCCAAAGTTGCTGAGAAGTGCATGAGCTGCCCCTCTGGATCAGTTGACTTTGAACGGCTTTTCTCAACGGCTGGAGATGTTATCAATGCAAAACGAGCCAACATCACCCCAATGAACGCTGAGGAACAAATCATCCTCTCCAAAAATCTGAAGTTCCTCAATTTTGATTATTGAGTGAACTGTTATATTGAATTACACTTTTTTAATTACAATTTTTGAATTACCGTACATATTATTTCCATTACATGACTTTTATTTTGTGAAATCCATTTCTTCAAATATATGTTTTGAATTACAGTACATGTGTCGAATTACATTCTTTGAATCCTTGAATCCTATTTTGATATTTTGGACAGATATCGGTATCGGCCGATACGTTGGGAATACTATCGGTCGGCCCCTATAATCAGAAGTACACCCTGACGAGGTGTACTTCTGAATACACGAAACGCCTTGGAATCATTTTTCTTTTTCCTTGTGGGTTTGTATCATTCATTTCACGTATTTAATTGTGAAATTCATCCCATATATATGGTGTCCCTTAAGTCCAGTCTCATAGGAAAATTTATTTCAAATTAAATTCACAAAAGTAATACATTGGAACTAAAACAAATGTTCAAATTGATGTCTTTTTTGGGGACCTTTTTTCTTGTTGCAGGTAGAATAACGCAATTGCTAATATGGAAGTGAGTTACACTGGTGAAAAAAATGTCTCCGGAGTCCTTTTCCTAACCAGTTTAACTCACTTCCATATTAGTGATTGCGTGTTATTCTACCTGCAAAAAAAAAAGGTCCCCAAAAAAGACATCAATTTGAACATTTGTTTTAGTTCCAATGTATTACTTTCGTAAATTTAATTTGAACTAAATTTTTCTATGAGATCGGAAATGTGGAACACCCTATATATACAGGGCGTCCCAAAAAAATGTATACACACTTTAAATAATTATAAAGGTAGTGTTTATTAAAATACATTTCATTTTCAAAATGTAATAGAATCTACAGACATTATTTAATTGTTTTGTCAACGCCTGTTTTCAAACTGACGTCCGTTCTGGTCCAGGCACTGCTGATAACGCGAAGCAATGGAATCGCAAACATCACGAAACATTTCGTTTGGTATTTGTGTGCATTCTCGTTCAATGGCTGCTCTCAATTCAGCGACTGTTGCAGGTTTTATAGCGTAGACTTTGTCTTTTAAGTATCCCCATAAAAAAAGTCTAGTGTGTGAGGTCTGGTGAACGCGGAGGGTATTCTACGAAACCCCTTCGTCCAATCCACATCCACATCGTGCCAAGTACCACTCGCAATACTCCACTCTTCGGTCCGGATCATCTTCATTAATAGCATGGACTAATCTTGGAATGTAACTTTTCCATTGACAGCGCTTCAAAATGCGTTGGACAGACGATTCTGAAATTCCTACCTCACGACTCGCTTGCCGCACAGATTTTCTTGGACTTTGGTGATACGTTTCCAGTACTCTTTCTTGCTTTGTGGGGCTTGTCGATGTCCGTGGTCTTCCGCAACGCTTCTTGTGGACATTCTGAACAGTTCCATCGGCTTCAAACTTATCTCTAATTCGAGTGATGGTAAGTCGCGTTGGTGGATCTGTTTGAAACTCCCTCCTAAACTGTCTTTGCACTTCAACTGCGTTTTCACACTTCCAGTAGCATTTTAGAATGAATTTCCTTTGTTCAAAGCTTAGTCTGACTGCCATTATTAATTCTAATGGGTTTAACTTGGAAAGAAAGAAACATCAATTGAGCTATCAGCTGTTAAAGTGTGTATACATTTTTTTGGGACGCCCTATATATATATATATATATATATATATATATATATATATATATATATATATAATAGTAAAAACTCGAAATCAGTCAATACGGGTAATGACTGGTCAATACTAGTGTTTCTTTCCCGGGATCCCGGGATCCCGGCTGTTTTTATTGGATTTGAAAATCCCAGGAATTGGACAAATATCCCGGGAAATCCCGGAATTTTAAAATGACTTAATTTATTTTTTATTGATTTATTTGTTTTTTCTTTTGTTATTAGAAGGCTCTTGGGTACAATTAAAGAAAACTGCATAATATTTACCACATTTTATTCTACTTTTCTGCTTTCTTAAATGAACACCTAGCATTAGCAACTTAGAGCAATCTAAAAGTGGGCCCGTATGCTAAAAACTGGCCGAGGGAATGTCGCTACCGCTGTGTATAATACAAGGAACCGAGTCTCAGTATATTATCTAGCGATCGCAGGCAACTCATCTTGCTCAGAGTTTAAGCAAGCATTTGAAGCAAGAACTGGTTATTTGAGACAATAGGGAACAGAACTTCAAACATCATGAATTTATTTGATGCACTGAAAACCATTCCGCCAACCTCTGTTGAATCAGAAAGAGCCTTTTCTGCAGCAGGTTTATTTATCACCAAGTTGAGAACTCGTCTTAGTGATAGAAGTATCGATTGTTTATGTTTTTTAAGAAGCTATTTTAAAAATGTTGATTAACTCTTTAAATATTTTAAGATAAATATTTTGAGATAAAAGGATGAAGTTATTTTTTCTAATGAAGTTTATTTTATTTTTATTTTTTTGTATTGGCTAAATATTTTAAGAAAAAATATGTTGAGATAAAAGGTATAAATTATTTTTTTTTGAATGAAGTTTCTTTTTCATTTTCTTTTTTTATTTGCAAATGCACTTAATTATAATTAAAGGAATATAACATTTTAGCCTTTTATTTGTCCCCTGCAGATGACTAGCATGATAAATATTATGTTTAATAAATAATAAATAGCTACCACTGATTGGTAAACTCAATTCAAGTATTACAATGCAAAAGTGGTCATCTAGGCATAAGTAATTGGTTATCCCAATTCTAAAAAGGTATTTTATCACTAAACAATAAAAAAAATTACCGTCCTCTTAAATATACAACCATTTCCTGGATTTCCAGGGATCCCGGGAATTGGCTTCATTTTTCCGGAAATTCCCGGGATTTCCTGGGATGAAGAAAGCTGCATATAAGGAGAAACCCTACAAGCACCCACCACCACGCATTTTTCATGTATTTTGTTTATTTTATAAAAAAAAAATTTAGTGATGAAATCCGTACCATGTCACGGATTTCTCGTCTAAACTGTAGTATAAGGTGGTTCAAAAACATTGCTACTTGACATCTTGTACTTTAGAACGGTTGCCTTTAGCACATAAAAGCACATGTCAGTACAGTGATTTACTCTAAAGCCATACAGAAAGTGTCTATTCACGTTTGTCATTCCTCTGTGTGTGTGTGTATATATATATATATATATATATATATATATATATATATATATATATATATATATACAAGATGTCTTCTCAATTTCGTGTAACACTCGGAGGCTACTCCAAAATGGTCAAAGCGGTCACATTGGAATGTGGGTCAAACCACATTTCGTCTCAAAGATCCGGATTTTCCTCCGCTGACTCTATATATTATTCCACTCATTATTATTACTACTGAAGTTAAAAACTTAATTTTAAATTATATTATTTATTAAAGGCGAGAGAGAGAGAGAGAGAGAGAGAGAGAGAGAGAGAGAGAGAGAGAGAGAGAGAGAGAGAGTTAATTCTGAGAACTGTACACACATACACACACATATATAACCAAATCCACAAGTCAGGAATCTTGGAAAAACTGAGAATAGTATGACCGCAAAACATATATTAATTTTGCAAATATTTGAAACCATCGTGGTAGAGACTGCAAGTGGCAATTCACTCATACACCTTGAGATGTGACCATTAAATCTACGGAGAGGAGATAATGACACCATTATTCAGCCCATCAGGACTTCAGGTCATCGTCCGGACTCGATCTCTTAACCTCCGATCAGCACCCCAGTGTCTTAACCACTACGATACCTAGGGTGCCCATTTATCTAACAGCCCAACCAGACATTTATTTTCACGAACTAAACACATTTTAATCACACTCCTACGCGAGAGAAACATATGCCCAGTAGAAAGTCAAGTCGAATAGATGTATCCAAAATTCGAAAGCTGAGAATAGTATGACCGCAAATAATAATAATGCAAAATATTGTCGTCGTAGAGATTGTAAGTGGCAATTCACACACACACACACACACACACATCGGGAGTACTCAACAATTGGAATTGAATCAAATATATATATATATATATATATATATATATGTGTGTAAAAATTAATAATTCCTGTATGAGCTTTATATTCAATTATTAATTTTTACATTGGGACCAAACTCGCATAGGGCGAGTTATCTGTTGTTCAATTCATACGCACATGTACAATTGTACATACGTCCACATGTATTCTTTTTATTTTCTTTTCTTAAAATTAATTAATTTCTCGCAAACTCATAAATATTTATGCGAGTGTTCGAATTCTGCTAACCACCGCGGAAGAGAGCACTTCTGAAATAAAAATAAATCTCCTCTCGCTCTAATGCAAATTTATAAAACAATTATCACGTGTGTTATGTTATATATATATATATATATATATATATATATATATATATATACTGTAATTAATTATAATAATTTATAATGTAATTAATGTACTTTAATTAAAGAATAATAATTTAATATAATGTAATTAATGTACTTAATGATGTAATGTACTTAATGACGTAGTGAATATACTTTAATGGAATTGTAATTAACGATAATAAGTGAATGTGAATTAATTGGTAATTATAATAATTGTAATAAACCAAAATTACACCGTACTCAGTGATGTACTTAGATTGTACTAAATGTCCGACACGACATTATGTCGCCATGTAGGAATATACACTCAGCGATATTATTATTTTTTTTGTTCGTTGGAATAAATTTTGGAGTTGCTTCCTGTTTTGCCAAATAATTGGTGACTTGCTCTTTTCAAAATTTTTCATCATTTTTTAGATTAGATGCATCCTCTCTTCGTTATAAAAGATGAAGTCATGTCTTGCCTTAAACTTTTAATTTTAGCCCACATGCATATCTTAATATAAGAATGCATTATTCGATTTCCGTTCTAATTAACTCGGCTGATCAGGAAAAACAGCAGATCTAAAAATATGCGGATTAAGCTAAAAATATGACTTCCTCTTCCTATATCCTGTTTATCTGTTTAACCAGTGTCATAACAAAAAATTTACTTTATTTTCAAACATTGTGCAAAAATAATGCAGCCTCTTCAACATTTAATAATGATGATGTTAGTAGAATCGGGGTATATAAACCCCAGTAAATTCTTCCATGTTCATTCAGAAGTCAATTCAGAGGCTGATCACGACCTGTACATTTTAACAGTAAATTACAGTAAGAAATAGTCTTTATCTTCTCCTTCGAGCCTTGCTCTCTTCAGAGAACTTAGTCATTAAACTTCCCCGATACGTTATAAGAAGAATCCGGGAATCTTCAGAGAATTTAGTAAGCCTCTCAGAATCCTCCGAGCCACTATAGAAGAACTCGGAGAGTAATATAGAAGAAAACTACTGCAAGTAACACATCCGTTGCTGCCACCTAACTAGAAGCCCCGTCGACTTCGAACCAATTCAGGCCATAGACGGAGGGGTTAACAACTGGCGACCCTATAGCCAGGATTTTAACAACTAGCAACCTCTGCATCCAGGATTCTTCCAGTCTTCCAGACCCTGGAACTAGAACCAACATCCAGTTGACCGGCGTGTCACGACTTCTACTTGTAGTTCGTCACATCCACCCTTGAACCGGTGTGTCACGACTCCAAGTTCTCCACGCCTAGTTTTCATCCAAGAATAAGTGGCCAGCAAAACACGTCTTCAGGACACGTCTCCAAGGATTTCGCCGTAGGAATCTTAAGTACAGAACTCTTTTTTTAAAGTAATCTCTAAACATTGGAAAAGTCAGTATTATTAACAGTAAATAATTAGTATTGAGCCAGAATTAACAAAAAACACAGTGAACATTCCATACACCAGTGATACATTTCTTTTTAGTGAAACCGAGTTATTTCCAGTATTATAATTAGTATAGATTTTATTTAATGTACCAAGCATAGTATTACCATACCTTCACGTACATTCGAGTGAAATCTTGTTTACATTTTGTTACTATTATTTTGTTGCAATCTTTTCAAATTTTCTCATAGTTAGGCAAATTGTTGTGCATTTATTTAATGTGTATTTCTTAGATAGAGTAGTTAGGAAAACCTTAAGTGATCATTCCAATTAAATCGGTCAAGCAGACCAATTAGAACACATTAATAGTACCTTCACATATGAGCGATTCAGACGGTGCGCTTTCTGACATCGAAAATTTCCCTACACTCATTTTTCCACCTACCCCGCGCCCTTCAAACATATTCCCAACCACACAAACTTCAGATCAAGTACAAGCTAATATGTCTCAAACCCCCGCCCCAGCGTACATTAACTTAGGTAGACTAGTAAACCTTCCCCCATACTGTCTTAATTTTTAAGGGGACCATAGATAATCACTTTGTTGAACCACGCGTAAGACCTTGGATTGAGTCCTTAGAACATTTCTTACGCGAAAACATCACCGATGATGATATAAAGATTAGCGAAGAAAAAAGGTTTATCGACCCTAAAGAAGGGAATGCTCATGACAGTCGATTAGCGAAGCTACAACATGGGACAATTTTACAAAACTTATTAGAATTTTTTAAAGAAATAACACTTGCACAACCTTTAGCCACGTTAGAAGCAGTCTTCCAAGCCAAATGGAAGAAAGAGGAACATGAAAATTTAAATAATTTTATTGCACGAACACATAAACTCGTAGAAGCCCTCCGAGCCGCAGAAAATGCGTGTGGCATTACTTTCACTGCAAAACAAAGAAACCTACCCGGAGCACCTAAAAAAAAGTTTCAAGAGTTTCTAAATGTGGACAAACCAGTAAGTGTAGCCATAAATAAAACACGGGAACATTACCCAGATTTAGCAAACCAGAACTACTGAAAGGGTAGAGAAACCCCCGTACATTACATTCAGCAGCAGCAACCACAACACCAACAGCAACAACAACCCTATAAATCGAGGCCAATGCAGGGAACACCACCCCAGAAACAAGCCCCCCAAACCCAGAATACACGCCCTCCTCCACAGTTTTAACTGCGATAGCTTTGGGCACATGAGAAGTCAGTGCAATTAGCCCTCTTATTGCTCCCACTGTCACGAACATGGTCATCGCCGTGGCGATCGCCAAAAATGTGCCGATAAAGCCCCTGCAGGGTATAGGCCCCACTTCCAGAAATCGAACCACTAACGTTCCCAAAAGTTCTCCAATCCCCAGAAACCAGTCCATTCCCAGCCTCAGTCGAACTACCAACCAAATAGATTACGACCACAGGGTCAATCACACTATTACCCCCTGTACAAACCCCAGTACAATCAACAAGGTCAGATAGTTCGGTCCGTAGAGGTACCCGCGGAGGAATCATTTTCCCCAGAGTACAGTTTTCAAGAAACCCCTCCAGCGTATGGTGATCCCATAGAATATGACCCAGGTCCTCCCCTAGACGACAATTCGAGCACTTTTTTAGACCCTACTTTGGAAGCGGCAGTTCAACCTCCTCCCTCCTAAAGAGCAGTAATGTACCCAAATACACACACCAACTCCCCATCAGAATAATAGGTGCAGACCTCCTAGATTTAATAATAAATTGTAACATAGATAACCAAGATGTAACCGCTCTCCTAGATACAGGAGCACACGCGACGTTAAGGAAATGTTTAGATGAATTACTAGAAAGTACAGATTACAAATATGAAATTAAGGCACCCTCCTGTCAACTGAGAGGAGTTACGGGCACACCCATACCTACATACGGAGAAATTGAATTATATTTAGAAGTTGGAAACGCGGTATACCCCGTGAAATGTTGTATAGTGGACACAGTCGTCACCTTTCAGACAGATATCCGACTAGGTATGGATTTTTTTAACCGGAATCAATGGGAGATTTACCCAGCCGGAAAGTTAGTGAAGTGTCGAAACAGGACACACCATCTCCATGAGAATAACAGACAGCTTAATGCTAATAGAATTAGTTCAGTTCAGATTTCCGAAAGCAATAGGAAACCCCTTCCACTTGATAGCAGTTCAAGTCAGTTGGTTGCATCCAGAGGGACAACCGCTCCAGAAATCAGTCCCAAGAGTAATCATTTCCAGTTCTTGAATCCAGTTGGATCAACACAGTCAGTTTCCAGTCAGCCAGTTTCAGTTCAGCCCATAAGGCAAATTTTAGTCGCCGAACCAGAGTCAGATTCTCAATTTTTCATATGTCCGACCGAGCATATAACAGTAGCACCTTATGAGAAGATCTGTTTCCTAGCAAAAGTAGTCGACAGTCAAGGAAAATTATTAGAGTCAGAGCGTACTCTGATTACAGAGAAAAGTAATTTCAAAAGAGATGTTCTTATTGCCCAAGTCCTTAGTCAGAGTCAGAATTCAGCTATCCCTGTTGTTTGTTTAAACAAAGGAAAAAGCCCTATAGAATTAACTTCAAATCAGAAAATAGGAACTGTTTCCACAGTAGAAATAGATTCAGATTTCCCCACCAGTACGATAAATCGTGTTTCCAGTTCCTTAGAGTTAAACCCTTCAGTATTGAAAGAAGAATATAAGAAATGTCTGGAGCACTCCCTTCAGGAGTCACCAGCCTTACAGGATCCCAAATTAATGGAATCACTTCTCGATTTCCTGATAAGAAATAGAGATGTGATTGCCTAAAAGGAAATCCTCTGGGCCGAACTAATTTGTTCCCTTTTGACATCAAGCTGGAACCTAATTCCAAACCCATTTTCATTCCTCCCTATCGGTTTCCACATTCCCAATTAGTCACTATTGAGGAACACATCACGGACATGTTGGAACAGGATGTCATTCAGCCTTCAGCTAGTCCCTGGTCCGCTCCTATGATTCTTGTCTCCAAAAAGGACGGAACATCTCGCCCTTGTATAGATTTTAGACGCCTAACCCACATTATCATCCCAGACCGTCTCCCTATTCCAAACATGCAGGAAACAATTCTGAACGTATGGAAAGCTAACTTCTTTTCATCCCTCGGTTTAGCATCCAGTTATTGTCAAATGGAGTTCAGTCCCGAATCTCGGGCATTGACTGCTTTCTCCACTAACGGAGGCCATTACGAATTCCAGGTTTTACCTTTCGGAGTCCGAAATGGGCCTGCTAATTTCTCTAGGTTGATGAATATAGTCCTTTCCGACCTATTAGGTGTTGAAGCTCTCGTTTATCTTGACGATATTATCGTTTACAGTTCGGACATAAAAACACACTTTCAACGTCTTCAGAATGTGCTATCACGCTTGAGAAAAGCACACCTTAACCCTCTAACGCCGACTGGGTCGAATACGTACCGTTTCAAATACACGCATTTAGACTTAACCCTACAAAAACGTTCGGCGTTAAAGGGTTAAACTGAAACTTGCAAAGTGCAACTTTTTACAAGAGTCCCTGGTATACCTAGGATTTCTACTATCATCTACAGGAATTAAACCTGATCCAGCCAAACTCGAAGCACTGGAAAGGTACCCTGTACCCAAAACCATCGACGACGCCCGTGCATTTATTGGTTTTGTCGGATTCTATCGGAATTTTATCCCCCAATTTTCAAATATTGCTAAACCCATTACTAATTTGTCCCAAGAAAATGCTAAATTTAACTGAGAATCTGATCATCAACATGCTTTTGAAACTTTAATTGGTAAACTAACCTGTCATCCCATCCTACAATATCCTGATTACACAAAACCCTTTGTCATAGCCACAGATGCTTCCTCCTATGGACTAGGAGCCGTCCTATTACAGGACGTAAATGATGTGGAATTACCCATTGCTTATGCCAGTCAACTTCTCTCTGCACCTCAACGGAATTATTCCACTACGGACCGAGAGGCCCTAGCGGCATATTGGGCTTTGAAACAATTCCGAAATATCGTCTATGGCTACGATGTAACCATCAAAACTGACCATAAGCCACTCACGTACCTCTTCAAGGACAAGCTACTTGAAGGACGGTTGAGTAGATGGGCTCTGTTGATTCAGGACTTTGCGGCAAAAATCGTATACAAACCGGGAAGACTTCAAGTTATTCCAGACGGATTGTCGAGACTCAAGCCCGACGCCCAAGTGAATAAAATAGGAATTCTTCCTGTGTTCGACTACGAGTGTCTGCAATACTCCCAACAACAGGACCAACACACTCAAAACCTTCGGGCGCGCCTGGAACAAAAGGAACCATCGAAGGTAAAAGAACAGTACAACCTCAAAGATGGGCACGTACATTTTAGGAACGAAGATGGAAACGACCTCGTGGAGATACCAAAGGATCTCGTCGATATAGCCAGTGGACTTTGTCACGACACCTTCGTATGGCCACATGGGGCCGGATCGCACCATCAAGAGTCTTTTGGAGCGATACCATTTTCCTGAAATGAACAGAAAAGTACATGAATACATCGCTGAATGTCCGTCGTGTTTAAAACACAAAGGCAACGTACCATCCACAGCTCCTATGCATAAATATCCAGTATGCCAAAGAACTGGAATGGATATACTGGGATCATTCCTCAAAACATCAAAGGGAAACCAGTACATCATTGTGTTTACGGACCACTTCTCGCGTTACAGCGAAGTAGCTGCCATTCCAGACCAGACCTCGGAAACTGTGGCCAGAGCCCTAGTGGAACGCGTCATCCAGAATCATACTACTCCTTCCATCCTAATTTCGGATAACGCCCTTAGTTTCACGTCCAAACTGTTCGAATCACTCTGTAACATGTTTAAAATTAAAAACACAGTGTGGCATACCATCCGCAGGCAAACGGCTTAGTGGAAAGGCACAATCGAAAGATCTTAGAAGCCCTTCGCCACGTTGTCGATGCATCCTCCCGTACATGGGATGATTCCCTTCCCATGGTACAAACAGCCATCAACAATGGCTATAATGTGTCCATCGGGGACACCCCTCATTTCGTCCTCTATCACTACGACAAGCGTCTACCTTTTGATTTGCTCGACCAAATCGACCCGGCAGTTCTAACATCTTCCGAGATGGGAGAAGCATATCAGCAACTAGCTGAACGATCTTTCAAGATTTCTTACATAATCCGCTATGCCCTAGACCAACGAAACCAACAGATGGAGCAAGAGCAACATAGGCGTCATCCCCGTCAACGGACTATAATCGTCGGTATGCGATGTTATCTGAAGAGCGTGAAACCGCCAAGTGCTCATCGCAAATTATACCCAAAATGGGATGGCCCATATAGGATTATGAAAAACCTCGGAAAAAATCGTTATGAAATCTTCGACCTTCGGGATCATTCACGCTGACAATTTGAAGATAGCTGCCGAACAACACCTTCCCAAAAAACAGCTGCCAGGCATTCGAGCCACCTATCCTTCGAAAGGTCAAGGTATTAACAAATCGAGCCGGGATCAAAAAACTGAAGTGGTCACCGCGGGAACCACTACCCACGACGAAGATTGGTACCTCGTAATACCACCGGTACTCGAGCCAATCTCTGAACAAGAGGCCTCAGAACCAAGAGTCCCATCGGACCCAGAACCTGGAGAAACTCCTTCGAGAGGATCACTCAGTGGAACTCCACCATCTCCAACTCCACCATCTCCTCGGTCACCACCCTCACCGACTGATGATCGACGCACGGACCCTACATACCGGCCGCAAATGCATCAACCACGTGAACTAGAACCTTCACATAAGAAACGAACCCGCTCAGAATCCGAGCTTAACGGTCGACCTCCATTGCCACCAAAACGAGGCCGACCCCTTCGTCCACAAACACAAGTATTCACACGGCCACCCCCAGCTCTGTATAATCTAAGGCGTAGAAATGAATAAAATTGTCCCCCTTATAATTTTCCAAATTATTCACTCTTGTAGCCCTAGCATTAAAATTTCTACCATTGTTGTTATAGAAAAGCTAGCAGAAGGTAAATTTTTGAAAGGACACGCAGACCTTTTTATCAATTTGCAACCCCCTGCTAGAATTAAAATTAATCTCCTTCAGATAAAAACCCAATTAAAAACGTTTGAAAGTGAAGTTCAGGAATCTGTTAAAAATGTCCCGGGAACCGACCAGATTAGTCGCGTTCTATTAGAAAATACATTAGAAAATATTCAGACTACAACTCGCGCCCTATCAGAAATATTAGCATTACCATGTGTAGTGAATACTCTTATTTTAGTTTTAAGATAAATGTTAATTTTACCGTCTTGAATTTCGGAATAGTATAAATTCATTTTAAATTAGTTACCCCATTATAATTCAATTGTGAACCACATTAATACTAATTTTATGTATACTATATTATTTTATTGTATGTAAACATAATTAATTATATATCACAATTGTCAGTTAATTATTTATATTCAAATATTTATTTTAATCTAATACCATGTCCATTTTACAAATAAATAATAGAAAACCAAAGGTTATATTTTCCACCTTTGGTACTGTCGCAGTTTCGCCTAACGGACTCAATACGGCTAGTGAGATAATCACTGGTTGGCACTTAACTAGCGGCAGTGCTTATGGCTACATCATCCAGGTTAACCTATACCGGATAGATGCGCTACGGTCCCAAGCCGTAGCTTGCCTAGGCCGACGACGACGACGTAAACCAACAATTGGTGACCCGGAGCTGGATTACCCCTTCTACCCGAACGACTAGGACTAGACTGTAACGTCGTTCGTGCCCATCACCCCCTTCACCCGAGCGACTAGGACCAGACTGTAATGTCGCTCGTGCCCTCTGCCCCTCACCCCTGCCCGTGCGCTCTGTGCCTGCGCTCGTCTCAACCTCCACTCCTTCGTTGGGAACTTGTCGTCTTGCTTGTACGTCAGCAAGCATAGGAGAAGATGCCTGACGACGCTGGTGCCATCTCCCACTTGAGCGTAAAGCTCCCCGTCTTCTGGCCGGGTGATCCATTTATTTGGTTCCACCAAGTGGAATCACAATTCAACTTTGGAAGGATCACCGCTAGCAGGACGAAATACGATCATGTTTTGTCCTCTCTACCAGCGAGCATCATCTCTGAAGTCCGTGACGTCATCGTATCTACTTCCACGAGTGAGGACCCGTACAACGATCTGAAGTCTGCCATCCTGTGCCGCACCACTGTCTCCGAGCGTGAGAAACTACATCAGTTAATCTCAAAAGAAGAACTTGGAGACCGTAAGCCCACTCAAATGCTGAGGGCTATGCAGTGCGCTCTAGGCGAACGCGCACAAACCTTCGATAAGGACATCTTTAGACAGTTGTTCTTGCAGAACTTCCTCCATCAGCTCAGCGTGTCTTGGCCACTATGGATCCTGCTACTCCAGTTGATAAACTAGCAGAAACTGCCGACAAAGTAGTGGAGATTGACACAGCTCCGGTCAACAACGTGAACACACAATCGGAACTGGAATTGAAAGTGGAAGAGTTAAGTCAACAACTCAACCACGTTTGTTCTCTGCTACAAAATCAACGGCAAAGAAGCCATTCTCGGTCAAGATTTACGAAGAGGCATCGTTCGAGTTCCGGGAAGATCTGCTTCTACCACGCCAAATTTGGAAAGAAGGCTAGGAAGTGCATCTCCCTTGCAATTTTTCGTCGGAAAACCCCAGCAGCGAGTCCTAATGGCGTCTAGTACTCGCACTGCCAACCTGTTATTCATAAAGGACAGGAACTCTGGTGTCAATTTCTTGGTTGATACCGGAGCGTCAGTCAGTGTATTCCCTCAAAAATCTGGTCATACGCACTCGGAATCTCCGCCTCTATACGCTGCTAACGGTTCACGCATACCCACGTACGGTACTCAGTCGCGTGAACTAAACTTGGGCCTTCACCGATCCTTCAAGTGGATTTTCATCTGTGCTCAAGTGCAGCATCCCATAATCGGCGCTGACTTCCTCCAGCATTTCAAACTCCTGGTGGATCTTGACAAGCGACGCTTATGCGACCAGGCCACACTGCTTTCTGTTCTTGCCAAACAGGTTGCCCTTCCGGACGCCTCGAACTCTGCACTTTCCCTCGTTCCCCTAATTCCATGTACCAGTGCCTTTTCCAGCGATATCCAGGAATTCTTCAACCGATGCAGATGGGTGATACCATTAAGCACACCGTTACCCATCACATTACAACAAAAGGTCCCCCTGTGTTTGCAAAACCCAGACGTCTTGCCCCGGACAAACTGAAAGCTGCCAAATCGGAATTCCAGCTTATGCTGGATCTTGGGATAATAAGACCTTCCAAAAGCAGTTGGTCCTCTCCCCTACACCTGGTCCAGAAGAAGTCAGGAGACTGGAGACCATGTGGGGATTACCGATTTTTGAATTCGACAACCATCCCGGACCGATATCCGGTACCAAATGTCCAAGACTTTACTTCTCTTCTCCACGGCAAATCTATCTTCAGTAAAATAGATCTCGTTAAGGCTTTCCACCACATTCCCGTAGAGCCTTCGGATATTCCCAAGACTGCAGTTTGTACACCATTTGGGTTATTCGAATTTTTGAAGATGCCGTTCGGGCTACGGAATGCTGCGCAAACCTTTCAGAGGTTTATAGATGAGGTCACCAGAGGCTTAGACTTTGTTTATGCCTACATCGATGATTTGCTTGTGGCCAGCTCAACGGAAGAGGAACATAAGGAACATCTTTCACTCCTCTTTCAACGTTTAGAACATACGGTGTTACTATTAATGCATCTAAGTGTGTGTTTGCACAGCCAACCTTGGAATTTCTTGGTCACACGATTTCGCAGCACGGAATTACCCCCCTTCAGGACAAGTGTGAAGTGATAAAAAATTACCCTATGCCAAGTAATCAGCGTGAGTTACGTCGGTTTCTAGGTTTGGTAAATTATTACCACAAGTTCATTAAAAACTGTGCCAGTGTTCTTGCTCCACTACACGCTATGATCACACACAAACGCAAGGTAACGAAATTGGTATGGTGTAGCGATAGTTTACAGGCGTTCGACAATGCCAAAAATGCTATCAATAGTGCATTGTCTTTGTCATTTCCTATCAGTGATGCCCCCCTAACTCTGACGGTCGATGCATCAGATGTTGCGATCGGTGGAGTGTTGGAACAAACCATTAACGGTCAACAAGCACCCATCGCGTTTTACTCGAAAAAGCTGCAGCCAGCCCAAACGCGTTATAGTGCTTTCGGACGTGAACTTCTTGCTATTTACTTAAACGTGAAGCATTTTCAACATTTCCTTGAAGGCCGAGAGTTTTGTTTTTTACCGACCACAAACCTTTGGTCACTGTCTTCAATAAAAACAGCTGTAACCACTCTCCCAGAGTCATCAGGCAACTTGATTATATCTCGCAATTTACCACAGATATCCGCCACATCAAAGGTGTCTTGAACACTCCAGCGGATGCACTCTCAAGAATAGAGATTACTTCTGTTACCCTCAGCTCTACACTGTGGAATGCTATTGCACAGGATCAAGATAAGGATACGGAACTACAAGAACTGCTCAGAGAAGACTCCACTCACTCACTTTCCCTCAAGAAAATGAGTATGCCAGGATTGTCTGTGCCCCTCTATTGCGACGTATCAACAGCTGCTATTCGCCCTTATGTCCCTCCATGTCACAGAAAAGCAGTCTTCACGGATCTTCATAAGCCCTCCCATCCTGGTATCCGTGCTTCGCAACACCTGGTTACCTCTCGCTTTGTTTGGCCCTCGATGCGAAGGATGTCAAACATTGGACCAAAACGTGCCTTGCCTGCCAGCGTGCCAAAGTCCAAAGGCACACCAGGTCCCCCTTTGACGCATTTCCGCCCCCATCCCAGCGATTTGAAGTAATTCATGTAGACATTGTTGGCCCTCTTCCAGTGATTCAAGGCCAACGTTATCTGCTCACCTGTCTCGACCGCTTTTCCAGATGGCCTGAAGCCATCCCACTTCCTGATATCCAAGCGGACACTGTTGCAAGAGCCTTTCTTCATGGATGGGTATCAAGATTTGGATTGCCGACAAAAGTCATCACTGACCAAGGTCGCCAATTTGAGTCTTCGCTTTGGAAGAAGTTTACCAGCTTGTTGGGTACAGTACATGCGCATACCTGTGCGTATCATCCGCAAGCTAACGGCCTCGTCGAACGCTTCCATCGCCAGCTGAAGTCATCCCTTATGTGTCACGAAGACTCCCATTGGATGGATAAGCTTCCACTCGTGTTGCTTGGTATTCGCTCTGCATTTAAGAGTGATCTGAAGACTACAGCGGCCGAACTAGTCTATGGAACAACACTGCGGCTACCAGGTGGCTACTTCACTGCAGGGGATAAGTCATGTGATCCTACGGAATTCGCTCAAACACTTTCCTCTCACATGCAGTCCCTTCAGCCTGTTCCCCCTCGGTTGACTAGCCAACAGAACATCTTTGTTTCCCCAGCCCTCCAGTCTTGCACCCACGTTTTCGTTCGTGTACCTGTCCCAAAACGGCCTCTCCAATGTCCATATGACGGGCCCTATGAAGTTCTCCGACGTACGCGCAAATCATTCCTCATCCAGCGCGGTTCCAAGGTCGACAAGGTTTCTATCGATCGTCTTAAGCCTGCGTTTTTGGAATCAACCTTAAGCGAGGTACATGTAGCTACCAAAAAGGTTCAGGGGAAATCTGTGTCGTTCGGAACTCTTTGAACTTCCTCTCTGGTGGGGGAGTGTGTAGTGAATACTCTTATTTTAGTTTTAAGATAAATGTTAATTTTACCGTCTTGAATTTCGGAATAGTATAAATTCATTTTAAATTAGTTACCCCATTATAATTCAATTGTGAACCACATTAATACTAATTTTATGTATACTATATTATTTTATTGTATGTAAACATAATTAATTATATATCACAATTGTCAGTTAATTATTTATATTCAAATATTTATTTTAATCTAATACCATGTCCATTTTACAAATAAATAATAGAAAACCAAAGGTTATATTTTCCACCTTTGGTACTGTCGCAGTTTCGCCTAACGGACTCAATACGGCTAGTGAGATAATCACTGGTTGGCACTTAACTAGCGGCAGTGCTTATGGCTACATCATCCAGGTTAACCTATACCGGATAGATGCGCTACGGTCCCAAGCCGTAGCTTGCCTAGGCCGACGACGACGACGACGTAAACCAACACATGGATCAGTGATGTAGGTCTCGAGATCGGTCTCGGTCTCGAGACCGATCTCGAGACCCAATTTGCAGATCTCGATCTCGGTCTCCGCTATTTAGATCTCGGTCTCGATCTCGGTCTCGACAGACGCGGTCTCGGTTTTTCTCCCCCGAGACCTTTCGAGACCGTAATGAAAAATACATGTTATTGGTATACTCATGATGGTGGCTTGGTTGAACAGACACAATTCAGAATGTTTATGAAAGTTTGTAAAAGTAATGGACTCTAGGTATTCACTAATCAGTCACCCTGTTTTGAGTTGCCACGTTTGTCTTGCGGGGGTGTGTGGGTCTGAATTTTTTTAGTTTAGCGCTACAAAAAAATTTCCCCCCACCCCCGTCAGATTAATTTTATTGAAAATGGAAACACTAAATAGAGAATTATATATATTAGATATATAAGTATATATTATAAGGTCACTTAGTGTTGCCAAACGGCGTATCAACCTCCGTGGCGTAATAAAAACGATTATCCTCCCATCCAATATGTATTTGAAAAAATAAAATGCTTTACACAAAAATAATGCACGAAATACAGCATAAAGAAAACAGTACCGATAAATTCAATAAAGCATAGAATAACTCGACAACCCTTCACATCGCTTATATTTACAACGTACCGATTCGTAGAACAAATCGCAATTGCCAATTGTAAATGTTAAAAAATGACGTCATCAATGATGTCACGGCGGAACTTTTATCACGCCACACCTCCCCTTAAGCTGAATTTATTTTGTTTCCTAATCAGTTTTTGGCACGTGCTGTTAGTGACAGTGTGTAGTTTAGTTTTATATTCCATTTTATTAACTGTGTAGTGTATTCAGTTTGATTTATAGATCTGTAAATAATCATACTAAAATATGTCTGATCTGAGAAAGTAGTTATTAGTTTATTAATATACTTAACATAACCTAATTTCCATAGTAGTGTAAAACAAATTGAAAGGGCATGAGCTTGGTCTCGATCTCGATCTCGGTCTCGAATTTTAAGGGTCTCGATCTCGGAAGGTAGATCTCGATCTCGAACCTTTGATCTCGGTCTCGATCTTGGTCTCGGTCTCGGTCTCAGTCTCAGACTTGGTGGTCTCGACTACATCACTGCCATGGATACAAACGGAAACTCATAACTCGGAAAAATAAGAAGTAAAAGGGGACTAATAGATATAGGAGGAAAAATATTCAAGGGTTTATTCGGATTAGCAACCGAAGAAGATATTAAAAGAGTTGAACTCAAATTGAATCTCTTCGCGCTGAATCAGCAATACGATGGACACATGTTAGAACAAACTATCAGGTCACTACACGAAAACAATCGCTTCCTCCACGCCCTTTCGGACAGATTCACATACCATGAATCCATGTTAGCTCAATACAATGAACACAAAAGATATCTAGAATTAATAGAGAAAATTAACCTACGAGTAACCTTAATCGATAAGTATTTACAACAAATAATTACGATTCATTCCAAGGTTTTGCATGCAACCCAGCTAGCCCATGGAAAAATCACTCTTTCCAACCTAATACCATGGGAAACACTTCAGTCCTTGATTCACACCGCCTAAACACAATTAAAATTATCACCCATATTCCCACTCAACCATATTAATTACCCCCAATTTCTAGAATACACCTGGACTGTACATGGACCACGCCCCTACACATACCTCACAATTGTACAATTTTTCGATGTACTCACTTGTGACGTATATAAATTTCACCCTTTCCCAACACCCTACCAAAACAACTCTAATGTCTATCGATTGTATTTACCTACCGTACCACCTTACCTTTTCCTCACCAAAGATCTGTCAGCCTATTCTATGATGTCAGATAGCGACGTCCGGCATTGCCGATTCCCGCAAACAAATAAACAACTCGTTTGCCCTCCACTCAAACCAGTCATTCTTCCAACTACTAGGTCTTGCTTTATCGACTTAATTCGTGACCGGCATGCCCCGGTATGTTCATTTACAAAATTTCATTCCTCTAAAACCGTCCAACTACGAATTGGACCAGACATCTGGGTTTCTTTCGCGAACAGGACTGCCGCTACTCTCAAGTGTCCGTCAAATTATTCCCTCATCACAATCCCTATGGTTCTATGGTTATTCGGCTACCAATTGGTTGCTCCTTGCGTTCAAAAACCTTCCAAATATACAACCCGTACAAGGTTACTATTAATAACTCATACCCCTTCCCGTCGCAAATTAGATTTAAACCCGTCATAGAGATCTTAAATCTCCATGAAACTTGTAACCATCCTACCCGAGCTACATGCCCCTGAATGGAATGATCAATTAAGTCGGTTTAAAATTTCGGATGATAACCAAAATAACCTCTTGCAAATACTACAACCTGTAACAATTTTTTCAACATCCGCCGTTAGTATCATTATTGTATGTGCTATTATCCTCGGTATATTTGTGATAAAAAGATAGTTCTTGGAACAAGGGAAAACAAGAAACACCGAACCACGTGAAACTATTTATGCACGCCCAAGAGTGCGTACCCAGACGACGTGAACTAGACTTAGCCACCCCGACTAATGTTGTGTATATAAATCTATATTATAAAACCAATGGTTATCACCTAATTAGCATTAGTTATGATGTTATATTATCGTAGTAATATCATTCTAGAGGGAAGAACCCTGCAAAAATGAATAATTCCTGTATGATCTTTATATTCAATTATTAATTTTTACATAGGGACCAAACTCGCATAGGGCGAGTTATCTGTTGTTCAATTCATACGCACATGTACATACGTCCACATGTATTCTTTTTATTTTCTTTTCTTAAAATTAATTAATTTCTCGCAATCTCATAAATATTTATGCGAGTGTTCGAATTCTGCTAACCACCGCGGAAGCGAGCACTTCTGAAATAAAAATAAATCTCCTCTCGCTCTAATGCAAATTTATAAAACAATTATCACGTGTTATGTTTTATATATATATATATATATATATATATATATATATATATATATAAAGGGTGATCCAGAGAAATGGGACCCAAAAGAAACCCCTGTAACTCTTAAAGTATAAGTCCTTTTATAAAATCATACGCATCATTCGAAAGAGGATAGTTACAACTTTGTACAGGATTGTATAGGCTTTGACAATACAAGACAAGATAAGATACAAAACAAAATAAAAGTGTTAGTTAAAACTAACCCTTCAAGATGACTGCATGGACTGTGGAACAGCTGCGTTTCATAACTGAGCAATATTATGAGCATGGAAGAAGTGTAGTTTCAGCTCTTAGGTGATTTTGACATCTGAAAATTTGTCTTGAAAGATCTTTGAGCTGAAACTACACTTCTTCCATGCTCATAATATTGCTCAGTTATGAAACGCAGCTGTTCCACAGTCCATGCAGTCATCTTGAAGGGTTAGTTTTAACTAACACTTTTATTTTGTTTTGCATCTTATCTTGTCTCTTTATTGTCAAAACCTATACAATCCTGTACAAACTTGTAACTATCCTCTTTCGAATGATGCGTATGATTTTATAAAAGGACTTATACTTTAAGAGTTACAGGGGTTTCTTTTGGGTCCCATTTCTCTGGATCACCCTTTATATACTGTAATTAATGATAATAATTTATAATGTAATTAATGTACTTTAATTAAACAATAATAATTTAATATAATGTAATTAATGTACTTAATGATGTAATGTACTTAATGACGTAGTGAATGTACTTTAATGGAATTGTAATTAACGATAAGTGAATGTGAATTAATTGGTAATTATAATCATAATTGTAATAAACCAAAATTACACCGTACTCAGTGACGTACTTAGATTGTACTAAATGTCCGACACGACATTATGTCGCCATGTAGGAATATACACTCAGCGATATTATTATTTTTTTTGTTCGTTGGAATAAATTTTGGAGTTGCTTCCTGTTTTGCCAAATAATTGGTGACTTGTTCTTTTCAAAATTTTTCATCATTTTTTAGATTAGATGCATCCTCTCTTCGTTATAAAAGATGAAGTCATGTCTTGCCGTAAACTTTTAATTTTTGCCCATATGCATATCTTAATATAAGAATGCATTATTCAATTTCCGTTCTAATTAGCTCGGCTGATCAGGAAAAACAGCAGATCTAAAAATATGTGGATTAAGCTAAAAATATGTCTTCCTCTTCCTATATCCTGTTTATCTGTTTAACCAGTGTCATAAAAAATGTATTTTATTTTCAAACATTGTGCAAAAATAATGCAGCCTCTTCAACATTTAATAATGATGATGTTAGTATAATCGGAGTATATAAACCCCAGTAAATTCTTCCATGTTCATTCAGAAGTCAATTCAGAGGCTGAGCACTACCTGTACATTTTAGCAGTAAATTACAGTAAGAAACAGTCTTTATCTTCTCCTTCGAGCCTTGCTCTCTTCAGAGAACTTAGTCATTAAACTTTCCCGAGACGTTATAAGAAGAATCCGGGAATCTTCAGAGAATTTAGTAAGCCTCCCAGAATTCTCAGAGCCACTATAGAAGAACTCGGAGTAATATAGAAGAAAACTACTGCAAGTAACGTAACACATCCGTTGCTGCCACCTAACTAGAACCCCCGTCGACTTCGAACCAACTCAGGCCATAGACGGAGGGGTTAATATACTATATATATATATAGAGAGAGAGAGAAGAGAGAGAGAGAGAGAGTGAGAGAGAGAGAGAGAGAGAGAGTTTTGTCAGAGAAAGTGAGGACGGCACACACACACATTATTGATTTTAAATCACTGTTAAAAAAGATAATTATCAGAAATCAACTTAAAGGATTTGCATCAGACAACCGGTCAGACGCTGCGCTCAACCCAAATGATGCATACAATTGTCCTAACTCTTGTATTATTATCATTATTATTACGTGCGGTGATTTCACGAAGGTCAAGCTTATCCCCCCCTCCTCTCGATTTGGCATGAAGCAGTGAGTTGACTTCTTTTACTCTCCATTTCACATAGGTATACCCGACTCATCGGGGCTTGTTCTGTACCATGCGTTAATATTCTTTTACACTCCATGGAGTTTAGTTCCTACTTTTTTTCCGTACCATAACAGTTGAAATTTCTGTGTTAAACGTCATATAAAAACCAAGCGACTTCTCCTAAAACTTACTACATTATTATCCCTGTCCCATCCTTCATGCATTAAAAAAGTTCTACTTTATTGGTAACCTTCGATTAGCACCCCCCGAATTGTTCATTTTGACGAAGGTCAAGCATTTTACTCCGCCTTAGACTTTCAGTTTAACTTGGAATCCGAAACACCAGCAACACAGCGTCTTAACCACTAAGTCACCTAGGGTACCCATTTATCTACTAACCAATTGTGTGGAAGGATGATCGTTTCCCGCACGCCGGCGGCCGTCACCGGGTCTCGAGCCCGGATGAACTCTGAAACTATTTTTTTATCATACTTCATTTTGTACAAAAATGACTAAATCCCGTTGTATCTCTACAAAAACATTCTGCTTGTAGAGATCTTCAAGGTTTCTTATTTTTCTACTGATCTTTGTATCATCGGATATTACTGTGCTGTCTCTGGTCCTCATTTATGTCAGGATTATGAAGAGTAGTGGCGATAATACTGTTCCTTGGAAATATTTACAGGTGATCCCTTGAAAAGAGGGAGCAGACTTATACAGATACAAATAAGTGACAATTAACAGCTAAAATATGCAGGAACCATGTACATTTAGTGTTGCAACTCATCATTTCTGTCTGATTTTGACGGTGAGGCTCTGGTTCGCTCCGACATGCTGGCTCCTGAACCTAACCTGGCCTATGGTTCAGACCATAGATTCTCCTTGTACTGTAATGACTTGCCGCCGCTGAAATTATATGTCCATCTCCCTAACCAAAATGGGGAAAAATTGAGGATCGAGTAGTATGCTTGCAAATATTAATGCAAAATGTTGTCGTGACAGATCGTGTGAGCTCATACACCTTGAGATGCGAGCATTAAATCTGCGGAAAGAAGATAAAGGCACCATTAGTAGGCCAATCAGGATGTCCAAAGCGTGGGTCCGTTATATCGGTGTTACGATCGATTGACCAGAACTGCACAGCATACTCCAGGTGCGGCCGAACCAGAGAATTGTACAGAGAGAGCACAATCTCCTTGTTTCCGAAATCGCATCCTGCTATAACCCGTTCGCTTTCTCTGTGGTATTTACTTTACCTATAAGTTTTGTGGCACGTGGAACAGGCTGCCTGCAGAAGTTGTGAGCAGTTCCTCTGTGGGTCAGTTCATAAAAAGGATAGACCGAACCTTGCACACAATTTGATGTGTAGGACTTTTTCCCTGGCACCCGTTGCTAGTGGCAACTCCACGGTATAGGACGCATGGCCTTTTGAGGTACTTCTTGTCATTGTAACCATATTTCTCATGTATACATTACACATTGTGTACTGCTATTAATTCAGCAACTCTTTCCAAAATTGTTGTGAAAGAAGATTTATGCAAAAGTATAATGAAAAAAGAACAGCTTCAGAGTTCATTCACACCATGCGTGCACTTATCTCATGTAAACAGTGGAAAATAAAACACATCAATGAAACTTTAGACATGCCTCAAATAACCTAAAGTATATATACAGTGTGTCCGTAAAGTCATGGTGGGATTTTAAATAGCTATATTATTGCAACGAAACATGATAATGAGATGAAAAAAAGGCAAATTGAAGAACAACTCTAAAAGAATAACTTTATTTAACGTAGTTCGATATGGGCTCCTCTGGTAGCCCTCCAGACATCTAGGCGGTGATGTGTGTCCGTAAAGTCATGGTGGGATTTTAAATAGCTATATTATTGCAACGAAACATGATAATGAGATGAAACAATGCCAAATTTAAGAACAACTCTCAAAGTTGTATCTTGTAGTTAGTCTAGGCTAAGCTTAACCTTTATCTCGTAGTTAGTCTAGGCTGTCCACATGCCTATGTTGAACATGAGCGTAATAGCCCGAAAGTTAATGTGTGGTGTGCTCTAGCACGAGATCGAGTGATTGGCCCATTTTTCTTCGCGGAACCCACTGTGACGTCACACAACTACCTCGCTATGTTGGAACATTTTACAGTACCCCAATTTATTGACAATAATGTCATCTTTCAGCAAGATGGTGTTCCTCCGCACTATGCCAACGTTGTTCGAGAATTCCTTAATGAAAAATTTCCACAGAGATGGATAGGAAGAGGAGGATGGAAGCCATGGCCTCCACGCTCTCCGGACCTGACACCTTTGGACTTTTATTTGTGGGGTTACGTCAAGCAAAGCGTGTACAGTGTACCCATTAGGGATATTCATCACTTGCACGAGCGAATCACGGAAGCTATCGCATCCGTCACTCCTGATGTTCTTGGGCGTGTGTGGCTGGAATTGAATCACCGCCTAGATGTCTGCAGGGCTACCAGAGGAGCCCATATCGAACTACGTTAAATAAAGTTATTCTTTTAGAGTTGTTCTTCAATTTGCCTTTTTTTCATCTCATTATCATGTTTCGTTGCAATAATATAGCTATTTAAAATCTCACCATGACTTTACGGACACACTGTATATATATGTTATATGTGAATTTTTTTCCTACAACGTATTCTTTCATCTCTCCTTGGACTATCTCGTGATAGGAGGCCGTTCTCTGCGTCCAGATGATGTAGTAACCCGTGGTTCGGATCAAAGGTAAAGCTACATATAGGTTCCCTCCGTCACATGATTTTTACCATTACGAAACAATCCCAAAACATCAGCATCATCTACGTGTCAAACTACTTATACGTAGTTAAGGCATAACCAGCCATTTGGTATATATATATATATATATATATATATATATATATATAATTAAATATCGTTATATATACAACCAAAATAATTAAATAAAATACCATTACTACATCATTCTGTTTATTTAGGCGAATTATTGGAATAGATATCGTGAAATATATAGAAACTAAATACACAATCTTATACAAGCGAGGAATATAATCATCAAAATAATAGTAAAGGAGAAATATATATATATATATATATATATATATATATATATATATATATATATATTAATTAATTAAACATATTGAAAATAAATATACATCAAACTATACTGGTCAAAAAAAGAAACGCAATTTTTGAGATTTATTAATAAACATGAGGACTCAGTATATAGTAAATGATTCTTTAACATAACAAACAGTCAATAACGCGTATGGCCACCCCTAGCCACAATGCAGGCTTGGAGTCTGGCCCTCATCGACCTCAACAGTCTCTGCAGGAAAGCAACAGGGATGGCCCTCCACTCTTCAATAATTGCATTGGTCAGTTCCCTGATGTTCTGCGGCTGATGCTGACGTCTGCGAACTCGCCGTTCAAGTTCATCCCATGCATGCTCTATCGGTGACATGTCTGGGCTGAAGGCTGGCCATGGTAAGGTCTGCACCTGTTGTCCCTGCAGGTACGCCTGCACTATCCTGGCTGCATGAGGTCTGGCATTGTCCTGTTGCAGGAGCACCAATTCTGGATGTTGCCTCATGAATGGAAGAACCTGTGGGTGAAGAATCTCACCCCTGTAGCGCTGGGCAGTCAGAGCGCCATCAACAACCACCAGCTCAGTTCTTGAAGCAAAGGCAATTCCTACCCAAACCATGACACTTGGTCCTCCCCATCTGTCATGCTCCACTACTGCAGCATCTGAGTATCGCTCCCCTGGTTGTCTGTATACCCTGACACGGCCATCAGAATTGGACAGTCTGAAGCGAGACTCATCAGAAAAGAGGACTTGGTTCCACATTCTGTGTGTCCAGTCACGGTGCTGATAGGCCCATTGCAGGCGTCGTTGCCTTCTTGCATCAGTGAGAAAAGGACCTCTGTAAGGCCTGCGGGATCGGAGTCCTGCATTACGGAGTCGGTTTCTGACGGTCTGGTCACTAATTCTGTTGTGGATACCAGGTGTCTCTCTGGCTGTCTGACGAGCATTCCACTGCCGATGACGCGGGTGCTGCAGTACAATGTGGCGATCCTGGCGTTGGGTCGTCACACGAGGTCGCCCACGTCTTGGCAGGTCCTGAACACTTCCTGTGGCATTGTACCATCTAACAAGCCTAGAGATTGTGCTGGGATGCACATGCATTCGTTGTGCAACTTGGACAGCAGACATGGCTGCATCCAACATGCCCAAGGCACGACCTCTGTTGACCTCTGAGAGTCGTGGCATGCCTCAATCGCGGGAAAAAGTTTGGTTTTCTCAACAGGCAGTGTGTATTCTGTGAAGTCAAAGAAAAAATGCATGCCTTCATAAAGAATACATTCAATTTAATCTCTGTTTATTGTTTGTAACAAAATGGCGTCTTAGCCGGGATTAGTCAGGTTTAAAAACATGCACTAAGTGGCTTTAAAAGATTTGAACAAACATTTAACCATAATCTTGAAACTGTGATAATACCACTAACAACTTAAATTTTACACCATATGCAAGCTAATTGCGTTTCTTTTTTTGACCAGTATATATAACTATGTTCAACTGCGCTCAACTAAAACACTAAACTCGCACGTGATCGATTCTATTGCGTGTTCCTTGTTTTGTACTACGCAGTAAATACGATTTAACATTATTTTACCGCTCAAGTTATAGGGATGCCTATACTCGAAGTAAATGGCCTTCATATCGTTCAATACTATTTTTGTGCCCACTTTACATTCGATTGGCAAGTTATCTTTAAACGAATACATTCAAAAGCACGCACAAAGAGGTCATCGTTAGCCACAACATCATTATTAAATTCAAGTTTATAAACTCCTTTCCAATCGGAGGCTTATTCTTGCAGATACGCGCTTTTCAAGCGTGAACTCTTCTTCACAGTTCATAGCGGTAGTTGAAATAATCTTCTAAGTCGTAACGACAGCTGTTCATTATATAAAGAAACAGCCCTTCAGGGTGAACGGTGGAGATTTTCACGAGCTAAACATATTTTAATCACACTCCGGCTCACTATTTGAGAAAAACATACGAACATATTTTTCCTTTTTGCTTAGCAGACGATACTCATCTCTAAATTCTGGATCTCAGACGTGTATTTTCCCACGTAGACAAAAAATAGTAATGGCTACCTTTAATATTGCGTGTTCAACGCTTATGAAGTGGTATTCGGCAAAGTGTGAAGATGTGGTGGATACTGAAAGACTCCCTATTCCACCCTCCTTTGATAATTTTAAGGCTACATTGAATCGTGCGAAGGAACAAGAGTTACAAATACTCTACGGCTATTCTGGCGAGGGCATTGTAGGATTTCGTGGTACAAACGATGCATTGAACTATGCTGTAGGACTAAACTCTATAAAAGCTCACATATACCGTGAAGTGAAAGAAACAACGGGTGCAGAAGAGAAGCAACGGTTATGGCTAGTGAGTCTTGTTCATGAATGGTGTGACGCGATATTATGTCATGTTACATCATACCGAGTACTCGTATCTTACGGTTGAGAATGTAAATCTTGTCATCATGGAGAATCTTAAGTATTTTTTCCACTACATTAATATATATCATGACGCATTAATATATATCATGTAGTGAGGTTGTCTCTAAAGGACTGCGTGAGTTTTTAACAGAATTTAGAGACGAGTATCGTCTGCGAAGCAAAAACGAAAAATATGCTTCCGACAATTTTGCTACTGTGAGCTGTTTTACCGCTGCCTATTCTTCTGGTTCATCATCATTTTCCGAATCTTCTGCTGCTCTTTGTTCTTCAATCTGCATTAGTTCATCGTTCATTAATTCCTGTGAGTATCCCGCTAGCAGCTCTTTGATGTCAGTTTCCGTACCGTATTTTTATGTTTTTTATTATTTAAAAACCGCGTAACTTCAAATTATGCGTATAATAACATTTTCATGGTGTTAAAAAATAAATCGAGTAACTCCGAACGCGCGTTATAATACCGCGGGTTACAGCAGGTGACTATATATATATATATATATATATATATATATATATAGAGAGAGAGAGAGAGATGAGAGAGAGAGAGAGAGAGAGAGAGAGAGAGCTTGTGTTACTTTCTCTTCATTTTCATAAATAAATGTAGCTGAATCGTTCCCTATTTTCTTATATTAATCATATCCTACGTATCACGTTCTTCACGAACATTATAAAACCAATATATATATATATATATTAGCTAAATAATAATATATATATATATATATATATATATATATATATATATATATATATATATATATATATATATATATATATATATATATATACAGGGCCGGATTAAGGGTTTCGTAGACCAAGGCTGGACTGCGTGGGCTTCAACAAAGCTTTCTAATATATCGGTATTAGAAAAAATACTCGACAAATATAGATGCTTTATTAAATGAGATTACATATTTTTCATTTATAATTGAGTATAATATATATAATTTTAAGAGATTAAATACGATAGGCCTACATAAAAAATATATTTCACCAAGTAATGTGTATATATATATATATATATATATATATATATATATATATGTACAGTAAAGTAAATTGTAAAGCAAACAAACGTAAAGTAAATTGCACACAGTAAACCGAGCAAAAAGCCGGACATTGTAAACATCTAACGGTTTAACCTAAGTGACCTTATCTTTATGGCTTTCTTTTGAGAGAACATGCACTGACAATATTGCAATATATGTCTATATGATATTTGATTTATGCATAAAATTGTAAAAATTCCTGGAAAAGAAAAATACACATCACTCGAAAGACAAATAACAACATATAAATATAACAAATATATAAACATAATAAACATAAATTTATTATTTTATATGATGTAAAATAATAAATTTAGGCTCCCTAGGTCTACTCTACAGTCTACACAAATAAAGTGAAAAACAACTAAACAAACACCTCTACTTCAAGGTCAGATGACAACTGCCAGAAAATCTGCTAGTGTTGTTGAAAAAAATTTTTTTTTTCGTAGGCCACACTTTTTCTTAGGCCAAGGCTTTCAGCCTTTTAGCCTTCGGGTTAATCCGGCACTGTATATATATATATATATACTAGGGGCACTAGGGGCACCCCGCCACATACAGCAAACTTAGGAAGAACCCGCAGGATGACGTCGTCAAACCATTTAATAGTGGCTTGAAACGCATTCTCAAAGATCATAAGGACTTAATTCCGCTTTTCATGTCCACTTCACCTTCTCTGCCCTACCTTTACGGTCGTATTAAAACCCACAAACCTGGCAACCCTATGCGCCCTATTATTAACTCGGTGGGCTCTATTACTTATAAACTCTCCAAATGGCTTGTCAAAGTCTTGCCCCCCATTCTTGGAACTATCTCTGATTCACATGTAAAAAATTCCATGGATCTTACTGAAAAACTGAATAATGCACGTACTGAAACTAACGATAGATTGATCAGTTTTGACGTTTGTTCATTGTTTACAAAAGTGCCGATTGATGATATGCTTGACTTTCTCTCCCAAGAATTACATAAGTATGACCTGCCACTACCTTCACACATTGTTTTGGAACTTATTAAGCTTTGCATCAAAGACTGTAAATTCACTTTCAATAACGAGTATTATCAACAAGATTTTGGGATGGCCATGGGCAACCCCTTGTCGCCCCTCCTCTCCAATATTTATATGGAGTTTTTCGAAATTACTTACATTCCGAGAATCCTGGGGGTTGGCATCCCCTGGTTGCGGTACGTCGACGATATTTTGTGTATCTGGCCCATGAATCGTGACCTGGATAACTTCCTCCTTCAGTTAAATGATCAAGTCCCCTCCATTAAGTTTACTTTAGAAGTGGAACAAGACAATTCAATTCCGTTTTTGGATGTGCGTGTACATAGGGAAAGCCCAGGTTTTAAGTTCAGTATCTATCGGGAAAAAACAAACAATTTGTCCTACGTACACTTTTACTCGGGACATGACACCCCCACTAAGAAGGCCATTTTTTCTTCAATGTTTCTCCGCGCCCTTACGATCGCCAGTCCGGAATACATCGATGCCGAATTAGAAAAAATCAACGGTATTGGAAGTGATCTGTGTTATCCATCTGCGTTTATGGAATCGTCTCAACAAGCCAAAACGAACTTTCTATCGGGGCAATAATAACACTCGTACTTTGTCAAAAAATATTTTAGTACTTCCATTTTTCCAGGGCTTTTTAGGCATTGCTAATGTACTTAAACTTTTGGATATTAATGTAGTATTTTCATATAACAATATTGTGAAAAATATCGTAGTAAAAAATAGCCCTACCAATAATTCAGGCATTATCTATAAAATTCGTTGTAAACAATGTGATTCCTTTTACATAGGTCAGACGGGAAAGGATTTGCACACACGTATAAAACAGCATCAATATTCCGTTAGAACAGGACAGTCGTCCAGTGCCCTTTTTGTCCATTTGTCAGAGTTATCCCACTGTATTGATTGGAATAATGCTTGTTTTATTTCACTCTAGCAACATTGTTAATAGAAATATTCTTGAGTCTGCCATTATCCAACTTACAAATAACTTCAACATAAGCAAAGGTCTTTTTCAACTCGATCCTGTTGTTTTGAATTCCTTCAGAAAAGATTTAGATAAGAAGGGTAGAACGCTAAATCTTTGGTAAACTTGTATGCCACTCTAATAACTTTTATTTTTCAATTTATTTTTATATACAAGATGGGTAGAGTGATAAAACCCGGGCAGATTTCAAGTATAAATTTGTATTTTTTTTTTTTTTATAACATTGGTTGGAAACAATTAATTTAATCTTGTGCTAAAAATCGGTAGTTTGATCTTGTGCTAAAAATCGATAGTGTTTCCTTACAAAGTTGTATGCCCCTCCCACAATCTTTTAATTTTTAATAATTTTTTTTTTTTAATTTCATTTCTCCGTTTATTGTATATATATATATATATATATATATATAATTATCATGAGAATACTACCGACTATATATTTATTATTTCGTGTATGATACGTAAAAATGAATGGGTTGGGTTTAGTGGAAAAAACATTATTTTCAGCCAATCATATGGCTTTAAATTTCCCACGAATCAGCATCCAAAACTTTACCAATAAGCTTTCCATTTATATACACATTATACACGTCCATATTAGGACGCCAACGAAGTTTTCAACGTAACTGTACATGGCCCCCGAAGTAGCCCCCATGCGAATTAAAAAAATTCGAATTAAGCTCGAACGCATACTAATAAAATCTATTGAAATACAGCCTCTGCCAAAAAAAAGGGTTCACTCGAAAAAACATCGATGGAATCAACATTTTTCAAACAATCAGAATGAAACTTATACACGTAAAAGATGCAAAAAGCATCTACCAGTAAACAAAATTTCAGTTCAAAGCTATCAAAAATAACGATTTATTAAACATTTCTCTAATAATACGAGGGGCGGTCAGAAAATAAGTTTACACGGCGTATAATTTCGTAACTAAAGGACCTCCATTGATTATGTTTGTATCACGTGAATTCGTTAATCATTGTTGGCAGTACTGCACGTCGATTCGGCTGCCATCTACCGTACATTGGTTATATGAGTCAGTTGAACATGGCGGCTCGACTGGAACAGTGCCCTGCCCTACGGAGCAGTCCAGGACGTTTACGTTTAATGGCCGCTCGTAAACGTTCCAGTGTTGAACAATATGCAGCTGCATTGATTGTGCCTTTTTGCATGAAGTCGGCGAGCAAAACGCTTTTGTGGTCCCAAAACACGGTAACCATCACTTTGCCAGCGGACCTCACAATATTGAACTACTTTGGTCGCGGGGTCCCAGGGTGTTTCCATTCCATGCTGGCACGTTTTGTTTTTCGGAGTACGGAGATGAACCCATGTCTCGTCTTCTGTGACAATGCACTCGAGAAATTCTTGACAACTGACAGACTCGGAATATCGTTGCAGAAATGACAGGGCACTGTTCCAGTCGAGCCGTCATGTTCAACTGACTCGTATAACCAATGTACGGTAGATGGCAGCCGAATCGACGTGGTGTTGCCAACAATGATTAACGAATTCACGTGATACAAACATAATCAATGTAGGTCCTTTAGTTACGAAATTATACGCCGTGTAAACTTATTTTCTGACCGCCCCTCGTACTACAACTGATGCTCGACAAACTAATCAAGAATCCTTTATTTCCATTTTCACTTTTGTAAATTCTAATTTACCATTTTTTTTTTTTTTGCAGTGTTATAAAATATAGTGAATATGCCATTTTCAGAGGAAGATAAGATTATAATTAAGCATTATAGACTAGAAAAGGGATATGGACGAACGAAACTACTCTCCGAATTCCCCAACAAAGGATGGACTCTTGGTGGTTTGGGAAAGCTTCTAAAGAAAATTGACGAGACTGGGGATATCAAGATAGGGAAGTGGGCGACCAAAAACTGTTCGCATACAGGTGTCAGTTGGCATATCAAAGTTAGGAAAAACATCCATTCATTTTATTGAGCCTGGTGTAAAAGTCAATGCCGACTACTATCGAAATACTCTGCTAAACATGTTTCCCGAAATGCAAAATCTGGCAAACGGTGGTTATTATCTTTTTCAGCGAGACGGAGCAACATCCCATACAGCAATAGCAACTGTAGAATACTCACTAGCAACATACACACGCACTGGAGAACAGAAAAACAACTATCATCTGACCACCTGCCCATCATCATTACAACACGTTTTACACTCTGTCCCAACAGCCTTAGGCACACTTACAGCAATTACAAGAAAGCTGATTGGGAACAGTTCAAAATACAGATTGAGGAACAAGTCACCATATTAAACAGCACACCCATCATAAACATCAATACAACACTCAAGACATTTAATCAGATCATCAATAATGCAAACAAATACATACCCAAGGGCAACATTAGGAAATTCAACCCAAATTACACTAAAGAAATAGCCCACCTCATAAGGCAGCGTAACAACCTCAAACATAACACACAAACACCACACACAGAAGCCATAAAACAGCAGATACAACAGCTCAACACAGAAATATAAAGAAAAAAAATAGAAGCATTTAGGGAATTCATAACAACACTAAACCACTCCATAGATACATCCAGGCTATACAAGACTATAAACAGCATTACCAACTCTAACAGCGGCATTCACACCTCACACGCAGCTATCTGTCGCAGCTAAAATAATACTCCAACATATACACAACAAGCTAACATTTTAGTTAATCACTACGCAAAGATAAGTCACTTAAACAGAGACAACCAGAAACAAACAGACAAACAGCCAGACACAAGAAAACCTACAGACTCGACACGACCATTACACCCTTCAATACAGACCAGACCACCAAGATCATCAAAAACATTAAGAATTCGAAGGCTACTGGACCAGACAACATATCTAACATACACCTTAAACACTTGGGCCACAGGGAATACTAGCTCTCACAAACATCAGCAGATATTCATACCAACACTGTATTATTCCTAACATATGGAAACAAGGTAAAATTATTACACTACTCAAACCAAACAAAAATCCAACAAAACCAGCTTCCTATAGACCCATTACTTTACTATGCACACCTTCCAAAATAACAGAAAGACTAATCTTACAAATCACCAACCCACATATACCACTATCGCCTACTCAACATGGATTCAGACCTCACCACTCAACCACGACATTACTCACTAACCTCACGCAGCACATCATGGATGGCATCAACTCCAGACGACCAGCTCAACGTATACTATTAGCAACAATAGACATTAGTAAAGCATTTGATGCTATCCCACGTTTCCTTCAAATAAACAAAATACTCAACACAAACATGCACAATAACACCAAAAGATGGCTGAGCAACTATCTTTCAGGAAGATACTCACATGTCACATTTAATGGCAAGTCATCCAAAAACAAGCTTTTTCCGAACGGAGTCCCTCAAGGCTCTGTTGTCTCACCAACACTCTTCAACTTATACATGCATGACATTCCAACACCCATAGATAGCAAGCTTACCTTATCATCATATGCAGATGACATCACTCTAACATCCACCCACAACAACATCGACACCGCTACAAATAACCTACAAACATACATAAACACTAAACAGGATACAAGACTGGCTCACACACAATAGACTCAAAGTAGTGCCCACAAAATCAACCATCACCTTGCTTACAAGCAACAAAAAAGAACACCAGATAACTCCACAGCTTACACTAAACAATGGCTCACCAACATTCCACACACTCACAGGACCAAAATACTTGGGGTCACATACAACACATCATTATCTTTTGCAAACCACATTCAGAACATTAAAAACAAATGTACGTCAAGACTTAACACGCTTAGGGTACTAACAGGCACAAACTTCGGACACTAGCAGGAAACAACATCATTCATATACAAACAATATATTCGCTCAGGTTATGGACTATGCTAGCCCATGCTGGGCGCCCATTATCTCAAACACACACATAAACACCTTACAGACAATACAAAACAACGTACTTCGTATCATTACAGGATGTACTCAAACAACACCTGCACACAGAAACAAAAATACTGAAAGTCAGGGAACATTTAGACATGAGGGGAACACAATTCATGGCAGCAGCGACAACTAACCCACAACACTCTTGCCACTACATGTACAATCATGCACCAACACCTCGTACCATTAAGGTAACACCAGAGAGACATTATAACCAAATACTCCATTTCATATCACGCCCCACAGACATCACACAATACAGAAAACACATACACGCACACCTAACCCACAAAGCACTGACACGACTCGGTCCGAATGCGGTCCTCGGTGCGAAGCCGCCACCCATTGACAGGTCAGAGACCAGCCTGAGCAGATCGGATCGAGTTAACTTAGCACGGTTCCGTTGTGGACATCACCCAAACTTACAGACATATAAACACAGACTAGACAACTCCACAGACGACACCTGCCACCTGTGCCAGGACACACCACAAACAACTGGCCACCTAACAGTCCTGACTTGAGCCCTGTTGACTATGAAATCTGGGAAAATTTGGCACAGAAAGTTTACAGAAGCAGGGTGAGAAATGTTGATCACTCGCGTCAGCTTCTTGTGAAGAAGTGGGAAGAGATACCACAGGATCAAATCGATCGAACCATTGATGAATTTCGTTCAAGATTGAAGAAAATTGTTGAAACAGAAGGGAAAACACACTGAACAATTTTTTTAATAGGAATTCCAAAAGAGTAAAATGTTAATTTGGTTTCTTTTGTAAACTTAGGATTTAAGTTCTGTTTCGAAATTCAAAATCCTTGTTTTATTTTCATGGTTTTTTAATGGAGGCATTTCCTATATTTTATAAATCTTATGATGTATTTTATAACTAAAATGAGAATAAAAATTTTATTACCAAAGTTTTACCGCCTTTGTGGACTCCCCGAATTCAAAACTGGAGCGATGTTCACCAACAAAATTTGTTGAACATAAACAATCCTCATTAAATCATTAATTTTGAATATAATAATCTGAAAATTGGTCTACATATATACTGTTTACGTAGTTTTACTCTGAATGAGTTTCATTATGATTGGTTAATAAATGTTGATTTCATAGCTGTGTTTAGAGTGAACCCTTTTTTTTGGCAGACGGTGTATAACAAAATAATTAATTTAATATAATTAAATATTAATTAATTTATATTAATTAATATAATTAATTTAATGTAAGTCTGGCTATAATTATATTAGGTATAAATACAATTCTTGGCGCAGTTATTTACGTCTACTTACATATATATATTTTAGTTGTCTCCGAGACAGGATAAAACGTTTTTCTAAGACGGGATTTAAAAGTCCCTAATACGGGATTAAGATCCCTCTGAGACGAGATTTAAAAACTCTCCAAAACAGGATACAATTCTCTTGGGGACGTGATTTAAAATTCTCAAAGCGATTTTAGAAGGCCATCTACAACTAAATTTAAAACAATATATAGATATATTTCAGAAATTTTCATTTTCCATCATCAGTGCTAAAATTATAAAAGCAGATAAAAAAATAAATATAATGAACGGAAACTTATAAAATATATTTAAATAAACGTGTGATATTAATGGTGTTTATATTCAAGTAATTAAAATTAAAAATAAAATAATATATTTATAGAAGAGTGATCAATCGTCAAATATAATGTAAAAAGCGAACAAAATTGAAAGGACTCTTACCAGGTTGTTATTGTCGGAAAGGGACTAATTAAGCAGAGGGTTGGCAATGATTGGTTGTTGGAAAGGATCCATATTAGAAGAGGTGGAGCCAGACGGAGCGATGGTGGATTTCTTCTTAGTAGTATAATATGACAGTTTATTTGGCTATGTTTAGGTTAAAGGCAGAGCTATAGTCGTTGAGAGTTGGTTTAATACTGAGGATGTATAGGGACTCCAAAATGCGGAGGTCGGTTAGATGGTTGGTTGTGTTAATAATTTTGAAATTGGAGGGAAGTAGTGGGTGGTTGTGAAGGTGGCAGTGATCTCTTATTGCTGATTTTGAGGGTTTATTAAGGGCTGCGATGTTTGGTAAAAATACCACGATGCTCGTCCACTTTTGTTTGATATTGGCGAATGGTGCTGCCAATATAGTTCGCTTTGCGGCGAACACAGTTGAAAACGTAGAATGTAGATGGTGGACGAAGCAAGGAGCTGAGGTGTTTTTTCTTTGTGGTTGAGGTATGATTTGATGCTATTATTGTTGGTGAAAACGAATTGAAAGTTAATTTGGGGTAAAGAGGGGTGAGTAGGAGGCGGAGTTCTGAAAGTATTTTGTGGCTGATATGGTCGTAAAAGGGAAAGGAAAAGTATTGTACGTCTTTTTTAACGGTGGCCTACTTTTAGGGGGGGGTGGGATAAATATTATTAAGAAAATTTCTGGTTAAAAATTGTAAAAGATGTTTAGGGAAGGAGTTGTTGATGCCGAAATTATGAATGAATTCTATTTCGTTGTGGAGGGATAAGTACGAAGAGCAAAGATGATAGGCGCGGTGGATTAAAGTTTTGATGCTGTTTATTTTATATGGCGAAGGGGTGTGGCTTAGGTAATTAGTACCTAGGCCTGTGTATGTGGGTTTTCGATATATGGAGGTGCTGAATTTGTTGTTTTGTTTTGTTACTGTTATATCAAGGAAGGGTAGGGTGTTATTGGATTCGTCTTCTTTGGTGAACTTAATGTTTTTGTGTTGGGAATTAAGATAGTTAAGAAAAAGAGGGGCGTGGTTGGCATTGTGGAAAAGGAGAAAGGTGTCGTCAACGCATCTTTTATATGGGTGTGGTTTATAATGGGTGGGGCAATGGAGTAGCCAGGTATTTTTTTCATGGTGACTGAGAAAAATGTTGGCTAAAGTGGCACATAAGGGGGATCCCATAGCTAGTGAGTCGGTTTGATGATAAAGTTGTTGATTAAAAAAGAAATAAGTGTCTGAAGCGGCAAGCGTTAGCAGTTTGGTGAATTCTTGCTTTGTTAAATTAAAGACTGTGTTCAGATTGTTGGCAAATAGGTTGTTAATACAGATGTCGATGGCTTCTTTAATTGGAACGTTGGTGTAAAGGGATAATATGTCGAACGAGCATCGCGGTATTTCTACCAGAACATCGCAGTCCTTAAATAAACCCTCAAAATCAGCAATAAGCGATCACTGCCACCTTCACAACCACCCACTACTTCCCTCCAATTTCAAAATTATTAACACAACCAACCATCTAACCGACCTCTGCATTTTGGAGTCCCTATACATCCTCAGTATTAAACCAACTCTCAACGACTATAGTTCTGCCTTTAACCTAAACATAGCCAAATAAACTGTCATATTATACTACTAAGAAGAAATCCACCATCGCTCCGTCTGGCTGCAACTCTTCTAATATGGACCCTTTCCATCAACCAATCATTGCTAACCCTCTGCTTAATTAGTCCCTTTCCGACAATAACAACCTGGTAAGAGTCCTTTCAATTTTGTTCGCTTTTTACTTTATATTTGACGATTGATCACTCTTCTATATTTTATATTATTTTATTTTTAATTTTAATTACTTGAATATAAACACCATTAATATCACACGTTTATTTAAATATATTTTATAAGTTTCCGTTCATTATATTTATTTTTTTATCTGCTTTTATAATTTTAGCACTGACGATGGAAAATGAAAATTTCCGAAACGTTTGTAAATAAACATGTACCATCTCTTCGTCCTCTTATTTCTCGCTAAACTACGTTTCCGAAAGAACAAACCCTTCACTCAAGTTATATAATTATACACTCGTGTGTGTGTGTATATAATATATATATATATATATATATATATATATATATATATATATATATATATAGCGGATCGACAAGAAATAGACCAAGTAGACAAATTCTTCCTTCCACGCCTTCATCAAACATTCTTGGAAGACACGTGGGCAAAGAATCAAACAATGGAAGCGTCTGTTTTCTTCCAAACAAAAGCGAGCCCTTAACAACAAAAGGACGCGCGGGCAAGGCGTCTTAAGATTTGGCGCGAAATCCCACGTCACAGGAACTACGTATAAAAGCGAGTTTCCACTCACACTCGTTCTCACTCTCTTACTTGCTCTCCACCTTCACGAGCAACACACGTCCGTCAACCGCCCTCCGGCTTCCCGCCGGAGGAGCGGCCTGCTGTCTCCATCAAGGCCTTCGATCTATCATCAAGTAAGACCTTCTACCGACCGCTTGTAGAAGCAATCCTTCGAAGCCCAACCAGAATCACTTCGGGCCTACGGTCTACAAGGTCAGCCTTCAAGTTTCTCTACCGTCTACGAGAGATATTCAGCACCTCAGGCCTACGTCTGCAAGATCATTTATAGGCCATCCTGCACCTGGAGAAGTAACATCGAGCCTACGGTAATAGGTTTCTCTTCAACCCTCCTTCAACAGAGTTTCCATCGTCCCGGTAAGATAAGTGCATCCTTTTCTAAGTACTCTGGTGAAGCCTACATCAGCTTACCGCCGAACGGCAGACTATACCCCAAGTGTAATTAAGCGTTCCAACTGACTCTCGTTAAAGAACGCAGTAGGCCTATTATCCAATTCAAGTGTCATTCCAAAACCGTAATTCCGCGTATCATTCGTTACTGGATTCAATTCATATATTTATGTGATAACTAAATATTCTCTTGGCGTAATCACTTAGCATTACATAATGGCCTGATTTAGAAATGATATTTGTGTAACCATTGTCAAGCATTCAATCCATTATTGGGCCGCATCATTCATTCTGTATCATTACTAGGCCCATTCAATCATCTAGCCTACTTAATCAGAGTGTCGTGCACACAGTTCTGCATTATTTATATCATTTACTAGGCCCATTCAATGTACCATTTTGCATGCCATTTTTATATCATCAATGAATGTATTACGTGTCAATTTAAGCTATTAACCATTCATCTTATTAGCTAATTTCCATGTCATCAGCATAACGTAAAGACTAGCCATAATCACTGTCAATCCTTTGTTAATTACTGTGAATAAATAAACATCAATATTTTCATAATAAAATACAAAACAATAAGGTAATTTTGTAACCTTAATATTAATTTGCTTGGGTGTAATCCAAGCTGGTGACCCTCGTTGTAATTCATGTCACTTCCAATAGTATGGTGGGCCTACTCCATTAGCTACTTTCCAATCGGTGATATTGTGCGATATCATAAATTGTTGACCCAGCCTATCATTAATACTCAGTCATTGCATCAATTAATCACTAGCATACAATTAAATCATTATCACCTTAAACGGCTAAAACTAGGTCCACTATATATATATATATATATATATATATATATAAACAATAATTATCCTCTACGTTGAACCGATTACGGAAGAACAAATTTCTTGTAAAAACGAATGGTTCAACATAGAAGGACCATCTTTCTTTTCTGGACCGATTTTGAACAGATTATATCGACATTTAAATATAACTGATTCAAAATTGGACTCCACTGAAAAGAAGACCAATCCGTTTACCATAATCTATTCGAATGTAAATATTAAAATTTTAATATCGGTCGTCTGATCGATCGATTAAAGTTTACAGTATGCAAAGCGTCGAACCCAGTGATTTCCGAAGTGTCGAACCCAATGACTTCCGAAGCGTCGAACCCAGTGACTTCTTGAAATTCTTGCAAGTACGTTTCGTCCGTTTAAAATAAAAGCAAACTATTAATCTAAGTACGTACTATTAGTCAGGTTCACTATGTATTTTTGTTCAAATTTTATGGAGATTAGCAAACCAGTACATTTTTGAGAAGCTTATGGCATCAAGAATATGAAAAGTAATGTTTACATTTGTGCAGATACCTGCTTGGCGGCCATTTTGGCGGCAGTTGCAACAGTGTTTATAAATCCTGATGCTTCAATAATTTTGCAGTATTTTTGCAGTAGTGTTGCAATATTTAATTTTATACTATAAAAATTTGTTAACACAACTAGTACACAATTATCTTGGTGTTGGTTAATATAGTAGTGGTTCTCTTTCTTTTCAGTGCCTGAGTCATCATGAGTGAAGACCCGGGAACCAGCAAGTTGAGTTCGGTCAAGTCGTCCATGGACACAGTAGACTGGAAGCAGTGCGTTCTTTGTCAGGAGTCCACTGCCAGCAAAGGAACACTTGTTCAATATCCCAGAACAGAATTATACCAGAAACTACTCGATGTAGTGGAAGAAAGAGCCAGCTTACAGGATGGAAAATATGTTGACATCCAAAGACGCCTCAAAGACTTTACCAAAGAAATATTGATTGAAAGGAAACCCATGTGGCATCGCAGTTGTTATTCTGATGCCACAAATCAAATATCCATACAGCGAGCGAGAGACCGCTTGCAGCATGCCATGTCTACAGGAACCTATGCTGTGAAAAAACGTGGGCATAAAAGAACAAGCTCTGAAATGGAGCAATCAGCAACCCCAGGCACCTCAGCACCTTTCACTAGATCTGCGACAGAACCGTTGACAAGGGATCACTGCTTCTTATGTCAAGAAGATGATGACAGCGTCTCTTCACCGTACGAACTGAAAACGCGGGGAAGGCACTTAGACGAGCTGTGGATATTTCCCAAGATCCAGTATTGATGACAAGACTAAGCAATGCACTCTCACCAAGTGATGCCCATGCGATAGATGTAAGATACCACAAACCATGCTGGACACGATATGTGTTCCATGTCCTGAGGGATGATGCCAGCAACCGGGCCAATTCTACAAAGACAGACCTACCAATGCAAGTACCATGCTTGATTGAGCTGATCAATCTCATTGAATATCAAACCCAAAATAAGGCTCATCTACCCATGGATGCCATCGAAAAAACCTACATATCTATGCTTGGTGGTAGTGATGAGGCACAGAAGCACACTCCGACACTGACACGACAGTGGCTAAAGGACAAAATTCTTGCAGAGTTACCAAGTGTGAAGTCAGTGAGGCAGAAAGACAGAAGAAAACCATCTGTTCTTTACTGTCCTGAAGCCTGCGAAGAAGATATGGTCTACACTTCCTTGATGCAAGATACCACAAGTGAAATGGACAAGACAATGATGATATACAAGACAGCTAAGCTAATACGCAACAACATTGCCAATTTCGCTGAGGAGAAGGAAACACACACAATTACAGTATCCAGCACAAGAGAGGATGTCCCGACCGAACTGTACAGCCTTATACGGTGGATTTTGGTGGGATCTGAGGAAGCTGCAAACGGAGATGAGGAGCAGGACAGTTGACAGGTCAGCATTGACCATAAGTCAGAATATCATGTATGCTTTCAAGACCAGGAGACAAGTGCACCACGTGCCCAAGAAAGCCACTGACACATTCGGACACCACACACACGAGAAAACCCACAGGTTGTAGGGTTGGCACTCACTGTACATCATGACACCAGGAACAAGGCGCTGATGGACCTCCTCCATGTACAGAACTACTGCGTATCACACAGCCGTGCCTTGCTCCTAGAAACAGCAATGCCAATGCTGTTGTGGAAAACACAAAACAATTTGATGGATTGTATGTACCACCTTTCCTCAAGAAAGGTACATTTGTCTTCTTCGCTGTTGATAATACAGATTTTGCAGAGGACACTGTAGATGGCAAAGGCACCACACATGGCACAATCACCGCAGTGTATCAGAAGGCAGATGCGCCTGGAGAATCAATCGCACCCAATTTGGAAGTTAGTGAGGCAAAAAACCTGTCGGTTGTCCCTTATCATGTACCCATCGAGCCTTGCAGTAAACCAAAACCTGGGCCAGTCAAGAGAGCAAAGGAATTCAAGGCGTGTTCCACAGGTGTTGCTGAATCCTATGAACTAACCAATCTTGGTTGGATGATTGCATCTGCTTTGTCTAGATCAACCGACAGTGAATCACAAAGCAGTATCCCAGGCTGGGCAGGCTACAAATCACTTGTGTCATCTAGTCAGTCACTGACTCAAGTCGGTGCCTTGCCTCTACTTCCAGAGGTCGCACATGAGTGGTCTACCATGCTGACTGTGATGTTGCAAGCGTCTCAGTTGAAGAGCTTCAGTTGGTGAAAACCACCCAACTGTCATAACCTTTGACATGGCCCTGTACGAGAAGGCAGTACAGTTGCTAGATGCAAGACCTAACTTGAAAAGAGAAGTTGTTCCGAGACTTGGGGAGCTGCATGCTGTGATGGCGAGCACTGTGGGCACTCGGAGCACTCCGTGCACACATCCACACTTACGTGGTTCTGTATGAACTTGCTCTAGAACAGTTCTTCACAGAGATGCCACAACTAAAAGAAATCTGCTCGAAACCAGCAAATGAATTGCAGGAAGCCTGCACAAACACAGCTTCTGGGACAAGTGATGGAGCAGAATGCATCAGAATTGCTAACACTCACCTGCTTCGAGTCTTGACCAACGAAGATGTCATTCAACAGCTGAAGAAGTGGGAAGCTCAGAAATCATCTAACGCTATGTTCAAGTCATTGATGAATTACCTCCACCGGGTTGAAACCATCTTGTTCTTTGTTGAAGCATCCAGAAATGCTGATCTCGTTCTCCATCTGGAGGCTGGAGAAGCACTCAGCAAGCTGTTTTTCGCAATGATCGAATAAAATACAAACCTCTGGCCAAGGTACATCGCCGACATGCACGAAATGAAGACAAGCCATCCAGCAACATGGCGAGAACTTCAAGATGGAAACATATCTGTCACCAAGAGTGAGATTCCGTTCGTCTCAATAGGTGCAGACCCATGCCTGCGAACATCTCAACAAGATGATGAAGGTTCATTCTGGCCTAATTGGCATTTCCAATAATGCGAATGCTAGGCAGCGGTTCTTCTTGGCTTCTCCAGAGATGTCGTGCCTCTCAACAGAGTTTAAAGGACAGTTCGGGCTTCAAGTAAACAAGCCAGAGGAACACCATGATGTACGACCCAGTGCTGTCAGGAAGGAACATGAAGCTGTTGACAAAATCAAGGCTGCAATACTGAGCCACGGGAATCCCTTTGCTGTTGAAGGTGATCAGCTATACAATTTCATCACACATCATATGACAAGAGTATGTTCCACAAATCTTGAACATTGATGACATCGGACAGAAGCTTTATGAAGATATGTCACTGAACGTATCAATGGAGATGTTAGTCTCTGGGCACCAGTCAAAAAGCAGAACAACAAGATGTACATGTCTGGCAGCAAGAAACAAACTTTCAAGTTCCGTGACCAGACAGTTGACCTAAAAGAGACCAAAGATCTCTATGGTCGGCTGATGGTTCTCACCAGGTCGAGCAGGGACATCGATCAGAAGAATGCAGTTGGCAACTATGAGTTCACATTGACTCCGAGAGCACTATTTCACCAGACGGCTTAATGCTGCCATGCACTGACAAGTCCAAGCTGATACACAGCCTTGAGAAGCTGGCAAAAACAGATGAAACCCAGGAACAGACAGAAGCTCTAGCGGCCAAAGAGCAGGATGATGACAGAGGTCCTGTATCATCATCTCCATCGTCGTCATCAAATCAAAAGATCGCCATTGTTGATGGAATGGTGCTTGTCCAGAAGATGACAAAGAAATCAGGGACAATCAGCACAGTCAAAGATCTAGCCCAGTGTTTCAATGACAGGCTCGTGAGCTTGACAGCAGGGTTCAGTGAGGTCATCCTGGTCTTCGATACATACAAACCTGACTCACTAAAGGAGGAAACTAGAGAGAGACGACGACAAGGAAAAGCTTATACAGTATCAGGTTGCAGATGATACGAACATCAAACACATCCTACTGGCACGGTTTCTATCGCACGAAAAAACGAAAGCAGATTTGACAGACTATCTCGCCAAAGCAACCCTTGATTACAACAAAAACTCACCTCAGTTAGTCATCACATCAGCATCAGGTCACACCAGAAGCAACAGAAACATGCACTTTGAAGACAACAATCACGAGGAGGCTGACACATTGATGATCTGCCTGGCAGCGGAGGCATCACAGCGGTGTCTGATGCACAGCTAGTATTCTTCACTCCTGATACTGACGTCTTGGTTCTGGCTGTGGCACACTATGACAAGCTCTGCAAAAAGACATATTTTGATGGTATCAGTACAGTCGAAATAGAGCCAATCTGGAGAGCTTTGGGCAAAGAAAAGGCGCAAGCTTTACCTGTATTCCACGCATTCACTGGAGCAGACAATGTTGGAAAATTCTCAGGAATAGGCAAAACAAAATGGTTTCAGCAGTATATGAAAGCTGACATGCACTTAGTCAGAGCACTGATGAAACTACCGGAGAAAGGGACCTAACACAGGAAGTGAAAGACGTATTGGCCAAATTTGTGTGCTCAAGCTACTGTCCCAAAGGTATTCGTATTTCAAGTATCCCTGATCTAAGATGGTATCTGTTTTGTAAACACCTAGCTGAAAGCAACAACTTACCTACTACACGGTGCACTTGAGGAACACATCCAGCGTGTGCGGTTACAAAGCCGAGTATGGTGCCAAGCCAATGTTATGTAGCAACAGCCTTTTGACCCCCTGAAATTTGGTTACTATCAGGACAAAAGTGGCCAAATACTGCCAGTCACCACAAAGGTTCCTCCTGCCGCACCGCAAGCCATCATCGAGTTGGTCAGATGCCACTGCAAAACCAACTGTTCTACACAGAGATGTTCATGCAGAAGGAATAACTTGCCTTGCACAGAACTATGCTTGTGCGGCACAGAATGCGAAAACGATGCAGACTGTAATGTTGAATATGACACTGAGAGTGATGATGATGTGTATGATGTGTAAACTGAGATAGGAAATACGTCTATACGTATGTTGTCACTACCAACAATTTGAGTGTGCATTTTTTATGAAAATACAAACATAATTTCACAAACTTCTTCTTTTCTTGGTTTTTGGTGTTCATAATCACTAATTTGACATAAGCTTTGGATTCCTTGGGACTGGAAACATAGGATTAGCATTTAGAATGAAGTTTCTATGTCAATTACAAGCTGAGATATTCAGAAATTCTTATTTAATGGCGGCCATTTTGAAAATCCAAAATGGCGGCTGTGCAGGCATCTGCGCAAATGTAAACATTGATTTTCAGATTCCTGATGCCATAAGCTTTCCACAAATGCACTGGTTTGCTAATCTCCATAAATTTTGAACGAAAGTGTTTTTATTGACATACTCTCTCCAATCCTCTTCAACCTTTTCATGCACGACCTCCCACAACCTCTCTCCCCCCATGTCCACGTTTCCTCCTATGCAGATGACCTGACCATAACAGCACAACACCATAACCGTAACACCGCCACACGCCTGATCCAGCAGTACATTACCAATCTGGAACTCTGGCTGACTAATAATAGGATGTCAGCATCCCCTCAAAAATCCTCCATCACCCTCCTAACCTCAGACCGCCACGAATCCCAAGCACACCCGAGAGTCACCCTCATGGGACATCCCCTACCTCTAAACAAAACCCCAACAATCCTCGGCCTCACCCTAGACACACACATGTCCTTTTCCCTTCACATATCAAACATTTGCTCCAAAGCAACAAAAAAACTCAACGCTCTCAGAACACTCGCCTCCACAACATTCGGTCAGCAGAAGGAATCCCTTAGTATCCTATACAAACAGTTTGTACGTACTACCCTAACTTACGCTGCCCCCGCCTGGTCCCCGTCCATCTCCCACACAAACCAGAAAAAGATACAGACCACACAAAACAGAGGTCTCAGAAGCATTACTGGCTGCCTCCGAACCACACCCATCCCACATCTACTGCAGATACGAAAATACTCCCCATCGAACACCACATGAACATGACAGGGATTTAATTCTTCTCCAGAGCACTGGCCCCAGACCACCCCTGTCACCATCTCACATTACACAATCCCCCACCCCGCAACAAAAAACGTACTCCTGCTGCTCACTATTCGCAGCTACTGAACAATATCCCCCCTCCTCCCCTAAACATCAACCCCATTAAACATCTCCACACAGAATTTACCCGGAAATACCTACTCGACCAACCACACAACACTGTCCTTCACGATACTCCCCCCTGTAGTCCATCAGAGCGAACAAACCCTCCCAAGGAAAACAAGAGTTACTCTGGCCAGGCTCCGTTCAGGCCACCACCCCTCCCTCCAACAATACAGACACAGACTCCACCTGTCAAAAATGCTACCTCCACCCTGAGGACACAGAACACCTACTCTTACACTGCCACACTCTCTCTCAACAAAGACACAACTCCAACATTACCTCTCTACGAGACCTATGGACCCGTCCCACGGTGGTAGCGGGATACCTGAGTGCCGCCGGGTTCGCATAAGAGAACCCGGGGGCTACGAAGTAAGAAGTAAGTAAGTAGTGAACCGGACTATATCCGATGTCCGTTATAAACGAATTATAATCGTAAATAAGGAAGTAGGTTTGCGGAAGATATAAATTCTATGAAAATAATACCGATATTTAAAAGAAAATCAGAAAAGTTTTATAATTGATTGGAAAAAATAGTCTGACCAATAAAATTGAAATTGGGGGCCAAATACATTATCATTCGAGTTGGTCAGTTATTATTTTTTATTTGTTAGATTATGTTTCCAACCAATTATGAATTTTTGTGGATTTTTAAAATTTCGGTGTTTTTTTCATAGAATTTTTTCATCGTCGTTTTATTTCCGCAGATGAATAATTTCTTAATACAATCATAAGTTGTGTGTGTGTGTGTGTGTGTGTGTTCACTAAATCTTCGTTGAAATGTGAACTGCATAAAGGAAAAGACCGATTTCCATTATTATCTATCTATCTATCTATCAACATATATATATATATATATATATATATATATATAACTTCAAACTACAAGCCTTTTATTTCCTTTACATGTATCAACTTTAATTAATTAGTGCTCAAGTAAAAACTAGACACACAAAGAAATGGGGGGAAAAATATTGATGTATTTAATCTTCTCCAATATTCAATGACATTTTTCACTGTAATAAATACCATAAATAAACGTTATCATGAAAATTATTACAAACGTGTTCTTCAGTCAAAATGGTTTTAAAAACGTTTTTGAAATCCAACTGATAGTCGAGTTTTTCATTTTATTTTACAAACCAATCAAGATTGCGTCTGCGCGGACGCAATCTCCCTCTTTCAAAATTTAATAATGATAATAATAATAACAATAACATTTTGTTTTTAATATTTAGGAATATTGCACTCCAATTTTATCATAAATTTCATCCAATTTAAATCGCTGATCGCTCCCTTTTCATTTTTGTGAACGTGTAAAGAATGATTGAAGACACGCGTGTTTTTATTGCATTACATGAACAAAAGCGATTTTCATCATGTCGACGTTCAAACTACATTTCAGATTTTTAATGAAAATTCCTAACCTAACCTAGCATAACGTAACTTAACTGAACCTAACCTGACCTAATTTCAACTAACTCTCTCTCTCTCTCTCTCTCTCTCTCTCTCTCTCTCTCTCTCTCTCTCTCTCTCTCTCTCTCTCTCTCTCTCTCTCTCTCTCTCTCTCTCTCATTAGGGCCTCCCAGAAAGCCTCTCATTTAGTATGTAAATCCTCAAAAGAAACGCAAAATTGCATTACAGCGATGTTATAAATGCAAATGTAACCCTCATTCAATATAGTAAGATTTGCTTTGTTACAATGCCATTAATGTGTTTGCACTTACGAACGTATCTCCGTTGTAGCAATGTGTATATGAATACGTGTAAGTGTATGTATAAGTTTCGAGTGTAATGTCACACTAAGTCTGTATACTCTTATGCGTAATGGTGTGTTCATTACTAGGGCGTGTATGTGAGACTTTTTAATACGTCGTAAGTATCTCTTGATCTCACATTCACTTCTGTTTACGTAGATGCTTGGTTTCTTGGTTTGTGCAATGTTAAAAGGAGTGCGTTCGTTCTCTGAAATTATTTCAGCCTGGCCTCGGGAATGAAATTTTCCAATTTGTCCCATATAAACGCTATTCTGGTGTTCATAAAGGTTTTCATTTGTAAACATGAGCATTTGTAAACACACACACACACACACACACATATACACATATATTATATATATATATATATATATATATATATATATATATATATATATTATATATATATATATATATATATATATATATAAACCCGATAACAAAGTTAATCAACTCGAGAGGAGCGGAGCACATTGTTCTGCAATATATACATATATAATATATATACACATAATTTGCAGAGGAATTCTAATTCAAGGTATAAAATTGCAAGGAAGAACAAATCTGAGAAGCTATAAACGTTAGCCAAGGTGGAAATTATATTGCATTTAAGTCTTCATGGCAAAATGAATGAAGGAAAATTTTAATGGTTTCATACGTTTCATATAGCTTTAACGTTTGGTTGGTTGCTTCGTTTCAGTTCTTTGTCCACCAGAGGGCACTGAGACCTAGGGTTGATGGCACCAAACCGGAAATATAAATTACTTTAAAAGAAATGCATTGAACCAAATAAATTACGCGCAGCGAGCGAGTTCGTCACTGCTCGCCCTCTTCCTCATTCTACAGATTGACTTCGACAGTTAATGAATGGGTTACTCACAGATCATGACTCCAGATTCCTGGGATCTTGGGAGCATTGCTCCAGTAAATTTGACCATGAGAAAAAGTAAATTTGGGTTTGGGTTTTGTTCATCCGCTAGACGTTATGCAATTTTTTTGCGTATACGTTCTTGTACAAACCAATTTTTTTAAATTACAAATTTAGTTATTTTAAGTTTAGTTGGTAATTCCATATTTAACAATTATTTTTATTTTTTGTTAAGCTTCAATGTTTTGATAATTAAAATTTTATTAAAACGTATATTTTTTTAATATAAAATTATCAGGATTGGACTATGTTCCATTGATCTCGGCCAGGTTTGATAAATTGGCCAGATAATTACTTGTGCGGTTTTAAGTAATCCACCATGACTCTAGAATTGAAAAGTTTAGTTAAGTTTAAACTTACTTTTACTTACTTTAACTTACCTACTTTTACTTACTCTTCCTTACTTTTACTAAGTTTAAAGCACTTACTTTTACTTACTTTCATTGTACTATATTTACTTACTTTTACTCACTTTTACCATACTATATTTACTAACTTTTACTTATTTTGTATTTTTTCAGGTAGTCAATAATCAATAATGGATCCTAATATTGATGAAGTTGGAGAGAAAAGTGAGGGTGTTAAAAGGGGTTACTTTTGTGGTCAATGCAAGAACAAATATTCAAAGAAGCAAAACTGGGAGGAACATTTTAATTCCAAAAAATATTTGTTACAATACAAGAGGTCCCAGAGTTTGGGCCCACAGCTTAGATATTGCAGTAAAGAAATACCAGGATGAAGTGCAGCAAAGAGATACGGCAAATCAGTCATTTAGTTTGTTCACAAAATGTGCTAGTGCTAGACCTCAGAAAAATGAACCAACTTCATCAACTGCTAATCTAGAAAATGAAACTTTTTCACTAGATGTTTCACAGACTGAAGAAAGTGCTTCTCCTCCACCTAAGAAACAAAAGGTAAGTGAGGAATCTGCGCATCAGACTAACAAAACTGCTTTAGAGGAATTTGAAAATTCCCAAATCCAGAAGACATTGAATGCAATTTTGCGCCTAACAAAAGAAACTCACCAAGCTGTTGTGGTTAATAAAGAGAAGAGTCAAAATATGCCTTCAAGTTCAAGTGTTGCATCCAAATCTAATAAAGCAAAAAGCAACAAATTTGACATTTCCATAGCCCATTTAAGCAAGTGTAAATCAATACAAGAAATCCTGAACAATGATTTGATCAAATCTACATTCAAATTGGTGGAAAAGAAGGATCTAGGGCATGCTGATGATTCATTTTCAGTACCAAGTGATATAATGGAAAACATTGCAAATAGTGACACTAATATGCCTGATGTAGATATAGCTGTTGAGGATGAAGATGATGATAATCAAGAAGATATTGATGATGCTTCTGATGATAAAATGTTTACATTATATTGCATAGCTTGCACAAACCCCAAAGCATGTGCTTCAGACAAACATTCTAACATAAAAGGTTACTTCAATGTTAAAGATTTAACCTATGTATGCAAACAAGGAGAAAATCAAGAGAGATGGTTTAGAAATCTGAAAACCCACCTGAAGAGACATTTAATTAAACTTCAGCATCATCAAAGAGCTGCTGTTTATGAAGTGATGAAAACATCTTCTCGGAACACTACTAAACGCATAGAGACTTATGTGGCAACATCTTATACTACATAATGAAAACAAACACTGCATGGGCTCTATATCCAGTACTTCTAGCTGTATTACATAGGTCAGGTTGTGAGGTTGGAAATTTGAATCATAGCACACATGCGTGCGAGACAATTTGTGAGCTATTAGATAATCAACTTAAAGAACAAACTGTAAAGTGGTTCTTAGAACAAACTTCAGTAACAATAACAGCTGACATTGGAACAATTTTGGGATTAAGCATGCTAGTTGTATTAGTTATGAGTGAAGAAGATAAGACTGTAAAACTTGCTGGATAAATTTAGTACGCAGCAAATCAGGAGTTTATTGGCCAATGAAATTTTTGATGTGTTGAAGTCTCCTAATCACTTGAAACTATCTGAAGAAGCAATTAAATCCAAGGTATCTGGAATGGTTGGAGGGGCTTTTTGTAAGGACAACGAGCCATTTAAAAACGAAATGAAAAAGTTTGGAGAAAATTTCAAATTTCGATGGGACTTAATGCATCTTGTGAACAGAGCCCACGTTGATGCATTGAAGAAAATTTGTAAACTAAGTGAGCTTTTAGACTTTATTCAGAATCACTCTTCAAATCTGAGATCAGGCCTTGACTATACCAATATGGTTCTTGACAATATCATTGGTTTTAAGAGACAAAACTCAAATCTGATACTCGCATGGTTAATTACGAATTGATCAATTTGACAGATTTGTGGAAAATTGTGTGTTTTTTGATCATCCACAAGAGAAAGAAATTAGTGCCAAGTTCTATGTATTGATTTCCTATGTAACAAAGATTATGTTGCAAGTAGCTCAAAAAACCACAGTTAGTGCAGAATTTGTAGAAAATATATTTTATAAGAAGGAGGGAAAACTGTTATGTTAAGAGTGATGGAAACAATTTCCAAATTAGCTAATGGAGGAAATGCAAATGATGTAGTTTCTGAATTTAAGCACGATACCACAGGGCAGCAAAAGGAACTAACAGCTGAGGATTACATCCTAAATGAAGTTTACAAATACATCAAGAAACGTTCTGATTACTACCAGGTTGCTGAAGTTGCTAGACCATCCAGAACCAGATGAAAGCAGTTTTACAAAAGACTCAGTGATAAATTGGCTGACGAATATATAGAACAGCTGTGGAAAGGAATCACAGAGAGATTAAGCATTTTGATAAAGATGGATCAACTGCCTGGAGTGAAGCCAGCTGAAGGGACATTCTCCATTCTTGAACACAAAGGATCCATTAAGCATCTCATTTGACTAAGCTGTGCAGAATTGTGAAGGAGGGTCCAGCTCCAGGCACTAGATCTGCTGTAATGATCACACAGAAAGCCAGTGATCAGTGGCCAAGCATACATGGCGGTAAATTCACAACAAATGCCTACAGCAAGGTCTAACATCGTCCACTGTTGCTGCTGCAATGAATAAATACACTTAAGGTGAGTTATAAACTGTACATTATTGTATTATTATGTTTAGCTAAAACATTTGTAATTGGTATGTCGTCAATTCAAGAGTTTACTATCATTAACTATCTAGTGGTGTAAGGGGAAAAAAAGTAAATTCAGAGCTGTGCTCCAGTAAATTTTTTCAAATCTGAAGTCATGCTCACAGTATATATATATATAATTAATATATATATATATATATATATATATATATATATATATATATATACTGTATATGGGATGAATTCCACAATTAAAACGTAAATGAATGAATGATGCAAACCCACGAGGAAAAAGAAAAAATTATTCCAAGGCCTTTCGTGTATTCAACAGTACACCTCGTCATGGAATTCCCTGACGAGGTGTACTGCTGAAAACGAAAGCAGGCCTTGGAATCCTTTTTCCTTGTGGGTTTGCATTTTAATATATATATATATATATTATAATGATACACACAGACAGTGCATGGAACAAGGAACTCTTTCTGGGATAATTAAATCCACTATAGTCCGAATAAGTAATGGTAAATGACAAATATCATAGTTTTTCTTTTCATGATGCTAGCCCGACGTGGGCAACGGGTCACTCGCAAAGAGGTCCCATAAATATAGCTTCCCTCACTAGCTATCTGCAAAGCAGACAGGATCCAGCTTTGGGACATGATCTAGGGTTTAAAGCAGCCTAGCCCTGCTACATTTAGAACCTCAATATAAGCAAAAGACTCGCTGTCTTCACGTCAGATTGAATACATCAAAGAAAAAGGGGTAACTATTATATTTTAGCCAAAAACCAAAAACTTAAACCTCAACTGGCAGAATTGAGCGTCCTTTCAAGGCACATAACATGTCGGACAAGCATCATGAAAAGAAAAACTATGGTATTTGTCATTTACCATTACTTATTCGGACTATAGGGATTTAATTATCCCAGAAGAGTTCCTTGTTCCATGCACTGTCTGTGTGTATCATAAAAAACTCAGGGGACCATTCTGAGTTCATTCCCATCTTGAAACGGACATGTTATGTGCCTTGAAAAGTGGACGCTCAATTCTGCCAGTTGAGGTTTAAGTTTTGGTTTTTGGCTAAAATATAATAGTTACCCTTTTTCTTTGATGTATTCAATCTGACGTGAAGACAGCGAGTCTTTTGCTTATATTGAGGTTCTAAATGTAGCAGGGCTAGGCTGCTTTAAAACCCTAGATCCATGTCCCAAAGCTGGATCTTGTCTGCTTTGCAGATAGCTGGGAGGAAGCTATATTTATGGGACCTCTTTGCGAGGACCCGTTGCCCACGTCGGGCTAGCATCATGAAAAAGAAAAACTATGGTATTTGTCATTTACCATTACTTATTCGGACTATAGTGGATTTAATTATCCCAGAAGAGTTCCTTGTTCCATGCACTGTCTGTGTGTATCATAAAAAACTCAGGGGACCATTCTGAGTTCATTCCCATCTTGAAACGGACATGTTATGTGCCTTGAAAAGTGGACGCTCAATTCTGCCAGTTGAGGTTTAAGTTTTGGTTTTTGGCTAAAATATAATAGTTACCCCTTTTTCTTTGATGTATTCAATCTGACGTGAAGACAGCGAGTCTTTTGCTTATATTGAGGTTCAAATGTAGCAGGGCTAGGCTGCTTTAAACCCTAGATCCATGTCCCAAAGCTGGATCTTGTCTGCTTTGCAGATAGCTGGTGAGGGAAGCTATATTTATGGGACCTCTTGCGAGTGACCCGTTGCCCACGTCGGGCTAGCATCATGAAAAAGAAAAACTATGGTATTTGTCATTTACCATTACTTATTCGGACTATAGTGGATTTAATTATCCCAGAAGAGTTCCTTGTTCCATGCACTGTCTGTGTGTATCATAAAAAACTCAGGGGACCATTCTGAGTTCATTCCCATATATATATATATATATATATATATATATATATATATATATATATATATTAGTAAAGCGACAAAACATCTAAAAATGGGCTTCGTCGTGGCCAATGTCGTAAGTCTAGTGCTGAAAACCGGTTTGTAAAATTCCCCTAAAAATCGAAAACCGAAAGAAAAAACCGGTTTTATCGATTGATTTTTATTTGGCTCAAACTTGCGCGAACGTGTAGCTACGCGCTACAGCGCACAAAAAATAACTTCGAATACATTACCTATTAAGTTAAATTGTGACAAACTGGCAACTGCTCTTCAGTATAATTTTTGCCTATCTGGCAACTCGATCTTCAGTTTGTCTCATCATGTAGGCTGTAGTGTAGAGTCAGTCGACTAAAGCCCTATTCGCAGTATAAGACCCTTAATGCCCTTTGTTTCTTACGATGTCATTTCCAAAATAGGGATAAAATCTAAATTAATTTATATATTTTTTCTTACACGAGGAGTCAATTTTCTGTTTTCTAGGTAAAGTTTTTTTTATTAAAAAAATTTTATTTCAATGTTTTTTCCAAAATAGAGAGAAATTTTATTTTTATTCTTTATAATTTTTTTACAAAAAGTTTATTTCTTTCTAAGTATAGCTGTTTTATTTTAAAAAATTATTTCAAATCTAAATTGTTTGAATAATGTATTATTTTGGCTAAAATAAAATGTGTCAAAGTTGTCATTTTCTTATTCATATGCATACATATGATGCTGCATTTTTGCATTCTTTTGACCAAAAAATAGGCGATAAGCTATGCTTGTTAAGAGTTAAAGTCAGTACCTTTCAATTGTGGCTTTTAAAAATTACTATACTTTTCGGTCATAACCGGTTAAAACCGGTTTTCAAAAACAGATCGATTAAAAACCGTTGTGAAGTTTCGATTATTTTTCAACACTGGACTCGTAACACCGCTTCCCAGAGATCAGCGAAATTAAGCGACATTGGGTCTGGGTAGTAGTTAGATGGGAGACCGTCCTCCGTACTCAGATTTTGTAGCGACCGTGGTTCGGATCCCACGTAAAGCTGTAGGTCCCCTCCGTCTTATGACCTTAGATGTTGTGAAGGAGGTTAAACAACCCCAATAAATTTTTTTAAAAAACATCTTAAAATGGGGATGGGAATGCAGTGACAAGTTCGCTGCACGTAACGTATTTGTCTTGACCCAGTTCTTTTAAAGTGACTTATTTTTCCTTGGTGAGGCATTACCGCCCGCCTCAGCGCCCTCTGGTGGACGAAGGACGCTAAACGAATCAACCAACTAACCACAATTCTTCAGTCTTACACAAATAAAGAACTGTATTCCTTTTCATCTTTTGTATCTGATTTCCATTCCATAAATAAGCGGTCACACACACACACACACACACACACATATATAATATATATATATAATATAATATATAATATATATATTATATACACACCTCTTCATTAGTATGGATTCAATTTTTCATATCTTATCAAAGTTCTCGTTTAATTACAACTCGTGTTTCAGTAAAAAAGTTGAAAGAAAACGAAAAGTTGTTCTGGAAAACTAAACAAAACTAAACTTAAAAATTTTTAACATTGATAAAAAGAAACAAAATCTAAGACTACTAATAATAATAAGAGAGAGAGAGAGAGAGAGAGAGAGAGAGAGAGAGAGAGAGAGAGAGAGAGAGAGTTTCTATTTAATTATTGCCCCAGTGAAACAGAACGGAATAAAGGGAAAAGTTTTTACATCTGAATCAAAGCAAAAATAAGTTCTCCCAACAAAAAGTCTCCTTAATTTGAATTAACCCGAAATAAATGCACGTCTCGGAAATAAAATTTTATCTATCTATCTATCTATCTAATCTATCTACAGTATAAGGGAACATTTTTAAATCATTCATTTAATGTAACTAAACTGTATCAACGCGCAAAAATTTCTTATAAGGATAATAACGAGTCGAGAGAGTGCCCGAATGCTGCCACTGCGTTAACTCTTGGATTATTATTACAGCACTATCGGGAGTCGAACCCCCCACCTCAGTGTCTTCATTTCGCTTACAGGGAAACTGTGTTATAGTGATGTACTGATTATTCGGTATTTGGTAAAAAGTGAGGATATTCGATATTCGGCCGAATCGTTTCTATATGGTTTTAACCAAATACCGAATATTTGATAATTCAGGTAAATAACGTGATTTAGGAAGTGGAACTTAAAATGTATTTTTTATTTCAAAGAATAATTACAAACAAATCCAACTTGGTAACAGTGACACTAATAAGTAATAACCTACAAAAACAGTTAACAGGCAGTAATAATAATTACAGCAAAAAAAACAAACCTAATAATTGAAATTTAAGAAAAGTAGATTATAGAGCTGAAAAATTAGTCGTTCAGCAGCATCAGGAGCTAAACGATTATAGGTGTCCGTAATTACATTTTTTGCAGAACCGAACAGCCGTTCACTTCGTACGCTTGTGGGTGGCGTGGCGAGATATTTGCGAGCAAGGACTAATAGTTTCTGGAATCTTTCGCCATTATGGCGCCACCAATCAAGAGGGTTCGTTTAGCGACTGACTTGTGGCTCCTTTGAATAGATGCCTAATTCTTTTTAACAATTTTGCCGGCTAGTTTTGATAGGTGGAGGCACATCTGATTGTGAAAACGTAACAACCTCATCGAAGTAGCTCCATAAGTCAACCTTCGGTTTCTTTTTCGAAGATTCTTAATCTTCTCGTGAAAGAAAAGTAGTTGATTTATCGCCATGAGTTATATTACGTGTACGACTAGCATTAGATGATGCAGACATAGTGATTATCTAATTTTTTTTTACAAATTCAGGCACTGTAATGCAATCAAATTTAAAACGAGGATCTAAAACTGAACAATCATGCATGTAATGTCTGTCCTCCACTGCTGAAGCGATTCTGTAAATTTTATATTAAATCGTTTTTCATCGTATGAATACCTGCATCATCAGTTAGTTATATTATGCAAAAATACCACGAGACCTGTTTCACCGGGAGACACCATGAAAAGATAAGAAGAATCAGAGGAAAAGTCATTCGTTATTTTTTCACATGGGCTAAGAAACTTTACAACACGCTGAATAAGAGTCTACTGATGGTTATTGAAGGTTCGTATGTCATAGTCCGACATGTATGCAAAACTGCAGTTTTTTTGTTGAAGTCATTGTAAAGCTCTCTCTCTCTCACCGAGTCCTGGATTCATACTGATCGTAGGGACTACGTTGGGGAGTTCGAAATTCCCGGGTATAGAATGTTTCGCAAAGACCGCACCCATGGGGAGGGGGGTGGGGTACTAATATACGTCAGGGACGTTGAGTCCGGTTGACTGCCAGTTCCGATCGGAACGGGAGCTGCTTGGTGTCGATCTGAACGTGGGGGGAACGAACTATAGGTTAATCTTGGTGTACAGACCTCCGCATCTCCTCCTCGAGGAGGATACAGCCCTGTACACCGAACTCAGTAGCCTGCTAGGTGATAGGGTGTGTGTAGTTTTAGGAGACTTCAACTGTCGCGGCATAAAGGGGAAGAGAGGACTGCTGATGCTGAAGGGAGGAGGCTAGTTGTCTTTGCTGATGAGAACTTCCTCACTCAGTGGGTCAACGTGCCTACACGAGGCGAAAGCGTTCTAGACTTAGTATTCACGACCGAAGACAACCTCGTCACTGGCCTCACCGTTGACGAATCGTTGGGCGGGAGTGATCACGGTCTGATTAGGTTTCCGTGCGCGTCACTCGGGTGAAGCGTAGTAACTCGAGAGGCAGTAAGCTCTATCTCCGGCGGGCGGACTTTGTTAGCCTCCGGGATAGCGTAGGTGAGATGGGGTTAGAGGTCGGCGGCTATGTTGAGCGGGTGTGGAGTGCATTCCGGGACGAGTTTATGGTGATGCAGTCTGCTGCCATACCCTCAAAACCGGTCACACCTGCTTCAACGCAGTCTAAGTGGTTCAATCGTGACATCGCTTTGGCTATCCAAAATAGGAAAGTAGCGTATAGGAGGGCGAAGGCCAATCGTTCCCACGAGAACACTGAAGCGTATGTCCGCCTGTGTAGGGAAGTGAAGGTGAAGGTTAGACTAGCGAAACGTAACGAAGAACTACGGGTGGCAAGCCTCTGCAAGGGCAACCCTAAGGAGTTCTTCAGTTATGTTAATAGTAGAAAGCCCATTAGAAGCATGATAGGTCCACTAAAGGACCGAAGCGGCGTTCTGCGGACCTCCGACGCGGACATCGCTAATGTGCTTAATGAGTACTTTGCGGGAGTGTTCACCAGGGAGGATACCCGCGTCATCCCCGAGCCAGGCGTGAGGCACGAAGGTGCTGGCCTGGATAGTGTTCGATGTACCGCGACAGTCATCGCCGATAGAATAGGCAAACTGAGCGCGTGTAAGGCTCCTGGGCCAGACCAGTTTCTCCCCAGAGTGTTGCGAGAATGCGCGACCAGGTGGCTCCCCACCTAGCTACAGTCTTCAACAAATCGTTGGAGATGGGCCAGGTGCCTGGTCACTGGAGGGAAGCCAACGTGACCCCTATCTTTAAGAAAGGGGATCACGAAAGTCCAGGGAACTATCGTCCGATTAGTCTCACTTCAGTTGTAGGGATAATAGCGGATAGGATCGTTCACCATTTGGATTCCTACAAGCTGCTTGTGGACTCCCAACATGGGTTTAGACGGCATAGGTCGTGTCTCACCAACTTGCTCAAGTTTTTCCATGTCATGTTGAGTGAGTATGATAAGAGTAGGGCGATTGATATACTTTATCTCGACTTTCAGAAAGCCTTTGATAAAGTACCTCACCGCCGGCTAATGGCGAAAGTGCGTGCGCTGGGTATTGGTGGGGAAATAGGTAGGTGGATTGAAAACTGGCTTAGGAATAGGCGGCAGAGGGTTGTAATTAAAGGGGCTAGTTCGGGTTGGGCCTCGGTCACTAGTGGGGTTCCTCAGGGTTCCGTTTTGGGGCCACTGTTGTTTATCATTTACATAAATGATATCGACGGTGGCATCGTCAGTCGGATCGCCAAATTCGCTGATGACACCAAGCGAATCGAGGAACTGCGTGCGGACCTAGGTAGGATAGGAGAGTGGTCTGAAAAATGGCAAATGCCGTTTAACTTGGGTAAATGCAAAGTGATGCACATTGGCTACGCCAATCCCAAGTCGGACTACTCGATGTTGGGGAGTCTTATCGAGGTGACTGATTTAGAAAAGGACTTGGGTGTGCTAATTATCAGCGACCTTAAGTTTGCGAAACAGTGCGTAGAGGTGGAAAAGAAAGCCCAGAAACTATTGGGTTATATCAGGAGGCAATTTCAGTTTTGGAACAAGGAGATTGTGCTCTCTCTGTACAATTCCCTTGTTCGGCCGCACCTGGAGTATGCTGTGCAGTTCTGGCCGCCCACCCTCAGGAAAGATATTGAGAGGCTGGAGCGAGTGCAGGCGAGGGCCACAAAGTTAATTCCTTCTGTTAGGCATATGGGCTACAATCGACGGTTACGCGCCCTGAACTTGTTTTCGCTTGAAACTCGGAGGCTGCGCGGTCAACTGATTCAGGTTTTCAAGCTCTTACGCGGGTTCAACGATGTCGGTTTTAGAAGTATGTTCAGTTTAAATCAGTGGTTCTTAACCAGGGGGGCGCGCCCCCCTAGAAACAGGAATTTCTCTAATTGTATTTGTTATTCTCTTAACGAGAGCATGGGCTAATATTGAGAAGTTATTGAGAATGTTATTTTGATTGAAGGGGGGCGTGGAGGGAAGGACCAATTCCTAGAGGGGGCATGGTAGTAAAAAGGTTAAGAACCACTGGTTTAAATGATAACCCAACTCGCAACAATGGTTGGAAGTTGGATTTGAAACGGTTTAGGACTAGTGTGTGTGGAATTACTTTACGTATAAGATCTGTGACACATGGAACAGGTTACCTTCAGAAGTTGTGAACAGTTCCTCTGTGGATCAGTTCAAAAAAGTTAGACCAAATCTTGCACACTATTTGAGTGTGTACTAAATTTTCCCTGGCACCCGTTGCCATTGGTACCTCCTCGGTATGGGCCGCAACTTTTGAGGTGCTTCTTTTTGTAACTCTCTCTCTCTCTCTCTCTCTCTCTCTCTCTCTCTCTCTCTCTCTCTCTCTCTCTCTCCTCTCTCTCTCTCTCTCTCTCTCTCTCTCTCCGCAGGGGCATAAAGGTTATGCACATTTCTTCTGGATGCTGTAAACTTTAAAACTTTATACTTGGGGTTGTGACAGCCCTCCGGTCCCGAGTCGTGGGATTCTAGAGAAATTGGCTGCCAGTTCCTTTAGTTTCTCTCTCTCTCTTTCGGGAGGGCGGGTGAAGTATGTTGTACAGTCCTGTTCCGTGGGTTACTAGGACCCCATCCCATCCCTACTCTGTCCTTTTAGCTTACGTTAAGGATGTTCTCCTCTGACTGAAAAAAAATAAAAAATCTTTTAGTATTAAGTCTTTTCTCTTCTTTAACTATTAGGACCCTACTGCTACCTCGTGCGGGAAGAGAGGCTTTGGAACCTCTATAAATAACGCATTTAACGCTCGTAGGTTGTGAGAGACTGGGATGGAGGGGTCCCAGGCGTAGGGGCGCGATGAATGGAGTGTGGCTAGTGCCCAGTTAAGCCCATTCCTAACGCGTAATGGCCTGACCAACCCCTGCGACCGTTCTTTGGTGACCAATTGATGGTGATTGGCTGTACTGCTCTGAGGTGAAGAGCTTTACTGCCCAGCTGGCTGCCAGGCCAGCGTAAAGTCTCGGGCGTAGCCTCTGGGTCTGGTGGGATATCCCTTGAACACTGGATTCTAAGAGTCTGGCCGCTTGTGAGTGACTAGTAAGACTTAGTAAGGGGCTGCATCTCGCTGTCGCTCCTGGCGGGAAATCCGTGACGCCTGCGTCGCGAGTGTTTGTCAGTGGTAGCTGCGACACGTTTGGGACTGTCCGGCCCTGGGGAGACCTTGGTCGGTGCGGCAGCAGCGAGAGGTGTAGTCTCTGGAAGGGATGAACGTCACTTGCAAATAGGTGGAGCGTCTACGCGCTGGAAGAATTCACCCCCCCCCCCCTCCTTTTTATATACTGGTCACAACGTTTTGATAGTTTTCATTGCTAGAACGCTTTATCTTATTCAGAGTATCAGAGTTCGAAAAAAAAAAAAGTTACAATGAGACCGCGAAACTGAAAGCTGAATGTGCGAGGTGTGAAGTAAACCAGTGGGTGACGAACTTCAAAGAAGTCTGCTTCGCGAAGATCAACCACTCCAGCATGTGCAGCATGCGGTTTTACGAGAAGTTAGAGGAGAGGGTCCGGCGGCTCGAGTCATCCAGACCGGCTGTTGGAGGTGCGGCGGTCACTGATGCGGCTGCGCCCTCCACCCCGGAGCTCATTGAAAGGATAGCTGCCATGGAAAGGCTGTCCAGTGATGGACTGGACAGGGCTCGGGACCGCGGAGAAAGGGTAGAGGTGCAACCAGGGACTAGGGTATAAAATCAGTGTGAAGAATCGCCAGTGACCCACGTGGAATGCACGGAACCGCGGCGCAAGGTGGAGGGCGTAAAGAAGGGGCTGATAGAGAAGGGTGGGAAGGGGTCGATAGAGAAGGGTGGGAAGGGGTCGATAAAGAAAAAGGGTGGGACGGGGCCTACTGATGGCCCAAAGAAACCGAAGGATGTAGCTACCGGTCGGGGTGGGTCGGGTGGTGTAACTCCGTCTATGGGTGGCGACGGGTTTCGAAAGGTTTCGGGCAAGAAGGCTGCGAAGCCGAAGTCTGAGACCCCAGTTACTCCTGTCAGGACCTCCAACCGCTTTAGTCTCCTGTGCTCGAAGGAGGAAGACACCGTTTTGATTGGAAACTCGCAGATCAGGGGCCAGGAGAAGTACTTTGCTTCTGCAAACCGGGATGGGAGGAAGGTAAGGTGCTTACCTGGGCGGGGAACGGCGCACTTAAGGAAGGAGGTAGAGAAGGTGCGCGTGGCTAGTCGGAGGACTGCGATCGTTGTCCACGCTGGTGGCAACGACCTGTTCCTCAAAGGCGGTAGGGTAGGTCTTACAGAAGGGATCATCACCGAGATCATGTCTCTTGCGGATGATCTAAAACTGAAGACAGACAGGGGAATGTTGATGGGTATTTTACCGCGAATGAATGCCAGAGACCACGCGCTCAGTAAGGTCATTGGCATCAACGAGAGGGTGCAAGACTTGTGCGTCCCGCTGGGCGTGAGGTTTATTGACCCCTTCGACGCGTTTTCGGGTAGGTAGGACCTTTACCAGAGGGATGGTGTCCACCTCAATAACAAGGGTAAAGGTGTGCTAGGCACGCTGCTCGACCGGCACCTATACAGAATGGTGAGGTCGAGTCCGGGGAGAGATGATGGGCCCCCACTGGGGAGGGATGATAACACTAGGCAACAAATTTCAACTTTTTTTTTGTTACAGACACGTGATCTACTGATTCCTACTAAAGCGCTGATGCTGATTTCAGATCTGATATCAAAATTTCTCTATCACGTCCAGATTTTGTGTAACCGAAAACCCTATTTTCATTTTTTTTCTCACCCGCTCTATTACGAAAGCCGTCTAAGCTACTTTTCCGTGTCACGTTTTATGTTAAGCATACTTAAATAATTAGGAACAGGGATGTCTTTCCTTTATTCTGGCTTAAGACAGACAGCGGAATTCCGCTGGCGGAGTTACCACCCCTGCGCCCAACCATCCACCCAAAGCGCGTTAGTATTTTGTTGTTACTACTGAAAGGCAAATTCTGTTCTTAAGTGAAACTTTGGTGTGTCCTCTTCCTTTGTCGCTGTAGGATGACGAGCTCTCCTTCTGCAGGAACCAACAATAATCTCCATCATATTTGGGTTAAATTACCTTGGTATCTGTTTTCCATAACTGAGATCTGTTGGTGGAAGCGCTCACCATGCTCGTCATTACAGCCCCAACGTTGGCCGGGAAGAAGTCAAGATGAGAATGTAAAAAATGAATTTCAAAGACATTCTGCATCCCATTATTCATAAGATTTAAGCATGTTTTTCTACGAGTTACGGTGGTTTCAGCTTTGTGGTTTCAAGAAAATTTTGACAACTTCAACGAAAAGATGTCCATGCTCCTAGTTCATTCTCATTAGGTTAGATGGAAACGATGAGTCGTGGATGACACTGCGGATCTGTGGTCAGTGAAAACTCAGCTTCTAGCTTAGCATCTGTCAATATTCCTTTGAATTTATCCTTTAAATTGGAAACCACTACCTTCATGATCCATACCCTTCACGAAATTTTTCATAAGGCCAAGTTTAATGTGAAGTGGTGGAAGATGTACTTTCTGAGGGTCAATAAGTGCTGGGGTTTCACATTGTTTACCAAAAACATGTTCAGTCTAGATGGCCAATCATGTTTTTGTAGTGGTTCTTGTCATCTCTGCTGTTCCATAGACACAAAAAGCACATATGCTTTGTGTAGCCCAACTGTAACCCAAGAAGTAATGATACAACTTTAAGGTCGCCACAAATATTCCATGTGTGGTCCTTATATTTGATGAGTCTTAGCAGCAGTTCATCGATTCATAAGTCTCATTAAGGCCAGTGCATGTGCTACAGGTATTGAAGGTTTTTCATTGCCGTTGTGCAGTAATACAGCTTTAAGGCTAGCTTTACTAGAGTCAATGAACAGTCTCCATCTTTTGGATCATAGCGACAGCCAATCCCTTGCATCAGACCACTGATATCGTGGCAGAAACAAACGTTTTCTTCCTGTAAGTAAAATGATGAAAACTGCAAATGGCGATGGCGGAAATGGGAAACTTTGGTGTTTGGTTGGAGAAGATTAAATTCTTGAAGTCTTGAACCAAGCAACTCTGCCTTTTCTTTTGAATTCCAAATCGCGCACTAAGTCATTTAACTCCGCTTGACTTAACAAATGTGGGGAAATATTTGCATCTGGAACATATATGCCATCTTTCCCTGTTTCTATATCACTAGCAGAATCTTCAGATGAACTGCTGTCTGTTATCGTTGCTGGTGGAACTGGTGGTGGATTTGTTTCATCATGTGGTACTGGTTTCATTGCTGATTCGCAGTTTGGGTACGTGATCTTTGATTTGTTTTTCTTTGTGAAACCAGCAATCTTTGTCAAACAAAAATAACAATCATTGAAGTGATTTTTTGGCTCACGCCAAACCATGGGGACTGAGAACGCATAGCTTTTCTTTTACCATTCATCCAAGCTATTAACATTGCATTGCACTGTGCACAGCAAATATGTGGTGCCCAGTCCCTCTGTTGGTCTCCTAACTTACAGTCAAAAAACATTGTAGGCAAGTTTAATCTTTGTTGTTATGTTTCTACGTTGTGGCTTAGGTGTATATTGTCCACAGACAAAGCAGAAGTTGTCTGGGTGATTTACACAAGCACGTCTATTTGATGCCATTTTGAATTACCATACAATATCTGAAAAAACGTAGAAAGTAATTATTACGATGTGCAAAATAAAAAGAAATACACACCTTAGTACAAAACAAATGCTATAAAAACAACTCGGGATAAATTTTATTATCAAAATTGTTCGAATTTGTATATAGTTGGCAAAAAAATTGCTTTAACCTTGAAAAGCAAGTTTTATATTACTGGCATTAAGCCGATTAAAACCAAAATCTGGACGTGGTAGAAAATTTTACTAAAAGTGATTTGCATTTTACACAAAATCTAGACGTGATAGAAAAAATATAATTATAGATTTGAAATCAGCATACCGAAATTAGCTAGGAGCACCTATTTGGTCTTCTGTAACAAAATCTTTGTTGCCTAGTGTAATCAGCCGGTGGCAGACGTACCTTCAACTGAAGGGTGCGTCCAGGTACAGGTGGGTGACCCTCCTTCCACGTTGGAGGGGGCTCAGGCTCCTGCGGAAGTTGCCCCATCGTTAGTGAGGGGCTCTTCAACTCACGACAGCCATGGCTGTTCGGGAAACGGGTCGTGCTAGGGGGCGGTCAGAATAGGGAAGACTCCCTCCGTGCAATGCATTTTAATGCTAGGTCGATAAGGAACACGTTTTGCGAGCTACGGGCGCTCTTAGCATCAGAATACCGGGATATCGTTGCTATCACCGAGTCCTGGATTCATACTGATCGTAGGGACTACGTTGGGGAGTTCGAAATTCACGGGTATAGAATGTTTCGCAAAGACCGCACCCGTGTGGAGGGGGGTGGGGTACTAATATACGTCAGAGACACGTTGAGTCCGGTTGACTGCCAGTTCCGGTCGGAACGGGAGCTGCTTGGCGTCGATCTGAATGTGGGAGGGACGAGCTATAGGTTAATCTTGGTGTAGAGACCTCCGCATCTCCTCCTCGAGGAGGATACAGCCTTGTACACCGAACTCAGTAGCCTGCTAGGGCATAGGGTGTGTGTAGTTTTAGGAGACTTCAACTGTCGCGGCATAAAGTGGGAAGACAGGACTGCTGATGCTGAAGGGAGGAGGCTAGTTGACTTTGCTGATGAGAACTTCCTCACTCAGTGCGTCAATGAGCCTACACGAGGCGAAAGCGTTCTAGACTTAGTATTCACGACCGAAGACAACTTCGTCACTGGCCTCACCGTTGACGAATCATTGGGCGGGAGTGATCACGGTCTGATTAGGTTCCGTGTGTGCGTCCCTCGGGTGAAGCGTAGTAACTCGAGAGGCAGTAAGCTCGATCTACGGCGGGCGGACTTTGTTAGCCTCCGGGATAGCGTAGGTGAGATGGGGTTAGAGGTCGGCGGCGATGTTGAGGGAGTGTGGGGTGCATTCCGGGACGAGTTTATGGTGCTGCAGTCTGCTGCCATACCCTCAAAACCGGTCACACCTGCTTCAACGCAGCCTAAGTGGTTCAATCGTGACATCGCTTCGGCTATCCGAAATAGGAAAGTAGCGTATAGGAGGGCGAAGGCCAATCGTTCCCATGAGAACACTGAAGCGTATGTCCGCCTGTGTAGGGAAGTGAAGGCGAAGGTTAGGCTAGCGAAACGTAACGAAGAACTACGGGTGGCAAGCCTCTGCAAGGGCAACCCTAAGGAGTTCTTCAGTTATGTTAATAGTAGAAAGCCCATTAGAAGCATGATAGGTCCGTTAAAGGACGGAAGCGGCGTTCTGCGGACCTCCGACGCGGACATCGCCAATGTGCTTAATGAGTATTTTGCGGGAGTGTTCACCAGGGAGGACACCCGCATCATCCCCGAGCCAGGTGTGAGGCACGGAGGTGCTGGCCAGGATAGTGTTCGATGTACCGCGACAGTCGTTGCCGATAGAATAGACAAACTGAGCTCGTTTAAGGCTCCTGGGCCAGACCAGTTTCTCCCCAGAGTGTTGCGGGAGCAGTGATGTGAGTCGTTTTTTATTGTGTCGTTTTTTTTGTTTTTTGTCGTTTTTTTTTGTTTAAAACGAAGATAGTCTGGTTTTTTTTTTTTTTTTTTTAATTGTTTTAAACTTATTCCATATTTTTCTTCCTTTAATCTAATAAGTATATTAGTATTACCTATAATTTACTATACTACCATGCTTATACGGTATACCTAGTATATATATAGTCATCTTTTAGAAAAACTGAATCACGCAAAACGTATATAATAGAAAGGAAAAACAAACCCTCAATTTTTATATGTATATATATTTTTTAACTAGAACAAAAAACATTCTTCCTCGTTTCAAACAATATACATAATTGTGATTGGCAAGAGTACCAGTATATATATTCCAGATAGAAAAAAAAATATTCACCTTTTTTTGAACCTTTTTGTTGACCTAATGTTGTTTAACCTTCATTTCCATGAAAGAATCATCACTAGATTGGGTAGAGCATATATGCTAGTTTCAATATCACAGGTACTGGTATAATATACATAATAAAAAATACATAATACTGGTATAAAACAATATATATAATTGTGATTGGCAAGAATACCAGTGTGTGTGTGTGTGTGTATATATATATATATATATATATATATATATATATATATATATATATATATATATATATATATATATATATATATATTCCAAATAGAAAAATAAAAAAAATAAAAATATTCATCTCTTTCTTTAACCTTTGTGTTAACCTAATGCTGTTTAACTTTCATTATCTGATTCTATTTCCATTGAAGAATCATTATCACTAGATTGATTAGAGCATATAGTTTCAATATCACAGGTTCTGGTACTTATTGCAGATTTGGATGTTGACGAAGCCAATGTAGCACCATGTTTTACTTCACTTTCTTGGAATTTTGCATTTTGGGATATAAATACTAGCTTTGCTGCTCTGTCTGTGCTTAATCGGTTTCTTTTGGCTGTATGGATATTACTGTATGTGCTAAATGATCTCGGAGGTAATGAAAGGGCGAAATAGAGGTGTATGAGTTTGTGTAGGTATATATGTGAGTATGCGTGCGTATGTACAGTATCTGGAATTCTGGATGTATGCGTGTGTATGGGGTATATAATAGATATAAATGTGTATATAAGTATTTATGTATATATTGGTATATATGTATATGGGTGTATGTGTATGTATATATATGGATGGTCTCGGGGGGAAAATATGTCATCGCGGGTCCAAAGGATAGTTAAGTGGGAGATTCAAAATCCGAGGCATGGATGGGAGAGTCCTCGAAAGGTTGGACAATGGGCAGTCAGCTCCCAGCCAGTGTTCTCGCAAGTTTAACGGATCTCAAGATACAAGACTTTCAGTGCAAGAAAGAGGCCAGTTTTTTCTGTAAATAGGCTGAAAAGGACATTCTATATTGGTACCATATGGCCTATTTTATTATTTGTTTATTTATTTTTATAATATATATCATTGCAAAAGTATACCTTATAATTAAATTGGCAATATCTACATTAATTATTAAAAAAAAACAAAAAAAAACAAAAAACAAAAACAAAAAAAAAAGACAAAAAAACGAAAAATAACATGGACATAAAAAAAAACATTTTTTAACATCACTATGCGGGAGGTGCGCGACCAGGTGGCTCCCCACCTGGCTACAGTCTTCAACAAATCGTTGGAGACGGGCCAGGTGCCTGGTGACTGGAGGGAAGCCAACGTGACCCCTATCTTTAAGAAAGGGGATCACGAAAATCCAGGGAACTATCGTTCCATTAGTCTCACTTCAGTTGTAGGTAAATTACACCAGGCAACAAAGATTTTGTTACAGAAGACCAAATAGGTGCTCCTAGCTAATTTCGGTATGCTGATTTCAAATCTATAATTAGATTTTTTCTATCACGTCTAGATTTTGTGTAAAATGCAAATCACTTTTAGTAAAATTTTCTACCACGTCCAGATTTTGGTTTTAATCGGCTTAATGCCAGTAATATGAAACTTGCTTTTCAAGGTTAAAGCAATTTTTTTTGCCAACTATATACAAATTCGAACAATTTTGATAAATAAAATTTATCCCGAGTTGGCAACACTGAGTCAAGAGCATAGTAACGGGCAACGGCCCAACGGTCAGTCGCTACGTGACAGTCAAGCAGAACGGTTGTTGAAGCTCTCTGCTGATGAGCAAGTGACAGGTTGTGGTGACTTGTGTGTTTTATAGCATTTGTTTTGTATTACGGTGTGTATTTCTTTTTATTTTGCACATCGTAATAATTACTTTCTACGTTTTTCAGATATTGTATGGTAATTCAAAATGGCATCAAATAGACGTGCTTGTGTAAATCACCCAGACAACTTCTGCTTTGTCTGTGGACAATATACACCTAAGCCACAACGTAGAAACATAACAACAAAGATTAAACTTGCCTACAAGTGTTATTTTGACTGTAAGTTAGGAGACCAACAGAGGGACTGGGCACCACATATTTGCTGTGCACAGTGCAATGCAATGTTAATAGCTTGGATGAATGGTAAAAGAAAAGCTATGCCGTTCTCAGTCCCCATGGTTGGCGTGAGCCGAAAAATCACTTCAATGATTGTTATTTTGTTTGACAAAGATTGCTGGTTTCACAAAGAAAAACAAATCAAAGATCACGTACCCAAACTGCGAATCAGCAATGAAACCAGTACCACATGATGAAACAAATCCACCACCAGTTCCACCAGCAACGATAACAGACAGCAGTTCATCTGAAGATTCTGCTAGTGATATAGAAACAGGGAAAGATGGCATATATGTTCCAGATTGCAAATATTTCCCCACATTTGTTAAGTCAAGCGGAGTTAAATGACTTAGTGCGCGATTTGGAATTACCAAAAGAAAAGCAGAGTTGCTTGGTTCAAGACTTCAAGAATTTAATCTTCTCCAACCAAACACCAAAGTTTCCCATTTCCGCCATCGCCATTTGCAGTTTTCATCATTTTACTTACAGGAAGAAAACGTTTGTTTCTGCCACGATATCAGTGGTCTGATGCAAGGGATTGGCTGTCGCTATGATCCAAAAGAATGGAGACTGTTCATTGACTCTAGTAAAGCTAGCCTTAAAGCTGTATTACTGCACAACGGCAATGAAAAACCTTCAATACCTGTAGCACATGCCACTGGCCTTAATGAGACTTATGAATCGATGAAACTGCTGCTAAGACTCATCAAATATAAGGACCACACATGGAATATTTGTGGCGACCTTAAAGTTGTATCATTACTTCTTGGGTTACAGTTGGGCTACACAAAGCATATGTGCTTTTTGTGTCTATGGAACAGCAGAGATGACAAGAACCACTACAAAAAACATGATTGGCCATCTAGAACTGAACATGTTGTTGGTAAATACAATGTGAAACACCCAGCACTTATTGACCCTCAGAAAGTACATCTTCCACCACTTCACATTAAACTTGGCCTTATGAAAAATTTCGTGAAGGGTATGGATCATGAAGGTAGTGGTTTCCAATATTTAAAGGATAAATTCAAAGGAATATTGACAGATGCTAAGCTAGAAGCTGGAGTTTTCACTGGACCACAGATCCGCAGTGTCATCCACGACTCATCGTTTCCATCTAACCTAAATGAGAATGAACTAGGAGCATGGACATCTTCGTTGAAGTTGTCAAAAATTTTCTTGGAAACCACAAAGCTGAAAACCACCGTAAACTCGTAGAAAACATGCTTAAATCTTATGAAATAATGGGATGCAGAATGTCTTTGAAAATTCATTTTTTTACATTCTCATCTTGACTTCTTCCCGGCCAACGTTGGGGCTGTAAGTGACGAGCATGGTGAGCGCTTCCACCAACAGATCTCAGTTATGGAAAACAGATACCAAGGTAATTTCAACCCAAATATGATGGGAGATTATTGTGGTTCCTGCAGAAGGAGAGCTCGTCATCCTACAAGCGACAAAGGAAGAGGACACACCAAAGTTTCACTTAAGAACAGGAATTTGCCTTTCAGTAGTAACAACAAAATACTAACGCGCTTTGGGTGGATGGTTGGGCGCAGGGGTGGGAATTCCGCTGTCTGTCTTAAGCCAGAATAGAGGAGGAAAGACATCCCTGTTCACTAATTATTTAAGTATGCTTAACATAAAACGTGGCACGGAAAAGTAGCCTAGACGGCTTTCGTAATAGAAGCGGGTGAGAAAAAAAATGAAAAATAGGGGTTTTCGGTTACACAAAATCTGGACGTGATAGAGAAATTTTGATATCAGATCTGAAATCAGCATCAGCGCTTTAGTAGGAATCAGTAGTTCACGTGTCTGTAACAAAAAAAAAGTTGAAATTTGTTGCCTAGTGTTATTAGAGGGGATAATAGCGGATAGGATCGTTCACCATTTGGATTCCTACAAGCTGCTTGTGGACTCCCAACATGGGTTTAGACGGCAAGAGTTCGTGTCTCACCAACTTGCTCGAGTTTTTCCACGTCATGTTCAGTGAGTATGATAAGAGTAGGGTGATTGATATACTTTATCTCGACTTTCAGAAAGCCTTTGATAGGGTACCTCACCGCCGGCTAATGGCGAAAGTGCGCGCGCTGGGTATCGGTGGGGAAATAGGTAGGTGGATTGAAAACTGGCTGAAGAATAGGCGTCAGAGGGTTGTAATTAAAGGGGTTAGTTCGGGTTGGGCCTCGGTCACTAGTGGGGTTCCTCAGGGTTCCGTTTTGGGGCCACTGTTGTTTATCATTTACATAAATGATATAGACGGTGGCATCGTCAGTCGGATCGCCAAATTCGCTGATGACACCAAGCTTGGGGCCAATGTTGGGACGCCCGAAGCGATCGAGGAACTGCGTGCGGACCTAAGTAGGATAGGAGAGTGGTCCGAAAAATGGCAAATGCCGTTTAACTTGGGTAAATGCAAAATGATGCACATTGGCTATGCCAATCCCAAGTCGGACTACTCGATGTTGGGGAACAATATCGAGGCGACTGATTTGGAAAAGGACTTGGGTGTGCTAATTAGCAGCGACCTTAAGTTTACCAAACAGTGCGTAGAGGTGGAAAAGAAAGCCCAGAAGCTGTTGGGTTATATCAGGAGGCAATTTCAGTTTCGGAACAAGGAGATTGTGCTCTCTGTACAATTCCCTGGTTCGGCCGCACCTGAAGTATGCTGTGCAGTTCTGGTCGCCAACCCTCAGGAAAGATATTGAGAGGCTGGAGCGAGTGCAGGCGAGGGCCACAAAGTTAATCCCTTCCGTTAGGCATATGGGCTACAATCGACGGTTACGCGCCCTGAACTTGTTTTCGCTGGAAACTCGGAGGCTTCGAGGTCAACTGATCGAGGTTTTCAAGCTCTTACGCGGGTTCAACGATGTCGATTTTAGAAGCATGTTTAGTTTAAATGATAACCCAACTCGCAACAATGGTTGGAAGTTGGATTTGAAACGGTTTAGGACTAGTGTGTGTGGGAATTACTTTACGTATAAGATCTGTGACACGTGGAACAGGTTACCTTCAGAAGTTGTGAAGAGTTCCTCTGTGGATCAGTTCAAGAAAAGGTTAGACCAAATCTTGCACACTATTTGAGTGTGTAGAAAATTTTCCATGGCACCCGTTGCCATTGGTACCTCCTCGGTAGGGGCCGGAAGGCCTTTTGAGGTACTTCTTTTCCTCGTATCTCCTCCTTGTAACTCTCTCTCTCTCTCTCTCTCTCTCTCTCTCTCTCTCTCTCTCTCTCTCTCTCTCTCTCTCTCTCTCTCTCTCTCTCTATATATATATATATATATTACTTACGTCATGTACTTTATGTGAGTTCAAACGACGGTTCAGGATCGACCTGCAGTCGACCCCTCTGCAGCATCCCGCCTCATTTGCGAGATTTGGTAAAGGAGGGAGTTGCTGTCTGATCTCCTTCTGCCCTCGTAGCCAGCCACGCATGAGTGGTCAGGGACTTTGCACAGGAATCCGTCCAGCTGGTTCTTGAAGTTATTCAGGTCGGTGTGCTGGAGATTCCTTACTTCTTTTGGTAGGACATTGAAAAGCTTTGGGCCTCGTATTCTGAGGGTATTTTGCATCCTCGTTTTCATGGGCCCTTGTCCCACAGCAGCTGGGACCGTACAAAATCTGCCTCTTCTGTCATTCAAGTTTGTTTCTATTTCATTTCTAAGGTTAGGGACAGAGCCCTCAAGTATTTTTCATATGTATATTATTGTGTACTGCTCGCGCCTTCTTTCGAAAGAGTAGAGTTTCAGGGATTGTAGTCGAGACCAGTAATCTTCACCTTCTGTTTCCTCTATCTTAGACGTAAAAATCCTTTGTATAGCTTCAATGTTCGCAATGTCTCGTTTTCTGTATGGGCTTGTGAGTACTGAGCAATACTGAATTACTGGTAGGACTAGACTCTTCCATAATTTGAGCATGATGTTTGCTTTTCTGCTGCGGAAGCTCCTCCAGATGATTCCCATTAGTTTTCTAGCCGTTGTAATTTTGATGTTGTAGTGCTCTTTGATATTCTGCATCGAACATTATTACTCCAAGATCCCTGACTTGTGGATTTGGTGTTATCTGTTTGGCTTGCAGAGTTTTGTACCCTTTATTCTGTAACTCCTTGGTATTACCATATCTTAGAAGTTGGAATTTTTCTTCGTTGAACTTCATAGAGTTGTCTTCTGACCACTGGAATAATGTTTGTCGTTTTGTAATCTTTCTATGTCACCTTCGTTCAATATTTCCTTGCATATCTTTGTGTCATCTGTGAAACATGATACAGTACTGTCATTGATATCTGCAATCATTATTATGAACAGCAAGAGAGCTAATACTGTCCCTTGTGGGACAGAGCTCTCTACTTCCGAGACTTCCGATTTGACACCATTTACCACCACTCTGTGTTTTTTGCGTCAAGAAATTAAATATCCATCTTCCTAGCTTTCCAGTAATTCTTGTATTCTTAAGTTTGTGTGCTACAATTCCATGGTCACATTTATCGAAGGCTTTAGCAAAGTCAGTATATATTACATCTATGTTTTGTCCTCGAGACAGTGTTTCCAATATGTTTCCAATATCCCATATCCCGGGATATGGGATATTCCTTATTCCGGGGGGGGGGGGGCGTTTGACCTCCAATGACCTTGAGTGTTGACGAATGTGGGTCAAAACGACTCCCAAAGTGTCTGTAACCCCTCCAGATCGACTCATCATCCTAAAAACCCCTAGAAATGACACCAAGATCATCAAAATCCATCAAGTATTGACCAGGATATGGGATTTTTCAGCTTCGCCGGCTATCTTGGAAAATGGCGGCCATATTGAAAAAGCCAAGCGGGGGTCAGGTGTACACCCGATGGATTCTTGAATGGGGTGGTATAAGCTTTCAAAATATGTCAAGATTTGCTTTATAACAAACAATGCAGGGTTCCCACCCCGTGCAACCGGACTATTATGGATTCTGTGATGGTAACAGCAGAGCAGCAGTTGAGAAATATCGAAGACGTTTTCTGAACCGCCGAATACCGAACAGGCAAGTGTTTAGTGATACACACCAAAGATTAAGGGAAACAGAGGCAATTGTTCCACGTAACCAAGAACATGTAGCACGACGGCCCGTTGCTGTGGAGGAGCGCATACTGGACCTAGTACAACATAGCTCAACTACCAGTGTTCGAAGGATTTCTAGAGGAATTGGTGAATCCGCATCGCGTGTATGGCGAACCATACATGATGAGGGTTTGTATCCCTATCATTTGCAACGCGTGCAAGCTCTTCAACCGGATGATTATGATAAACGTGTTCAATTTTGCCAGTAGATGGTTATGCATCGCCAAATTCTTAATCGCACACTGTTTAGTGATGAAGCACAATTCATTCGGGATGGAATTAATAGACGAAATTCCCACTTGTGGTCCGCCTATAATTCCCACGGTATCGTTGAAGGAAACTTTCAACATCGATTCTCGGTGAATGTTTGGTGCGTTGTAATTGGAGATCAGATGATTGGACCGTTCGTTTTGGAACAACGATTAACTGTTCATGACGAACGAATTCCTGTTTTTGATGGAGGACGTGCCCTTGGAGACAAGGCGCAGGATTTTTTTTCAGTACGATGGGGGGCGCACCACATTTTGGTCGTCCTGTTACGGATTACTTGAATCAGTGGTACGGGAATCGTTGGATTAGTCGTGCCGGTCCAATATCGTGGCCCCCAAGATCTCGGACCTAACCCCGTTAGATTTCTTTTATGGGGCCTGATGAAAGAGATGGTCTACAAAACCAAAGTACAAACGAGAGGGGAACTCTCGCGTCGGATTATGGATGTCGCTGCTTACATACGAGAACACCCCGAAATGATTCAATGGGCAGTGGACTCTTGTTTGGAACAAGCAAGGCTGTGCATTGAAAAACGAGGCGGACATTTTGAACATTTATAAGGTGTATCTCATAAAATGTAGCAATAAATACATCAGATTAATACCCTCGTATATTTTTTTCCGTGCACTTTAAAACGTCCGTAGCTCCGCAACAGTTGGAAATAGCACCGATGTTGTATTAACTTTTTTTACTCGATATTACCCTGCCAAATCATCCCTCAAAGTATGGCAGACCGGTTGTGAAACACCATATATGTATGTATGTATATATATATATAATATATTATATATATAATGGAGCCAAGTGCTTTTTGAGGTGGAAACCTTAGTCGTGCTAACAAGACTAGTCCATATACAAACATTTAATTTGCAGAGCTTTCGTCATTTGAAGTCATTTTCAGTGCTAAAAATTATATATATATATATATATATATATATATATATATATATATATATATATAATTAAAACCAACTATGAACTTAAAACAATTTAAATATTCACAAATATCACAGCGAAAATATGGATTAAAACCTGAAATTATAGAGTTAATACAATTAAAATATAAAATTTGTAAAAGTAACGATAAAAAGGGGGGGGGGACTTACCTTTAAAATAGGGAAAGAATAAATGTATGTAAAACCATTATAAATAATTTAGGGAACATTATGGAAAAGTTTAAACTCCAAATTCGTATCGATGAGCACAAGGGTATTAGTAGCCGTACTGATAAATAATAATAGACTCGCGAATCTCTCCTAATCACATATACGTTCCCACTCCCATCAGTTAGACCACCCAATTAAATCTACTAACTTTACAATAATTGCTAAAACCAATAAACACGACCTACCCCTCTTAGAAACCATACTCATTTTTAAACATAAACCGGATATAAATCATTATACCCCATTCCACAACCTCAATATCCTTTAATAAAATTTTTCTTTACCCGCCTACCTACCAACCAACCGCCCAAGTTAGTGCCCGTTAACAAAATTTTTCATTCTTTTCCATTCTTTGCTGTCTCTGTGATTGAATAATAATTTGTACCTCATTTATTCCTTTTAAGATTTTATAGATTTTAATGTTTTACATTTTAAACTTTCCCATAATGTTCCCTTAAATTATTTATAATCGTTTTACTTACATTTATTCTTTTCCTATTTTAAAGGTAAGCCCCCCTTTTTATAGTTCCTTTTACAATATTTTATGTTTTAAGTTTTATTTTCGCTGTGATATTTGTGAATATTTAGGTTGTTTTAAGTTCATAGTTGGTTTTAATTGTATGTATATATATATATATATATAATTTTTAGCACGGATAATGACATTTGAAATGTCGAAAGCTCTGCAAATTAAATGTTTGTATATGGACTAATCTTGTTGTTCCTTATATATATATATATATATATATAATATACACTAGAGGCACTCAATATATTTTGCCCCGCCCTTTTTTCTTAGCTAAATAATAGGCCGGCCATGGGGCTGAAATGTCTTTTGGGCCGTAAGTTTGAACTTTCTGCGCTTCACATAAACGGATTTTTCCAGTTTGAACCATCCCTCCTTGTATAAAATCGCTTTTAAACGCCCTTGTAGAAAACCGATGGTTAACGCTGTTTCGAAAATGGCGTCTGCCAGTGATGTACGTCGTAAACAGAGAGCTGTTATCGAGTTCTTAACCGCAGATGAAACAGTTGGAAATATTTACAAACGTTTACAAAACGTTTACAGAGATGCTGTTGTTGATCGAAGCACAGTTGGACGCTGGTCTAAACGTGTGAGATCATCGGAGAGAGGGAGAGCCAGCCTCGATGATGAGCCACGCACCGGTCGCCCGGCATCGGCTGTGACATCTCACACTGTGCAACGTGCTAACAGCATCATTCGATCAAATCGGCGCGTCACATACAAGGAGCTATCACTGGAGCTAGGAATTAGTGAAGGAAGTGTGAATACGATAATACAGCAACTGGGATACGCAAAAGTATGTTCACGGTTTGTTCCTCGCCAACTGACTGAAGATTACAAAGCCCAAAGAAAAGAAATTGCTTCAGAGTCGTTCGTTCAATACGAGACAGAAGGGGATGACTTCCTTTCACGAATTGTGACTGGGGATGAGACTTGGGTACACCACTTTGAACCTGAAACAAAACGCCAAGCCATTGAGTGGCATCACGCAGACTCCCCACGCAAGAAAAAGTTCAAAATGGCTCCCTCTGCACGAAAAGGTATGGCTACCATCCTGTGGGACATGAAAGGGGTGATTCTGGTGGACATTATGAAGAAAGGACAAACAATCAACTTAGAGGAATATATTGCTATCCTACAGAGACTCCATAGACGTATAAAGCGAGTTCGACCGGAGAGAAAACTGGAAGACGTCCTTCTTTTGCACGACAACGCAAGACCACACAACATTTGCAAACAAGCAGGGCCATCATAAAAATGCGCTTGACTGTGTTACCCCACCCTCCATACAGCCCGGATCTGGCACCTTCAGACTTCCATTTGTTTGGGCCAATGAAGGATGGTATTCGTGGAAGTTTCAGAGTGACGATGAGGTTGTTGAGGAGTTTGAGGTGGCTCCAGCGGAACCCAGCGGACTTTTACCAGCGAGGAATAAAAGCCCTTGTTTCGAGGTGGAAGAAAGCCGTAGAAAATGATGGAGACTATGTGGAGAAATAAAAACTTTTAAAAAAGGTATGTAACTACTTGTGTACAAAATTTTTGGAACTTATCATGACAAATTCTTAAGTACAAACATGGGAACTTAACAACAAATCAGGACAATTTACCAAAGGCAAAGTCTAAATTTTAGATTCATCAAAATAGCCTCCTCTAGCAGCAATTACAGCAGAACAAATTCGAGGCATGCGCTCAACAAGAGAAAGAAGATAGTCTGGTGAAAGCTGCTGTCAGCACTCTTGTAAGAGTTCCCAGAGCTTCTGAGCACTGGATGGCTGCTTGGCTTTTACTCGTCGATCCAGTTCATCCCACACTAGCTCGATGGGGTTCAGGTCCGGGGACCGTGCTGGCCATTCCATAACTGTGAGCTGACGTTGCCGTTCTTTCTGCTTCAGGAAATTTTGACACAGCTTCGAAGTGTGTTTAGGATCGTTGTCTTGCTGCATTATGAACTGTTGGCCAACTAGTCGTAGTCCAGATGGGATGGCATGGCGCTGTAGAATGCTGTGATAGCTACGTTGGTTCAGTATTCCAGTGACTTTGTGGAGATCACCAACTTGCTCCCCTGCAAAACATCCCCAGACCATCACACTTTCTCCACCGTGCTTCACTGTTGGCACAACACACTGCTGTGTCATTCTTTCACCCGCTCTGCACCGTACAAATACTCTGCGTTTGCATCCAAAAACTTCGAACTTTGATTCGTCAGTCCAAAGGACAAATTTCCACTGCTCAACAGTCCATTTTGGTGTTTTTTAGCCCAGGCTAGCCTTTTCTTTTTGTTCTGTAGTCTCAGCAGTGGTTTCTTTGCTGCAGTTCGTCCTTTTAATCCTGCCTCTCTTAGTCTTCACTGAACAGTTGATGTTGAAACTGTTGTACTTCTGGAGTTGTTCAGCTGGACTTTGATTTCAGGTGCTGTGAAGCGTCTGTTGCGCAGACTGGTGACTCGGATATACTTGTCCTCTGAGTCTCTTGTGGTTCTTGGTCGCCCTGACCTTTTTCTCTCCTTATTCTGACCAGTTTCTTCGTACCGTTTAATGGCACAAGCAACCGCATTCACAGAAACTTTTAATTTTTTGGCAATTTGCCTCAGTGATTGGCCCTCATTTCTCAAAGTTACAATCGACTGTCTTTTTTCTGTTGTTAACTGAGCTTTCGCACCCATTTTTGCTTTTTGAAACACAGAAATATACCTTAAACTACACAGTTAGCTCCTCTGCAAGGATTTTATATATAAAGACCTGCAGCGCATGTTAATAATGAACACATGTTTAACATACTCCTGAAGAAACACACTACCAGTAAAGACTTTTAAACTGTTTTTGGACCTTTGTGCAGAGCTAATGGCATTAATTTTAGGTTGCATGCTAGACGTAAATTAACACATTTTGAAGGCTATTTTAAAGAAGCTTCTGTGTTAAAACACACTGCATAGGGCAGATGCACTGAAGCATACAATATGAAAGCCAGGTAAGCAAATTCATCTCTAGTACCTGTTAAGTTTACATTTGAAGTTTGTCATGAGCTAAGCAGCAAAACATTGGAAATTAGTTGATTACAAAACAATAACACAAATAATTCTCGTATTCAATTATAAGTTCCTTTGTGTATTCTCAATAAATTAATACTTCTTACTGATGATATATTTATATATTACATAATCATAACTACATAAGAAGTAATACGTTATCTTTTAATTAATCTGAGAGACCAGTAAAGCATAAGGCTACAGGATTAAACTAAGGAAATATCATTAATAGACCACTTAGCAGATAAATATTGTATTAACTAACATCAGTAGCGTGGGGTCAATGTGATCTGACGCAAGTAAGAGCAGTCCTGGATTACCCAATAGGCAGACTAAGCACGTGCTTAGGGCACCAGCAAGGCAGGGGCACAAAAAAAATGAGAAATTTTTTTTTAAAGAATTTGATATTTGATATTTCAAAGAAAGCATAGTAGTAGCCATCATGGGAAAAATCAAAATTTTGTTAGACTTCCTTACACTCCACTACACATTCTTCTCCCATTTTTCTGTTCTCTTTTTATTACTTATCCTCACCTAAACCAGGTTTGCATTAATCAATATAAAATTTACGAAGCTGTATGTGTGTTTCAATGTACGTTGTGTACAATTCTGTAATTTAGCACCACCAGCTGAAAGGAATAAAAAACCCTCGGAGAACAACAATGTGTCAGGACAGACTTGATTCACTTTCCCTACTGTGTATAGAAGCGGACATGCTTCGTCGAGTCAGCTTCGATGAAATTATCCAAGATTTTGCAATCAGAAAATCTAGAAAGAAGCTATTTTAATTCCAGCATACATGGAAATTTTGTTTCATTTCGAAAGATAAAAATTTATTTTACGGTTTAGTATTGTTTTTATTTTGAATTACATATATGGGGCATCATAATCTTTTCAGTGCTTCGGGCCTCTAAAGGTCTTAATCCGGCCCTGTGTAAGAAACAATGATATATCTTTCCACGTGACTAATGAAGGATTAAAATCATTTCAGTATTTATTGTGGTTTTAATGTTAAATTATGATAGCGTCAGTACCGTACATACTTTACCTTTATTGGTAAATTGTACCGTCATGGTGCTACAGTTATTTTTTGCTGGAAATTCCTCTGTATGTTTACGTATCATAAAGAACACGCCAGGGGGCAACGATAAGATATGCCTAAAATATAAATCATATGATTTTCTCACCTACGCCAAAAAAAAAACACGTGTCCATTTAAGACAAATGAATAATATTATATGAAATTTTCGTCATTAGCTTTACATATCGACTCATTTTTTAATTTTGTATCGTTTTCTTGTATTCCTTTACTCATTTTATGATAATTTTCTATCAGTTTTATATTAAATTGAATTGTAGCGGGAAAGTTCATCGCTCTAAAACATTAAATTAAAATTTAGCTTTGTTCGGCACTTACTCCTTTTCCACCCGCAATTTCTTCTTTCCCGGTTAGGTCAACTGTACGCCTTTGACAATTAGCGAGGTTGTCATGATATCTTCGTTAAAATATTAAGGAATAAGTAGAATATTTTAACGAAAATATCATGACTTAACCTAACCAACTGTCAAGAGCGTACAGTTGACCTAACCGGGAAAAAGAAATTGCGGGGGAAAAGGAATAAGTTCCCTTTGTTAATTTAACACAGAAATTTCAGCAATTTACACTTCAGGGCTGTAACTCTTAGTAAAGTTTTTCAATATTGCCTTTTATTTGAGTAAGACCGAAATGAATTCATGATTTTCAGAGAGTAAAAATGTAAGACTGACAAATTTAAGTCTTTTTATTTGTCTAAACGAGTCCAACCGTTTTAAAAGTTGAACATGTCATTGCTATTTCGTCCCCAGAAGTAGTCGAGTCCCAGTTATCATTTGTTCTTAAATTAATAGCCCCTTGTCAACATATAAAAAGGAGTGAAGTGTTCGTTGATTTCGGGATTTAAGTAATACAAAAGGTTCTCTCCAAGCTGTACAATATTTTGCTTCTGTTGAAAGCTTAAAATTGGGAATTTTTATAACTATTAATAAGTGAACGTCAGGTAAAAAGTTCGTCAAATTTCTGAAAAAGCAAACATTTCAGTTGTTGACTCGTGACGTCAGTCCATCCAACTACTACTACTGCGCATCTCGCGCAGGATTACAAGGGCCTCACCTTCAATAAAGGGCCGTCACGTGACTGCGCAGTAGCTCACCACGCAACACTCAATGACATCGTACGCTTGCGTGTCACCATATTAGATAATGTGATTTTGTGTGACCAATAGCGGTCCTTAAATTCTATTGATGTCACCTTTCTTTTGAAGGCATCAATCATTTCGACCACTGGAACACCAGTAAACCCGAAACGTCACGTATTTTGTTAGGCGCGAGAACGCGTGATACAGGTGTCATGCGTGAGATCACTGTCTCTCAACCATAATAATTTAATTAAACGGAATAATAATTTAAATAATAGTGTCATTCAGATAGTTAAATAATGTAATTTAACAGTTATGGTAAATAAATTTTAGTATAAATAATTTAACATATTTTTCTAAGTTAGGGGTGTTTGGTATGTATAATGAAAGCATTTAAGAAAGTCTGGTCTAATACGTCATAACGATTGCAGACGATTATTCTGGAAAGTCGCTAGAAAAAGCGAAGCGCGGGCGGAAAGAAAAGGGTTGAGACGATTCTAAGCAATCCGATTTTAAGCATTCAAACTTCAGCAGTTTGTTGATATGCAATCTAAACTCTTAGTTTTTAAAGTACGCCGCGGGAAAGGGGGGGGGGTCTTCCATCATGAAAGTAATAGTTAAATTCAATCAATTTGTTTCTCCGGAGCAAAGAAACTTCCTGCCTCGTCCCTGGGTCATTTTAATCTGTGAACGTAAAAGTAAAATTCTAAATTCCGTGTTTATTTGTGTTTTTTCATCAGACTTAGTGTTTATATACAATATTCGAGTCAGCGTTGCCACTCCTTGAAAATTTTTACTAGATCTTGAAAATTCAGTACATTCAGTATAAACAATCATTATAACTGTATTACAGCCTGGTTATTTTTTATTTTAATTTAAAGTTCTAATGAAAATAATCACACAGTAGCAGATTAGCAGTACCTTTTGAAAAATTTTATCCATCTAGAAAAAAAATTTCATGCATGTCTCGAAAATTTTGTTTTACATGAGTGGCAATGCTGATTTGAGTGTAGGCCTCGCTTGTTGTGGTACTGAATGAGACCCTAGGGTGAATTTAATTTGATTATGAAGTGATAATAACACTTAGTACTTGACACTTAATGGTTAAATTGTTTGTGAGCCTGTAATATAACTGTTAGCTTTCACGTAGTTCTGAGGTTATATGCAATAGACTTGGACACTTAGTTTTGAGTAATTTTGATCATTTTCGGCCACGTCACCCACACCTTGTTCGTCGGTCACACTATCATAAACACCACTTCATTGTCACCTTCAACGCCATCTTCTTCGCAAGCACCACCTGATGAGCCGAAAAAGTTCACATCCTTTACTTCATCCATAAAATACTACATTAATATAATTGCAACTCCCTTCATTTCACTCGAGTTTTTAAGAGTGAAATTTCAAATTATTTTTGTTCTGTAATTGTAAGACCAGAAGTCATAAGCTGTTTCAATTAAGAATTATGTATGTATATGTATTGAACACGTTATTAAAATAAACTGAGAGATTCGGACCAAACTCGTTTGATCAATTTCAGTATTTATAGACAAAGTACTAAACGAGTAATTCGTGAAGTGAGCAGAGCTAACCAATCAACGACCTTTGAATTATCAAAGAGACCTTCATCGGATAAGGTACTTCAAAAGAAGACTAGCTCTCCACCAATTACGACCAACAAAACTGTGTTTCCTGCTTATTACAGTAATAAGAAAGGATCGTTCTGGAAGAAGAGAGTATCGTCTGACGAGACTAAATAGAATTGCTTGGACACACTCAAGATAGGAGATAATAAAACCCACTCTAATAGACAGAGTTTATTTCCACGACAGTTTCGACGCCCACTGGCATCCTCCTCGGGTGGAACTGTTTTTCCCTCTTGTTTTTGTTTCATTTGTGTTTCTGTATCCACCCGAGGAGGATGCCAGTGGGCGTCGAAACTGTCGTGGAAATAACTCTGTCTATTAGAGTGGTTTTTATTCTCATATTTTGACCTTCACGTAAAAAAAAAAAAAAAAAAAGTGAAGTTTTTGCATTTACACTCAAGATAGATTTATTGAAGAAGGAACACTGCATTTACTGAAAAGGACATCATATCTACGGGGGGGGGGGGGGGGGGGGGGGGGAGTATATTATGCTTTCGGCTGTATGTCATCTTTAGGCGTTGACAACCTTGTTCGAAATAGAAGGACAAATGGATTCATCAAAATACCAACAGATTTTAGAAGAAAACTTCTTCTCACCCTTCAGAAAGCTCAAAAGGAGAGGCAACTGGAACATTCAACAAGACAATAACCCGAAGCACCGATCACAATCAACGACGAACGGGTTTCAGCGAGGGAAAATACGAGTCCTAGAATGGCCATCTCAATCGCCAAAGCTAAATATCATTGAAAGGACATGAAGACATCTGAAACCAGCAGATCGTGCGAGGAGACCTACAAATCTACGTGACCTGGAAGTTGTTTGTCAGGAGTAGACCAGAATCCCAAAGAAACGAATCAATAAGCTCGAACAAGGTTACAGATAACGGTTGCTCCAGGTTATTACTGAAAAAGGTGGTCATACAAAATATTAAGAGAAGAGGTGCCTTCACTTTTGCAATGTACTCAATCCATAATAAACTTCCCTTCTCATCGGTCTTTCTTGCAATGACAATTTTAATGGTACATTATATTAAGAAATGACGAGTGTATAATACAGTTGATATAGTAACTGCAGGATTAGCCATTATACAAACTATCCGCCAGAATCGTAGATTATCAGAAGAGTGCCTAAACTTTTGGCCTTAACTAAAAAAAAATATTATATATATAAAAATATACATTTAAACTGCAAACACGCAGTATGATTAACGTAAAGAGCGACGCTTGTATAGGAGAATATTCCGCGCAAGATGAGAGAGAGAGAACGAAACAAATGAAAAAATGAGGTAACCACCCGGGAATCGAACCCGGGATCTTCCGATTGCCGGTGATATGATAACCATTACACCACGGGCCTCACTCAATCAAATGCCGTAATTCCTCTACATACGCGCAGAAACCAATGCCCCAAGGGGGCACCTCCCGCATGCCGTACATTATATACATTTAAACTGCAAACACGCAGTATAATTAACGTAAAGAGTGACGCTTGTATAGGAGGATATTCCGCGCAAGATGAGAGAGAGAGAACGAAACAAATGAAAAAATGAGGTAACCACCCGGGAATCGAACCCGGGATCTTCCGATTGCCGGTCAGATATGATAACCATTACACCACGGGGCCCCTTGGGGCATTGGTTTCTGCGCGTATGTAGAGGAATTACGGCATTTGATTGAGTGAGGCCCGTGGTGTAATGGTTATCATATCTGACCGGCAATCGGAAGATCCCGGGTTCGATTCCCGGGTGGTTACCTCATTTTTTCATTTGTTTCGTTCTCTCTCTCTCATCTTGCGCGGATTATTCTCCTATACAAGCGTCGTTCTTTACGATATATATATATATATATATATATATATATATATATATATATATACTAACCAGTGTTGGGCACTGAAGCGTTAATCCGATAACAGTTAATTAACGAAGTTAACTTTTTTTAACGGACTATTAACGGAAGTTAATTTCCATTTATCGTTATCGGACCAGTTAACTTCCGATAACTCGATATTTAGTCTGTTAAAATCCGTTAACACGTTAACACCACTGGCTGCGCAGGTTCGACAGCGACCAAACTGTCTCTGTCAGGGCCGCCATGGAGGACGAGTCGAGAGAGCACTGAGGAACCGGAACGTTGACAGCACCACCAGCTCTAGCGACAGCAGCATGCCTGACGACTCTTCGCTGGGAGGACGGCCGGTGGCTCAAGTACCAGTGTCAAGCAGAAGGCCAAGAGACTTGTCGACACTTGGCTGGACACTGATGGGAAGGTAGACATGGCCGACTCTGACTTCATGGGGGAGCAGATCTTCATCAACCTCTTCCTGAAGTACAATACGCCAATTCCGTCCTCTGCCGCAGTGGAACGGCTCTTCTCTCTCGGCAAGGACATCCTGAGGCCCAAGAGGTCAAGACTGGCAGTTGGGCCTAACTTTGAGAAGTTGGTCTTTCTGAAGGGCAACCAGCACATTGTGTCATAGTCTTTAATAAATGTGCCTAAAATTTAATTTTACCTTTCAGTTCCCGCCATAATAATTCTCTGGTAAATTAAAATTTAGTTAATGGTTAGTGGTTACAAGGGTTTCAAAACATGTAATCAGTACATTTTTTATTAAAAATAAAAAAAGGTTATTAAGCAAAAAAGTTGCAAAACTTCATAAAAATACAGTTAAATACTATTTATTGTTGGATTTTGCATAAATAAACATTTTCTATGGGTTTTAAAGCGTTTTTCCTTGATTTTTTTAAATGTTAGTAAAGAAATAGTTATCGTTAACGGATTATCGTTAACTTCCGTTAACTTTGTAGTAAAATTATCGGATTATCGTTATCGGAGTTAAAAATTGGGGTTAACGGATTATCGTTATCGAAGTTAACTTTTTGGTTAACGGTGCCCACCACTGATACTAACTGAGGTACCCGGCGTTGCCCGGGATAAATTTCACATTGCTGTTGCATGTCGTTCACGGTCAGCTTGAAGGCGTGATTGTCTTTCTTGAGGTGTTTCTCTTGCTCTGGTAGCTGCTACACTTTTCGGACAGCTTCAAGAGGTGATTGTCTTTCTTGGAGGTTTTCTCTTGCTCTGGCTGTTGCATGTCGTTCACGGTCAATTTCAAGGCATGATTGTCTTTCTTGTGAGCTTTCCTGCTTCCAGGTTTCTTATTTTTTCTGGCGTTGATGTAGATCTGTCCAAACTTGCCCGTTTCTTTGGTGGCATGGTAAAGTTGTTGGGATTTTCAAAAACTGCAAAAAACATTGCCATATTAACTTCCTGTAACTATTCGCACAAACAGACAAACAGACAGGCTGACCGACTCTGTGTTGACATTCTTCATCCCATAAGAGGTTCCCGTGCCAAATTTGGTAGCTCTAGGTCAAACGGTTTTAAGTCGTCCTAAAAAATAATTATATGTGAAGCTCAAGGTTTTCATGACTGTGTTCTTTTCTATAGTTGACCAAATAATTAGTCATGAAAATGTTAAGATTCAGAAATCTTGACACAATGTGAAGCTCAAAATTTTCACGCTGCGTTCTTTTCTGTAGTTTAATCGCGGTGCTGGGGCCTTCGGGCCCAGTAATTTTAATTATTTAATTTATTAACATTCTTCATCCCACAAGAGGTTCCCGTGCCAAATTTGGTAGCTCTAGGTCAAACGGTTTGCGCTTGCATAAAGGACAGACAAAGAGACAGGCGAAAATATATATATATATATATATATATATATATATATATATATATATATTATCTTTCACACTCTCATTAGTCATGATGGTACAAAATTTAAATAATCACAAAATAATTGCAAGACGTTAATGATTGTTAATTTCCGCGCCAAAAACTTAACAAATTGAAAATAACCATTTTTGATGGATGATCTTGTCCCTTGTTTATCATTCATTTTATAAAATTTTTCGTCGCATTTAATGAACAGTTTAAACGACCAAAAAAAAAATTTTTAAACACATTTTATGAATCACATGAAAAATATGCTTGTATGTTTCTGTTACGTTGTTTTAAGATACTTTCGGGAGATTTAATGTTCTTTGTTATAGAAAGGTGTCAGCCGTTTTTTCGTTATAGGGCTATTTAGTGATTCTTCCGCTAAATTTAACGTTCTTTTCGTTATACAGGAGGACATTTACGTTGCGTGTTAAAATAGTTGTATCACAATCACAAATGTTACGCGTAAACATTTTTATTAAAAATACTGTTAAAAAAAATGGTTGGACTTTAATAATTTTATGGCACAAATGTTGCTTGTTGAGACAAGACAGAAAATGGAGATTAGATGTACGGTTTAAAAAAAAAAATTCACCTAAAATTTGTAAAAGATGTAAAATAATACTAATTAGTAAATGATTTGTTTTTTGTTTTTTAAAATTTGACTAGTCACAAAACAACAGTAAAATGCTCAAAGAAAACAGATTATTACTAATTAGTAACTTTTTATGCTGTTAGAGATTTAGGTTTCTGGGCGAACTTTTTCCGAGACTGTAGAATCCGTTAAAAAAAGTCCTGTGATGAAATGCCATGTTTCTCAGCAATATTTATTCGTAAGAAACCTGGTGTTTCATCACAGGACTTCTTGAAAAAACCGTAGAATTGTGGTTCAAAGCTCACTGAGGAATAAAATTCAGTGAGAGAATTCAAAACTTCAAAATCCATCAAGAATTTATTATGGGTTGACGAAATTAATCAGGTTATTAAAAAAAAATAATGGGTGCCAAATACACTGTACAAATCAGTTATTATTATTATTATTCCTACGGTTCGAATCAACAATTCCTGGTTGACCCCAGGTCTAAAGACATCCATTAAACAAAAACGCAAACTATATAAAATGTGAAGGAACGACTAATCCCAAAGGGAGTCTATACTCACTATAGAAACAAAGACTTAATTCATTAATACACAAAGTTAAAGCTAATTACTATAAATATAAATTGGAAAAATACAAAGGCGATCCCAAACAATACTGGAACCTCATTAACAAAGGGATTAATAAAAACCTAACAAACTCCTGGGAATTACTTCTCATTCAAAGAACACACTGAAGATGTATGCAACAAATTAGCCAAGGTTTCATTCATAATTACGAAAGCAGATGCAGCACTCCCAAAACAGATTCTTCGATCCATATACTTCACCATGGTGTACCTACAGCTACAATACTGTATTAGTGCTTACGGGAACACACGTCAATATTCGCTAGTACAGCCATTGGTAGGAATGCAAAAAAGAATAATTAGGAAAATCTATAAATCGAACAAGCATAATGAAAGTACAGTAGCTACAGATCAAATGTTCCACGAGTTATTAAATTTGTCGTGTTCATGTAAAAAATATTTCTCAGATACAATGGTAATTATGAATGTGTAACACCTTCGCAAAATTGTCAAATATCATCGTAATAAATATCATCTGTAATTCTCTCCTTTGAGGTGAGAGACCGCCAAGAGTCACAGCTGCAGTGGTTCAACACTTAAGTTGTAACATGGAACTTATTGATACAAAAAAATGATATGCATTTATGATGCTACCTCAATACAAAACATTCTTCGTTTCTAAATAATATTTTTTTCAGTGACTGCTTATTACTATAGCGTTGCTGATCTAGAAATAGCATTTGCTCCGGATATAACAATGCCATACCAGTAGTATCCATTTAGTTGTCATCCATTTGCCAATTGGAAAATATTCTAAGCAGTGATGTATGAAACGTACAAATACCCATCAATCTGGTAATATATAAGGTTATTAAAATTTAATATGCATCAAAACATTGTTTTTTTTCATTCATAAACCGCCTATATGTATATATATATATATATATATATATATATATATATATATATATATATCAGGTTTTTGCTCTGTCTTTGTTATAACACAAAATAATACCTGAATCTATGTTCAATGTAAATAAATAAATAAATAAATCAATCAATTTGGAATTTGCTCTGGGCGCAATAATGCCTACCAACGGGTCGGTTTTTATACAATGAAACTTCAGTTCGTTCAGGCTTGCCAATACCATGAACACTGTCATCACGTCCGAACGTTTTATTTTAGTTTTTTCATGACCATTTTTTATTCACTTCATTGACATCTCCCTTGTTAATATATATCCGCTTCTTAAATTTATATTTAATTATTCACTTATGTTTCCTAAGTAATATGTAAACCAGTGATGAATGGAAATAATTATGTTCTAAAGACATTTGGCAATGAGTTAACCAACCAATCAGCGCTCACTCACTAAACATTCATTCATAAAATGTTACAACCGTTTGTAGTACACACAACAAATATATGCCAGGTGTCGCTATTTGTTCTCAAGCGTGTCCTAAGAATAATGAGCGCAACTGAACATGTATGCTTTCTGTAGCAACTGATGTACCCCATCAACACGTCTAAATACAATAATAAATTGTAATAGTGATATTATTGTTGTTGTTGTAGTTGTGACTATTGTTTTATATTGTTTATTCTACTACGCTATTTACGCTTAGGAATGCATTATCATACTATCATCATCTATATATATATATATATATATATATATATATATGACGCGTTCGGTGGAGAAGGGGCGAACGCAACATTTTCGAATTATGCCACAAAATGCAGTTAAAGTTTGTAAACTTTAAACCTTTGTATTTTTCCGGTTTATTGAAATGTTGTATGAATTTGAACACATATTTGAGTAAAATATTGTTGTGTAATATGTCGATATAATAAAACGCCAAGAATTTTACAATATTATTTATTGATAGCTTCTGATGTTAACTGGCGTAATCCATTATTTGGTCCTCTTCGTCGAATGTTGTATTACCTGCTTCAACTTTCGGTTTCTTCCAGTTCCTTTAACAATCTTGTATAATAGTTCACTGCAGTCGCAGGCATTAGGTCTGATAATTCTTTGAGATCTTTCATTTTTTCCTTAGTTATTGGCAGCAATTGGGAATACTTTGGTTGCAGTGTCTGCTGGGTTAGATTGAATAAACTGACACTGTAGGATTCTTTCCCTTTCTGCAGTCTGACGGGATGGCTATTATCTGGGGTTGTGCGGTATGCAGTAGATATTACGTAGCCTTCTTTGTGTTGAAAGTCAAATATTAACTTTCTTGCATCTGTAAATGTAGTAGTTGTTGATTTCCTAATGACAATGCACGTTTTTAGGACGTCAAAATCGAGAAAATCAGCCTGTTTCATTTCTACAACTAGGAAGCGCTGCGAAACGGCTGTAGTTATGGCCGTAACATAATCTTTTTTGGTGTAAATAATATTGCTGTAATTATTTTTAGATTTTGTTCAATTTGGCCAAATTGAGCATCACAGGGCATTGTCGAGTGACCAGAAAGTAGATAGATGTTCAATGTGAAGCAATGATGCGGAGTGAATTTCTCTGAGATACATTAAAACCTAAATTTTACCGTGAAAGAGTGCAGACTAACATCTAATTTTTTGCATAGGTAAAGCAAAGGTTTTAAAGGATAATTATACGACAAAAAACTCATTTTTCGAATTTTGTGGCGTTCGCCCCTTCTCCACCGAACGCGTCATATATATATATATATATATATATATATATGTTACTCTCTGTATACCTTATATATGTAGCAAAAAATAATAAAGTATTATTATTACTTGTATTATTATTACTTGTATTATTATTAGTATTATCCCCAACCAATTATGAAACTTTGCTGAATTTTTAAAATTTTAGTGTTTTCCAATTTATTTCTTCGACGAACTCTTTCCAGAAATGTGTTTATTAATACTTCTCAATAAAAATTGTGTATATATATATATATATATATATATATATATACACACTCGTATATAGAATTACTGTACCTCACCTTAAGAAACATGAAGAAAAATCTGACGAAGATATAACAGCAGAAAGACCGTGACTTCAGTAACATGAATTTGTATCTGCTGTCAAATTCATATTCTTACAATTAATTACTGACAGGTCAAAGTGATGGGCAGGGGCGTCATTTCAAATTGGCTTTGGGGAAGGGGGCGAAGAAGGCAGTGAGAGGCCCCTCACATGTCAAAATTTATTATGTACTTTATAATCAAATTAATATAAACAAGAATGATTAAATGTTATCAGCTCGACTGGTTATTTACAGTTAACTATCAAATTATTAAGTTAAGTGATAAATCATGAAATTTATATCACCTAATGTAGTAGAGGATATCTTCTAGACTTCATTTTTGCAAAATCATCAACCAAAACATCAAAATTAAGGTTTTTGACCACTTCTTTTTCAGAGGCATATCAGAAGCAAGTCATTCAGTCGATCATCTCTCATTGTTGTTCGTAAATCGTGTTTCACCAAACTCAACACAGAAAACAATCGCTCATTACTAGCAGTGGTTACTGGAAGAGTGATGATTATTTTCAAAATTTTCAAAATTTCAGAATAAGCTAATTGTAAAGGTCTTAACTCTTCATACAACTGAATCAGATTCTTTGACTTTCTACTTTTGTTAGAAAAGTGTCTTTTGGCGACAGAAATTTGAGATTGCAAAAGGATTTCATCCACACCAATGATCTGATACTAGTATGCAATAGAATTAAGTTTCCCTAATTCTAAAAAAGTCTCCTGAGTTATAGTCAAAGGAAGAAATAGCTGTTAAAAGGGGCATGTTTTCTGAGAAGCCCCTATCAAGTTCTGAAATAAACCTATATAATATGTAAAAATAATCTATTTTGGCTTTCATTACAAGAGGGAAAGATGTGCTGCCAGAAACCTCAACATTACTTTTCCCAATTGTTGTGTCTATGAGAAAATGTTTGAGATGTGAGGATACCTTCTGAGTTCGTTGTGATCTTCCCTCACTTTTAGCCACAGTTACTATATCTGTGTTACCAGTATGAATATTAAGTGACTCAGCAAAAGTCTTGGCTGTATTATTGGCTGTCATTATTTTATTCAAATTATTCTAAAAAGTTTTTAAACTGTAAACACTTCATTATTCTGGTAATCCACAAAATATTGGGTGACTTTTTTTTAAGAAACTATCATTTGTAGGGCCTTGGAGGACCCCTTGGTGAGCTTGGGGGGGGGGCGACCGCCCTTCACGGTCCCCACTCAAATGACGCCTCTGGTGATGGGCATTCTCAAATTGCTAACGTATTGACGATTCTGTCCTGTCCAATTTGAGGGAGCTGCCGTTGTCAAAACTCGCACCCACACGCCACAGACTATATATATATATATATATATATATAATATATACACCTCATTAACCGCGTTTAGGTTCCGTGTGTTGGTCTCTCTTCACACGAAGGTCAAGCTGGTGGCCTGGCTTGGTGGAGGAGCGAATTGCTCTCTTGCGCTCTCCACCGCACATAGCCAGGTACACCCGGCTCATCTGGTACCGTCCTGAGACTTTAACTTTGACCCCTGTAACGTTTCTGAGGTCCTTTGGAAGCTGGTTAAAAAGTCTTGGCCCCCTGACAACCAAGCTATTTTCCTTCAGTGTTGAAGAGGTCCCTTGCCGGGCCTTTAATTTGGGAACACTATACATTCTGCCTTTCCTATTTTCCAGCGTTGTTTGGGTGGTAATTGGGTTTAGTTTGAGGTTTGGTACCAGTTTTTCGATCATTTTCCATATGTAGATTATGGTGTACTTCTCTCTTCTTTCCAGGGAGTACAGATTTAGTTTACGTAGTCTTTCCCAGTAGTTGAGTTCTTTGCAGCCATAAATTTTGGCTGTGAAATGTCTCTACGTTTCTTCTAGTTTATTAATTTCTTCCTTTTTATATGGGGACGTCAAAACTGAGCAGTATTCAAGTTTTGATATGATCAGTGTTCTCAGCAGAGGAATCATTACTGTCTTGTCCCTTCTTTTGAACGTTCTTATTACCTGAGCAGCGACTCTTTTCGCTTTGTTTATCGCTATCTGATTTTGTGTCTCGACTTTCGCATCATCGGTCATTATTATCCCCAAGTCGACCGCTTTCGCGCTTCTCTGAATTTCCTGTCTATCTGGAGCATAATATGCAGTCTGTTTAAGTTCCTCATTTCTACCGTATCTCAAGAGCTGAAATTTCTCGGTATTAAATGTCATGTTGTCCTCTGACCATTTGTATATTTTGTTCGTATCCCTCTGTAAGGCCTCCACCTCATTTGAATCACTGATTTTTCTGCTGATCTTTGTATCGTCCGCAAAGGATGTTACTATACTGTTGCTGTTTACTCCACTGTCTATGTCTGTTAGCAAGATAATGAACAGGAGTGGGGCCAGTATGGTACCTTGTCGTACTGAGCTGCGTACTTCTGATTCTGATGATGATATACCTTGAATTTTGACCACCTATAGACGTTCTCTGAGGAAGTTGTAGATCCATTTTTCCCACTTTGCCTATTATGCCCATGTTTCATTTTATGTGCTATTATACCATGATCGCATTTGTCAAAAGCTTCAGCAAAATCCGTGTATACGACATCATAGTTTTCATTGCCTTCAAGTGCATCTAGGATATTGTTATAGTGCTATATAAGTTGTGATAGGTATGATCTTCCTGATCGGAATCCGCGCTGATTTTCGTTGACTCTTTCCACTGTCTCCAAGAAGTCATAGATTTTCTCTCTAACTATTTTTTCAAATATTTTGGTGAGGTGGAACGTCAAAAACATTGGTCTATAGTTCTATGTTTGAGATCTATCCCCTCCTTTATATATATAGGGACAATGTTTGCTCTATTCAAGATGCTCGGTATTTCCCCAGTGTCTTGGGATCTCCATATCCAGTATAAAGGTGTAGCTATTTCGTTTTTACAGTTTTTAATCAATAATGCGTTTCAATTGTCCGGACCTGCAGCTGAATGTGGTTTCATTTGTCCTATAGCTCTAGCTACATCTGGGGTAAAATCAAAGTCTGTTATACACTCTCCTTGCAATTTTTCTTCAAAGAATGCATCTTTGTCAGGTATCGCTTTGTCACTTTTTGGGGTACTGAAAACTTATTCATACTGGGCTCTCAGTGTTTCAGATATTTCTTTTAGATCGTCGGTTAGTTCATTATTTCGCTTCCTTAAGGGCCTGATAGCCGCGCGAGTTTTCGTTTTCCTTTTCACATAGCTGTAGAAGTATTTTGAATTTTCCTTTATTGCTTCTACCGCCTTTTCTTCTTCCCTCTGTATATGGCCCTTAATCAGGGTTTGTATTTCCCTATCCATACTCTCCAGTTTTTCTTGTATTACTTTCCTGGCATTGTTGTCTCCGCAATTAGCTAACTTCGCCGCTACTCTCTTTCTTTTGCAGAATATTCTTCTCTTTTGCCTCTCTAGCCAGGTCCTCTTTCCTTTTGGCTGTGCTTCAGGAGCATATTTTTCTAAAATTCTCAGCGTCTTTTCTCCCAAGGTTGTTAGCATTTGCTCCGTTGTTTTATTCTCTAAAGCTGTTCTCCACTTTATTTGGACCATGTGTAATCTGATTTCTTCCCAATTTGTGGTCTTGGAGTTTAAGTTAAAAGCCCCAAATTTGCTTCTTCCTTCCGTATGTGTATTGGCTTTTAATATTATCGCCATATTTGTTGATAATCCGATTATGCTGTAGTCCGAGATAATAGTTGGGGTTATTTTTATATTGGCAATCAAGTTCGTTTTATTCATGAATACCAGATCTAGGCAGTTTTTTTTTTTTTGGTATTTTCTGTTATCTCCTGTGTCAGCATAAACTCGTTTGTGAGAGCTCTCAACATTTTTGCTTGTTCCTGGTCCTCTCTTGTGCCCCCCTTATTTTAGTGTATAAATATATTTCTACCCATCTTTTTGTATTTTATAAATGGGAAATTAAAATCGCCGCAGAGTATTATATCAGAGGATGGAGAGTTTACGGACTTTATTAGGGTTCTGATGTCATCAATGGCATCCGAAAATTTTTCAGTTGGAGAGTTTGGAGGTCTATTGATGACTATCAGTACCACGTTTAGTTTCTCTACTTTCACTGCAAGGGTTTCCACTTAGCTGTTGGATTTACTTATTACCGTCTCTGTCATATGACTCTCATGTATATAAATAGCACAGCCACTTTTACGTCTTGCTGTTCGATCCGCTCTTATTAAGTTGAATCATCGATATGCAATTCTTTCTTATCGATACAGTGTTCGCAGTTATCGCAGTAGTATGTTTAATTTGGCCAAAGAATTATATATATAATATATATATATATATATATATATATATATATACAGAGCGTGATAAACAATGATTGCCCCCCCTGCACAGATTAAATTAATAGAGGTACAAAAAAACTGATTGTTGCACCTTTTAGACAATTTAATTCTACGTCTAAACAAACCCACTCAATAGTTGGTGTTACCTCCTTGTGCTTGGCGGACGGCTTCAAGTCGGCGAGGGTAGGAGGTGAGGAGAGACTCGAAAAGGTCAGTGTCGTACTCAAGATTTCGGAGGATTGTTTCGATGTGCTGCTCCATGGTCCGGCGGCAGAATCTTTCAGGATCAATCCTGAAAGACCGAGTGGAATCCCTGATGCTTGTTGAACCACCAACTACCCTGATTGGAGGTGTGGATGTTACCCTTTCAAGACCTATAGCAAAAAGAAATGCAAGAAAGTTGAAGGAGCAACAAGGAAGTAAGCGAAGAAAAATAATCATGCATGTCGAATTCGAAAAGGTAGTCATTGATGATGTGCTTTCACCTGATACTAATACTGATCTCTCTGGTACCGAAGAAAGTTCAACAACTGAGTATGAATATGAATGCTGTAACATTCAAATGAGAGCCCCTTTACCCAATCTCGCCATGGAAGCCGATAGATTTGGTGTTTCAGATAGGGCTGCATCGGTCATTGCTTCAGCTACTTTGGTGGATTTGGGTATCATTACCGAAAAAGACAGTGACTTTTTTATTGATCAAAGTAAGGTGAGAAGAGAGAGAGAGAGAAATTGAGAAAAACATTACAAGTTGAAGCTGCACAAAGTTATAGTGATGTTAAAGATTTATATTTTGATGGGAGAAAAGAGAAGACGTTGGTAAAGACAAATAAAGATGGTAAATGGTACCAGGATATAATTGTTGAAGAACATTATGTAATATTGAGTGAGCCTGGTGGAGAATACCTTAACCATTTGAGCCCTAAATCTGGAAAAGCAAGTGATGTATCTGAATCGTTGTTCGCTTACTTGAATGAAGTGACACTAGACCAGAATCTCCAGGTGATAGGGCACGACAGTACGAATGTCAACACTGGGTCTAAAGGTGGCACAATCCATTTCATCGAGCAGAAGCTGAACCGACCATCGCAATGGAGCATTTGTATGTTACATACAAATGAACTTCCCTTAAGGCATCTGTTTGAGCGATACGACGGGAAAACAACTGGGCCAAGATCATTCAGTGGATCTATTGGTAATTTTCTTAAGACTTGCCATGAGATGCCTGTGGTAAAGTTCTCCCCAATGGGGCCGATAGCATCCCAGTTCTCAAAGATGAGCTCATAGAAGATTTAAGTAATGATCAACAATACATGTTCAGAATAATTGGGGCCATAAGAGAAGGATATGTTGACGGAAGCCTAGAGAAACTCAAGCCTGGTCCCCTTAACAACTCTAGATGGTTAACTCTAGCGAACAGACTATGTCGTTATTATGTCTCCCAAAAGAATCCCTCCAGAGAGTTACGTAGCCTTGTTGTGTTCATAGTAACAAACTATAGTCCTAACTGGTTCAATATAAAATTTAAACCGTATCTGCCTGATGGACTCAAACATATCTTTGATGCGATAAAAAGGTTCAACCTGTTACCCCAAGATATACAAAAAGTTGTCCAACCTTATATATCACGGAATGCCTATTTTTCTCACTCAGAAAATATTCTTCTATCAATGCTGTCAGATAGTGAGCAAAAGCTGCGCAAAGTTGCAATCGATCGAATAATAAATACAGACAAGAAAGTGTAAGGAAGCCAATACAAGGAAAATCAGAGAATTTAGAGTACCAGAACTGAACTTCAAAGCATCACATTGGACAGACATCATCTTCTGGGATAGGAGTGATATCAGTGAACCACCTCTCACTTCTAAATTGTGTGATGAAGAATTGCTTGAGTGCGAAACAAAATGTTTCGAAGTTGAGCAATACACCATTCACACATAGAACGTCGAAATAGCCGTGAAGTTGGTTACAGATGCATCAGCATCAGTAATATCACAGGAATCAAGAGACGGATTTATTAGGTCAAAAATAAAAAGTCGCTCTCTACTTCCCTCACTTGAAACCAAAAAGGATCTGATGCCTCTCCTGAAAAAATAATAATATTTGAGATGAGCGGGTTTTATATCGCATTCAAATGTAATTGATTTACGGCATCTAACCAAGTGAGACCAGATACAAGTTTATTTCAATGCAATGTATGCATAATGGTGTTTTTAAGTATAAGTAGCATGGGCGCAAAATGGGAGTGCAAGAATGTTGCAGAGATAATTATCAATGTTGTAAAGGGAGAGGGGGTATGTTGCAAAGGGGGAGGGTATGCAAGGAAGGGGGTGGGGGTTATGCAACAACTCAATGTTGCAAATGGGGGAGGGGAATGTTGCAGGTGCAACAAGGGGTCATGAAACTTGGAGGCGGAGATATCCCTCAAGAGAGACAGGAGAAGCAGCGAAAGGAAGAGAGTTGTTCACCTGGCAGGAGCCAAGTGCATACTAAGACTTCAGCCGAGTGGCCGTTGTCTTATAGGGCCCCTAATCAGCCAGATGGCTTAGAAGGAGCCAAGGGGGAGAGGGGAGGGAGCTTCGGGGGTAGAAGGGCGGATGGCCTCCCCCCAAAGGGTTTGCCTTAACCTAAGAGAGAAAGAGAAAGGATAGACGGAGGTCTTTGGGGGAAAAGGGGTGATGTCCTCATCCCCCAAAGAGAAACTATCCTAAGTCTTAACCTAAGTAGGAAAGAAGGTGTTCTTTATTCAGCCGAAGTTCACATCCATCTGACAGTTCCGAACCCAAGCGGCTCTTATATAGAGGAAGGTTGAGTTGCCAGATACCACTTTTTATTTTAATTGTTCAGGTATACCTTATTAGGGTGAGTTGGTAAACACCGCCATTTATTTTAATTCGTTACCAAAGCAAACGAACTTCCTCTTGAAAATATCAGGTCATCCCATAAGTAATGTCGTTTTTTAGATAGGAATTTGAAGGACAAAAAAAAAAACTGAAACTTTTTAATCTAGTATATTTTTCCATCGGAATCAATGACACTCTACCAACGTCCTACAAGCTTTTGAATGCCATGTTCATAAAATTCAGGCGGTTTTGAGGCAAAAAACGTACAAAGACTGGTGTGCAGGTCATCTAAAGAAGTATACTGTTTCTCGTCAAGATAGTTTTGCAGACTCATGAAGAGATGATAATCTGAAGACCCAAGGTCTGGAGAATATGGAGAATGTGGAAGTTTTTCCCACCCAAGCTCCTCAATTTTTGCAGAAGTGATCCGAGCAGTATGAGGACGTGCGTTGTCGTGGTGGAACACGATTCCTTTCCGATTAACCAAAGGTCTCTTTTCTTTTAGTGCAGTGTTCAATCGATCCAGTTGTTGACAGTAGACTTGAGCGGTGATTGTTTGGTTGTGTGGTAAGGTTTCAAAGTGTATTACACCACCTTTATCCCACCAAACACTAAGCAACACCTTCCAAGGGTGAAGATTTGGTTTTGGCTCTGGTGTCGCTGGTTCTCCGGCACAAACCAATTGTCGACGGCGCTTAACATTCTGGTACAGTATCCACTTTTCATCACCAGTCACTAAACGGCGCAAAAACGGATCTTGGAGTTCACGGGAATGAAGAGGTGCTAATGTTTACCCGCACCCTCAGATTGTCGACCGACAATTCATGTGGCACCCATTTTCCTAACTTAGGCACTTTCCCGAGTTGTTGCAAATGTCGATGGATGGTGGAGGGGGATGAATTGAGTTTCTGGGCCAATTCTTCGACAGTTGTTGAAGTCTTCTTCAAGTGCGGCTAACAGCAGGTCATCATTAAACTCAGCAGGGCGTCCAGAGCGTGCTGCATCTGTCAAACAGCAGTCACCATTCCTAAACTTTTGAAACCATCTTGACATTTCCTCACATGCAGAATATCGTTGCCAAAAACGTCTTGAATGTTTCGCGTTGCTTCAGTAGCACTATTCCCTCTTTTGAACTCGTAAAGCATTATATGCCTGATATGCTCCTCTGATACCGCTATGTTTATGAGGGGTTCACATAAAGCAAAACACACTTCTTCACTGGTCAAGGTCTGTAAAGTATGTAGCGAAACACGATAGATCTCCTCTTAGATATAACCTTCGGAAAATTTATGCTTAAACCGAGTAGGACTAGTTTAAACTTAATCTATCGTAAAAAACGACATTACTTCTGGAATGACCTGATAAATAGAATTTGTCTTCTACTGCACAAAATAAAAAATAATATAAGAAATACGAAACGTATAACCACCAAAATAATAGTTCAGGCGAAATACACACGCACACGCGCACACACACACGCATGCACAATTATACTAAATAATAAAGAGCAAAAGAAATAAACACATTAACTGTGTCTATTTTCTTTTGGCAAACCTTTCTTTTGTTTCAAAAACAAAAAATATCATTACACACCTTTCACTTTCTCCTTTTATATATATATATATATATATATATATATATATATATATATATAAAGAATCAATTTCGGATTTTTAATTTTCAAGCAAACGAACTTTTTCTTTTAAGAGAATTAATCAACTAAACCCAATATTAAAAGAAGTACATTTAAACTGAAATAAATAAAACACCATTACACCATTCTGTTTATTAAAATAATACGCGAGCATATACTAAACTTTATATTAAAATTGGCACTAACAATAATTCAATAACGTTTATTTTAACATTGTGTTCAGACGAGAGCGAGCGGTGGCAAGTAAGCAAAAGGTCCAACGATATTTAGCCTGAAGCTTTTTTAAGACCACAAACTAGACACTTCGGAATGTGGGTCAAACCACAAACCTTTCTCTCGAGATTTTCCACCACTCGCTTCAAATGTTAATAATATTACGCTTATTACCACTCAAGTTAAAAATATGATTTTATACTAAAGGCGAGAGAGAGAGAGAGAGAGAGAGAGAGAGAGAGAGAGAGAGAGAGAGAGAGAGAGAACTACACACACAGACACACATTGTTCAAATAACAAACAATATAAAAATAACAAGAAAGGAATGCATCAGACAATCGATCAGACACAGACCCTGTATATAAAAAAAATGTTTTTATTAAATTTGTTGTTTATTTGCCTTATTTCTCTTACATGTAATTTGTATGGTATCATTTTCTTAGTTATTGAAATGAATGAATAAAAAAATGGGATATTATTATTATTATTATCATACATTTTTCAAAATTAACACACACACACACATATATATATATATTATATATATATATATATATACACTGTATATATATATATGTATATATATATATATATATATATATATCTATATATATATATATATATATATTTCTGGAAATCTCATTTCCTATTTGTGTCATAGGATATTACTGTGATATTAATGTCAGGATTATGAAGAGTATCAGCGCTAACTTTGTTTCCTGTGGTACTGAACTGAGCGACTCTGATAAAGATATTCCTGTAACGAAATGCTTCCGAAAAATTGACTTAATCAATTTAGTATGGCCGCAAAATAACTTGCATCCGAAAAATTGACTCAATTTAGTATGGCCGCAAAATAACTTGCACCCGAAAAATTGAGGCTCACCTTAGTATGTGCGCAAAATAATAAAATATTGTTGTGATCAATATTGCATAAAGGGGTGGTTTGGGGAAAATCAAGTACTGTCGCAAATAGTCATGGTAGAGGCAGCAAGGGGTAATACGAGCATTAAATCTACGGAGAATATAAACATGCCATTAGTCGCCCAAAGCCTGGACCCGTCATATCGGTTACGATTGGTACACAAATTAGACCCCACCCAGTTACACTGACAACCAATCATTACGAGACGCTCTTAGTCTTTTGGGGCGGAGCTTGGGGGTCGTGCATATAAAAGGAATATTTTCAGCTGGGTCACAGTAGCTATTTTCACCAGTGAATAAACATTCCCTCTGCCAGTGAGTAAACATTCCATCCGCCATGAACCACGAACTTTACAGTTTATCGGACTTATATCAAGATGGTGACATTGTAGCAGTGTCTACAATTAATCTTTTTAACGCGATTGACCGGGATGGATTATTTCCAACGCAAACCGTTGATGATATTTGCAATGACGATCCTTACGATCCGATGCAAGGGACTACCATAGAAATTTAAGTGTCTATAACTTTATTTTTTTGAGTCAATTAGTCACAAACTGCCAGAATATGGAGAATGTGGAAGTTTTTCCCACCCAAGCTCCTCAATTTTTGCAGAAGTGATCCGAGCAGTATGAGGACGTGCGTTGTTTTTTATAAATGTTATTCGGAATTACCTCTTAAACGAACTTCTCTGTGCAGTTCAAAGATATCTTCACATAATGGGGTCTGTCTTACAATATGTATATTCTGTTTTTATTAAAAAAGATTCAATATGAACATTATTCTTTCTCCTTTAAGGTCCGATGAGGATTTAACGTCTTATACAATCTTTTGAAGAACCTCGTGTCATGAACCTGAATACGGAAGATTTACCGAGCAGTCAACCCAACGATTGTCACATCGAAATAATGTGTTTTTTGTTTCGATCTTTTGTTTGGGGGAGAGCAAGACACAATGTATTTTCATCAATTTATTAAATGAAAGAAATCAGTACAACCCATCTTAAACTACAGAATATACAAACTAACATTACAAATATATCGGGTGGCCACAAAAAAACTACTTAATTCAAAGTTTAATAACTGCAACAATTCAAAACTTATGCTATTGAGCTTTGGCACACATTAACAGATGGTTATAATCTATAATTGCTGGAATTTTCAAATATGTAGGTTCTATAGTTTTGTTACAGTGAACAATTTAAAAGCATATGTCTAAAAATAGCATGCCGAAGAAAATGAATTTGAACTTAACAAAATTTACTTAAACAAATGGTCAATGTGACCACCTCCCTGTTGGTAAACTGCCCTCAATCGCTTCTTCCACGAAGAGATGCACTTTCGAACCTCATCTAAGGTGATATCCTCCCATGCTCTACTGATTTTCTCCTTAAGTTCATCTTCGGTGAATTTGTCTTTCTGGCTGCCGTAAACCTTCACCATGAGGGAATCCCATACTGAAGTCCATCGGATTACAGTTGGGAGACTGAGGCGGCCATTCATCCTTTTTGATGAAATTAGGGGTCTCTTGCTCTAGATGATTTTGGGTCGCTCGGCTTGTTTGGGCGGGTGCCCCATCTTGCTGGAAAATGTAGGCCTCATCAGGATACAGCTGACGACAATCAGGAAGTAACCCATTATCTAACAGGTTGATGTAGCGCTCAGAGTTAACTTTAGTTTCGTTGTGGCAATAAAATGAATTCGTGTTTTCCCCTTCCATGAAATTCCCGCCGATACCATTACTTTTCTGCTGAATCGTGAGGTTTCATGATAAAGCCTGGAGGGAGGAATGTCCTTTTTCCTTGAACCATAAACCCTGTCATTTTGCCTGTTTTTGGCCACCTCCAGCGTGAAATCCTTTTCGTCTGTAAACAACTTTTTGCACGTCTTCAGCTGAGTAGCGTTCATATAGGGATTTACAGCGGGTCTTTCTACGCTGTCTTACATTCTGATCACGCCGAGAAACTCGAATTCTCTTGTAGGCCTTCAATTTCAAACGTTTTACAATCCCTTGTACAGAGGAGCGAGAAATCCCAAGGTCGTACGCAATCTGTCTCTGGGAGCGATGAGTTCCTGGTGTATTCTCCTGGGATTGAAGCAGTTCCTCCACGGCAGCCTTATTTTCTTCTGTTGAAACACTTTTGGGCCTGCCGCTGCCGGGTTTTCTAGCTGTTGATCCAGTATCCTTTATCTTTCTTATTAAGTTATAAACACTTTGACGAGTCCAGTTCTTTGCGGGGAATTCTCGGGCAATCCTATTTCCATTCCAACTTTTTTCCTTGACATGCTTCTATGATGGCTTTGTCACTTTTACTTAACGTCATGCTGGCGGGGTTTTAGCGGAAAAAAAAAAGAAAGCAAATTCACATTAGGTTTAGCCTACGCCAGCGCGCGTCATACTACGCTACATTAGGTTTAGCCTACGCTAGCGCACGTACGTGTCAGATGCACACCAGGCATGCTATTTTTAGACATATGCTTTTAAATTGTTCACTGTAACAAAACTATAAAACCTACATATTTGAAAATTCCAGCAATTATAGATTATATGCATCTGTTAATGTGTGCAAAATCTCAATCGCATAAGTTTTGAATTGTTGCAGTTATTAAACTTTCAATTAAGTAAAGTTTTTTTGTGGCCACCCGATATACACGAACAAATCATACTATACAACAAGTACGCACAATTGGAAAACGGCTTTTTATCTGTCTGCATACCATTTCATCGTTTCGTTGTGTGACACGGGTCGAATAATATTTTGTAAAAATTATAAATTCTTTACCACGTGACATATGCATGAGAAACGAAATGCAGTACATCCCGCATGTATTACTAAAAAAATCCTTGTAATCGGAATGGGTTTCATACAACTTCAGGAATATGTAACTGATCGAGAAATTTTACAATAACAGGGTCACTCCAGGGTTGAGTACCGAGTGAATCAAAAGAGTATAAGCGGTCCCTATTTTTAAAACAGATTGCAAGCCAATGAATCCCTTCATTACCGATGACATCTGTGTTCACAATAAGACTACCGCACTCTCGCGTAGTTGACAAATTCACTGTTTCATTCTTCGCAAAAACACCGATAAATTTGGAACGTGATTTGTTCACTATTCATTACTCTCTGAAGTGTATTCGCATCCATTTTAAAAGTCAGTGATAACGCCCTTAAATCTGTCTACTTCTATTAGAGCTTGTGACTCGAGGTATACTAGTACACTATAGGCTTGGTGAATTCCAACCTCACTGAGATGTTTCCGCTCTGTTGTGGACTTAAATGCGTATTTACGCTAGCAGATAAGTCAGGTGTAATGTCAAACGGATAAAGGTTAAACTGATCAATGAATTCTTTCTGCTTTACCCCATTACCGCGCTCATCACAATCACCAGCAATATGGGCCAGATTACTATAGGCTCTCGCGCAGAGGTAACACAGCATCTGATGAATAGTCCGTATTCAATGTTCCTCCCAACGCAATGCCTTTAACGTAGTTATATTTTTAAGTCCGAAATTCTCGAATTTAAAGGCACTCCTTTTATATTTTCCATTCACCGAAGCATGGTCCTGCATTCCCATTAATATCCCTTTAGGAAGATTTCCCAGGGCGATGTTTTCTATCTGCTTCGAGGCCAAACCTGCTGGCACCGTATATAGTTTGATCTGTACTGATAATAGGGTATTTCACTCTGGCGTTTAGTAAATTTTTCTCAATTTCTAGTTGTTTTGGTGAACTTAATTTCACTCGTCGTACGGGGAGGTACGTCTCTATAATGTGAACCACAACGGGTTTTGCTCCCTCTTCTTCATCAGCATCCAGATTTAAACAGATCTCAGGACTCGTGCGAGTGAGCTTTATTTTCATATCCACCCCATTCACGAGCAACTTCTCCTGGAATGTGAAATCTGTATACAGACATCCAAAACACTCGTATATCTTCTTTTTAGAATTTTTAAATTTGTCCTTTATACTACTTTCGTCTTTAGTTTGATATCCCTCGGCACTTAAAAAAGTAGCCTTCGCTTCTTTGGAAAAGTTGGACATTTTTCAGATAGGCTCGTAGATGATAGTATCCCGTGCCTGACGATATGTTGACGGGATTTAAATATACGTCACACTGGTTGAATATGGAGGGCAGAAAGTTTGTTTCAGGGTATACAGCATATTTATCATTGCAGTCCGTTCCATCAGAATGGGCTATACGTAGCTTAGCGTACATGTGCACATAGCTTGGATCAAAAAAGTAAGGGCCTGAGCTGGGTATCACGAATTCTATAGGAGCACTCGGGGAACTAATTGTGTTTAAAGGGTTAATTGTAATAAAGTCACTGTGCTCAATAGAAACTTGAGTTGGAGGCATCACAAAGAGGGATAGCTCCGATTTACACCAGTGTGAACTACACGGGTGGATGAAGCGTGCCATGACGAGTTAGAAATAGTGCCTCCTCTCTCGACAAGTAGTAAACAAGCCAAGATTCATGAGATCAATGTCCTTAGCTTATATCAGTCAAAAAAATGGTCAACCATAGGTTTCATACGCTTAGAACACTTCTTTTTTGATATCCTTTTACGTTTAATGCCACGTGATGGTAATCCCTTCTTCCGGACAGTCCTCTTCTTCTCCCCGCCACCACGCATTTTTCTCTTTGCATCTTTGATGATTTCGTCCCGTGTACGTTTTAAATATTTTTTTAGAGCTTCTTTAGGTTTAGCCCCAGCCAATATGTCTTCTGCAGTGTTAAGAACTGATTGTAGCGCTTTCCTTCCGAGGTATCTGGCACCCCTCTTCAGCAAAGGAACAGCCGTACGTAGTATGGTTGAAAAAATTGACCCAAGTCCACTACCACGCTGGTATCTCACCCCTCGATAGACGGTGAAAGGCTTTCTGTCCGTTATAACTCAGTGCGTCGAAAGTGTAGCTTTACTGTTAAGCTCCCGTCACCGAATGGGAAATTTTTACCCTCAATCGCCCTTATATATATTGAGATATTGGTTATTAGATTAGTTGCGACATTCACATAATGGGGTCTGTCATATGTAATACTCAAACTCCTTCCTCTATGGTTGGGAATGTGAGCTATGCGCAGCAGGCGTGCCTGGGTATCCCCAACAAACTGGTGCTCCACTATATTGCTGTAAATATAGCACATGTTTGGGGGTTTATAACCGTCAACCATTTTCTCCATCTTCAACTGATACATTAGGTTGGACTAGTCGTGATGTGCCTCGTGAAATGTGTCTCTTTGGAAGGCTGAGCGATATTGTCCATCGGTTATAATTTTGAACACTCGTTGATATTTAATATCTCAATTAGTCTGCGATTTTAGGGTCATAGTGCGTGCATGGGATGATCGTTTACGATTTCGTATACTAAATCATCCGTAAGATTTGAGCTTTTTAAACTTAGGTTCAAGTCTCTCGCAACATCCTCAGCCGAACCATAGCGGCCCGGCCCTAGTGTTACTTTGTAATGTAATACTATGCATACCCAGTCTGGATGGCATGCATGGTTTCATCGCGAGTTACCCCGGCTTTTCATACTCGGCAATGTCTTTAAGAATCATAAAAACGGTTTATTTATAATCAATATTTAAGAGTGTGACGTAGAAATGGTTAGGAGCCATATCTAATATGCTATTTCAGAAATGAAGCCATATATATATATATATATATATATATATATATATATATATGTATGTAAGTTTTTTTGCGCACACCTACAGGTCGCTACAATTGGTCTTTTTATTGTGCAGAGCCCATGCTAAAAAAAAATTCCCTAACATAATTCCTTCCCCCCTTTTAGGGGTACAGTTCTTCCCATGCCTGTACACGCATTTTTTTAATTTTTCATTTTTAATCAATTTTGGCACAAAATAAGTCAATATTTACTAAACATTTAATATCAGTCGATTCACAAAAGATTTATTTATCGATTCAATTTTAAAAAAGTATATATTTTTAAAATTCATAACGAACTTTTTTCAAAAAACTAAAAACAAACATGCATTTTTAAAATTCAATGATTTTTATAAAAAATATTTTGATATTTTTAAAATTCAATGATTTTTATACAAAATATTTTGATATTTGTTATAATTTTAACATTTTTCGATTCACAAAAGATTTCTTTATCGATTCAATATAAAAAATTACATAATTAAAACGGGCAATTTAAATAAACACGAGTTTAAAGTTAAACGAGCCACACTCGAAATTATTTACCGTGACTTTTGTGCGTTTTATTACTGTGGCTTTTGTACAAATAATTTTACGTATACACAAACAATTTGATAGGATATTGATTTATCATTCTATTTTTTAGTTGTCATAGAAATACGTTAATTAAGTTATCTGATAGATGCGCTTTTATAGTTGAAGATCATTTTTAGAAAATTATTTATTTTCCCCACTTTAAAATATTAAAAAATTTCTATTAGGTATCCTAATATCATTATGCCTGTCGCTGTAAGAAAATAGCAATTAAATAATTTTAAAACATTAAATGACGTCATCAAGATCATTACGAAACCTATGGTAAAATTATTGAATACCCGGTTGGGTTCATTGAATGCCAGGTTAGGTCATCTGTACGCCCTTGACGATTGGTTAGGTTAAGTCGTGATATTTTCGTTGGCTTTAACGAAAATATCATGACAACCTAACCAATCGTCAAGGGTGTACAATTAACCTAACCTGGCATTCAATTAACGTACCCGGGCATTCAATTAATCTAATCGGGCATTCAGTTGACGTAACCGGCCATTTAATTAACCTAATCGGGCGTTCAGTTGACCTAACCGGCCATTTAATTAACCTAATCGGGCATTCAGTTGACCTAACTGGGCATTCAGTTTACCTAACCGGGCATATATATATATATATAACGTAAAGAACGACGCTTGTATAGGAGAACATTCCGCGCAAGATGAGGGAAAACGAACAAATGAAAAAAATGAGGTAACCACCCGGGAATCGAACCCGGGATCTTCCGATTGCCGGTCTGATATGATAACCACTACACCATGGTCCTCACTCGATCAGAAGTCGTAATTCTCCTACATACGCGCAGAAACCAATGCCCCGAGGGGGGCACCTCCCGCATGCCGCACCTTATATACATTTCAACTGCAACAAACACGCAGTATAATTAACGTAAAGAACGACGCTTGTATAGGAGAACATTCCGCGCAAGATGAGGAGGGAGAACGAACGCCGGGTCGCTCCGCTATTATTGAATACCCGGTTAGGTTCATTGAATGCCAGGTTAGGTCATCTGTACGCCCTTGACGATTGGTTAGGTTAAGTCGTGATATTTTCGTTGGCTTTAACGAAAATATCATGACTTAACCTAACCAATCGTCAAGGGTGTACAATTAACCTAACCGGGCATTCAATTGACGTACCCTGGCATTCAATTAATCTAATCGGGCATTCAGTTGACCTAACTGGCCATTTAATTAACCTAATCGGGCATCATTACTATTATAATTTAGCAAAAATGTGTCTGCCTGTCTGTCCGCAGAAAAAACTTTTACGTTTCTGAACCGATTTCGACCAAACTTCGTATGGTGGATGGGGGTGATGAGTAATGAACGAAAATATGTGACCAACCCCCCCCCCACCACACCACAATTACTGGGCCCGAGGGCCCTCAGCACCGCGATAAAACTATAGAAAAGAACGCAGCAATTAAAATCTTGAGCTTCACATTGTGTCAATATTTGTGAAGCTTAAGATTTTCGTGACTATAGTTTTATTGACCAAATAATTGAACCCCCAGTAATTAGGGGCCTGCGACCCCCCAATTACTGTCGGTTCAATTATTTGGTCAATAAAACTAGAAAAGAACGCAGTCATGAAAATCTTGAGCTTCACATCAGAGTTCAACGTATCAAGATTTGTGAAGTTTTACATTTTCATGGCTGCGTTCTTTTCTGTAGTTTTATTGACCGAATAATTGGTTCGCCAGTAATTGGAGGGTCACAGGCACCCCAATTACTGAGGCCCAAGGTGAGAGGAATGGGAACGATATCCAGATAAAGGGCTACTGATGTTCAAAATAAAATACGCCTTAGGCCCACAATTCGGTTTGGGTCGAAGGTCCAAGCACCGCAGATCTAGCAAAATCGGCGCGTAGCGCCAATCTTTTGCTAGTTGCATACTATTTAAGCTTCATTATTGCAGGAGCTTTTATATACGTGTTGAAGCTTTCTGGGTACCCTAGCCATTTCATCAGGTACATTTTTCTCTTTCCTGAACCTTTGCTTCCTAAAATTTTCTCAATTTTAAACATTTTTCCTAAATTAAATGTCACTTTCTGCAACTCCTCGCGGTAAAAGCTTCCTGAGATTTCTTCCCCACTCAAATCTTCAACGTAATACATCATTATCTCACCTTTAGGTCTCATGGCCCTAACTTTAAAAATCTCACGTGTCCACCCTTGCTCAAATCCTCTCGCAAATTTATTTCCCGAAAGCGACAGCCTTACATAATCATTGATTTTGAAACGCGCAGTGTGGTGGTGGTGTTCCATCTCTTCTTGGGCGCGTACCTCTTTCTAAAACTTCGTTAGGTGTTGTCCCAATCGTGCGATGGTGTGAGCTGTTGTATTATGATGCCAATGATTCCAGAATGTCTAGAAATCTGTGTGTTTTTATGTGTAAAATAACGGTGTATGCGTTCCTTTATGGTACGTTGAACTCTTTCAGCCAAAGAAGCCTTATGTATAGAATTGGTAGTGTAATAGCTGATATTAAACTCTGTCAACATGTTCTGAAAAGCCCGGCCTATAAATTCCTTCTCCATATCCTTCCAGAAATAATCAGGAATCCTGTTTTCTTTTAACATCAGTGTTTTGGTGGCTTTAGCAACTGTTTCAGGTGATTTATTTTTCAGAGGAATTAGCCACAGATATCTAGAGAATACATCTATTATGAATAGAATGTAGCGGTAACCATCGTTATACACAGAATATCTTTGCATATCTATTAAATCTAACTGCCAAATAGAGTCAATCGAGGCAGCTGTTGTCTTGGCTGTTTTAAACCTTTTTCTCACAGGCTTATGAAGTGTATAAGCGTCCTGCTCCCGCAAAAATCTCTCAACATCTTTTTTCCCTACTCCTTAAACACTTCTGTACAATCTATCTACGCCTCCGTAGGAGGCTGGGTTAGAAATGTCATAATAACGTCTTCTTAATGTTAGCCATTTGCGTATTTTAGAGGCACGTGGGTAGGGTTGACCGTTGTTTAACCTCTTCTTTCTCCTCTTCAAAGATGTTACCGCCGAGGGTAATGGCGTCTTCAATTGTGTCACGTGCGTCGCATGTTCCAAGTCTTTTAACCTATTCAGATTTCCTATCAATGTTTTGGGGACAATTATTTGTTGTAGTCTTGCTTTAATATGCTTCCATCCTGATGGTGAGGACCTATCCCACTTTCTCACCAGATCATGGACAATGTCTACGATATTCGATCCCTGTACCTTTGATCCTTCCACAATGATCTAGCCTGTATCGGTCCATTGTATGACGGGGTCCTCATTCAATAGATTATAAAGACAAACCTTTATTCCTCAATGTATGTGGGAGGGTGCTTTTTAATACATGCTCGATGTTCTGTGTGGCTGACCCCTTAATCTTTGGTTGGTCAGCTGTATCGTCGGGTACAGGTCCTATGTCACCATGTCCATCGTTCCCTGTGCCATTTTTAGACGGCATATAAACGTCGATCGCGGTTGCGGCTTTATAGCAGTGGTTTTAGCATGTATGAAATACACGGACGCAAAAAAATTTGGTTGCCTACGGTAGTGGAGCGTGCCCGTAAACTAGCTGTAGACTGTATACTTGAGTTTGACTGTGCTATGGGTCCTGAAGAACTGAGAATGGTAGAACAGGAAATGAATGTTCGTATAGTTGTATTTGGACTGGATGATCGTCGTAGGACTGTGTATGTTTTTAAAAGCAGTGTGAGAGATCGTACAAGGCCCCTACTTATTTTAGGACTGTCAGGGACAACGTATCTCCCCATCCGTAATATAAGGGACCTTTACGCGAGTTATGATAAAAGTCGAAAATATGGGCGACATCATGATTTGTGTAAGGGATGTATCGAGTTTGCGGATGATATAGTGAAACATTGTAAAGATTGCCACATGGTATGTGAGCAGTGTAAAAGCTCCAAATGTGAAAGCCGTGTAGTTGAAGCTGAGAAGAGGGACTGTGATGTGTGTAGACGCACATTTTTCAATAATAACTGTTTTGAGCTCCATAAATCAATTGGCACGTGCAGGAAAATGAGAATCTGTGAATGTGGTATGTTTCATATGATGGATAATTGGGGAATTTCAAGCATAAATGTTATGAAATTCACTGTCCTACATGCCATGAGAAATATAAGGCGGATGGAGTAAAGCATGTATGTTATATGAAAGATGCTAAGCCTAAAAATAACCCTTGTATAACTGTGTACTACGATATAGAAACATACACGAACGCAGAAACCAAAGAGGTTATTCCACATTTACTTGTAAGCCAGACTATCTGTGATGAGTGTATGGAGATCGAGTGTGATGAGTGTCACAAATGCGGTAAACGTACAAACGTTTTTAAAACGAGTGCCTACGATAGCCCTGTGAAACTCTTTGTGTCCTATATTGTCAAGCTAGCGGACAAGTTAAAAAAATGACTGTATATTCTCGCCCATAACGGGGCAAAATTTGACACACAGTTCCTTTATAAGGAGTTGCTTGAGCACGAGTCATCTGAGATATTTACAGGTGATCCCTTGAAAAGAGGCAACAAGCTAATACAGATGCAAATAAGAGGTAATGTACAGTTTAAAGACACTTTATTATTCACACCTTGTAAATTAGCAAAGCTACCCAAGGTGATGGGCGTAGCTGCTGAAGTTTCAAAAGGATATTTCCCTTACACATTCCTCACTAGCGAAACTTTAAATTACGTAGGACTACCTCCACCCAAACATTACTTTAACTATGAATGTATGAGTACAGATGAACGTGAAGATTTTGACCGATACTACAACAGTTTTAATGAATCTAGTCCTTATAATATAGCTGATGAATGTGAGCGTTATTGCGTGAATGATGTGCGCGTGCTTAGAGTATGTTTCCAGGCCTTTAGAAGGATGTACATAGGCCGTTTCAAATGCGATCCGTTGCAAGTCGCAACCACCATCGCCTCATTATGTTTTACGGTGTTCAAGAATAACTTCATGCCTAAAGACACCTTAGCCATTATTCACAGAAACAATCCCCGCAGTTATGGGCACAAGGCTATTTACTGGCTCATACACCTACAGCAGCAGACAGGTGTATACATAAAGCATGCCCGCAACACGGGTGAAGTACCCATTAAGATTAATGGTCGTGTTTTTTGGGTTGATGGTCTAAGTGAAAACCGTGCCACTGGTGAGAAGACTGTGTACTCCTTTAACGGTTGCTGGTGGCACGGATGCCCCCGTCCTGAGTGTGGAATCGCAGGAGATATCCACGGTAGATCTCCTGCCGACTGTCTTGCGTGGACCCGCACCCGCGATCAACTTATAGGATCCCAGTTCACTCACAAAGTCTTGTGGGAGCATGAGTATGATGCACGGATGGAGACAGACGGACAGTACCGTGAAGAAATAAACACGATCAAGCGTTCAATGGTGCTGGATCCTCTCAAATGCGGTGATAGCTTGTTCGGAGGGCGTACAAATCCCTTCAAGCTATACTTTCCGCCTACGGAGGGTGTGAAACTCCATTACTACGACTTCTGTTCTTTATACCCCTACGTGATGAAGAACAATCCGTACCCCGTAGGTGCGCCTGAGAAACTGGTGGGCCTGACCTACCCTCCATCACGAGTTCTCAAGAAATTTGAACGGGTACTATTTCGGCCTTTCTTTCGTAGACGTACTCCCCCTCGCGATTTATGGATGCCGATCTTACCCGTCGTTATCGATCACAAGCTCATGTTTCCCTTGTGCGTGAAGTGCGCAGAAGAGAACAATGGTGATTGTGACCATACAACCCACCAGCGTAAGATTAGAGGTGTATATACAAGTCCAGAGCTGGATCTAGCTGTTCGCCATGGCTACAGCATATTGAAGATACATGAGGTGTGGAGGTTTCAGAAGCTACCCAACCTTTTCACGCCATATATAAACGCTTTTTTGAAAGATAAGGTCGAAGCATCAGGGTATCCGCGAGGAGTTGATACCGAAGATGAAAAGTCGGCCTATATTCAACGTTACCGTGACCGTGAAGGTATACAGCTTGACCGTTCCCAAATTGTAAAGAACCCTGGCAAGCGCTTTAGTGCAAAGTTGTGTCTAAACAGTCTTTGGGGAAAATTTGCACAGAATACCGGCAAAGGGAACGTTCATTTGGCACAAAGTTATAGTGAAGTCTGGGATTATGCCAATGCTCCCGATAAAGAGGTCATGGAGATCATGAATGTAGGTAATACTTACATAATAAAGTACAACAATACCGAATTGGCCACAGATACCTCACGGGTTACAAACATACCTGTAGCCAGCTTCACAACGGCCTACGCACGCATCAAACTTTGGGGCTTATTGCATTCTCTTGGGCGGAGGGTATTGTACGCTGATACAGATAGTGTGATATTCACAGAGAGGAGGGTGAATACATGCCTCCTATTGGTGAATTCCTCGGTGAGTTGACTGATGAGATCAAGGATGAGTATGGAGACACCGCATACGCCGACTCTTTTGTCTCAACAGGACCAAAAACTTATGGGGTACGGGTGAGGGTGGGGGAGGATATGAAATATATCGTGAAGGCAAAGGGTATCACGCTCAACCATGCGAATCGGCGGGTCGTTAACTTTGAATCGTTGAAGGATCTAGTGTGTTTGGATGATGATGAGGGCGATCGGCCGCCCCAACTAACTGTAGGCACCCACAATTTTCGGGCGCAGAAGCTGGGGGCGTGAAGGAACTTAGGGGTACAAAGGTGTGCCGTAACACCTATAGGAAACGTTACCAGTTACCTGGTACCTATGATACCGTACCCTTTGGATACCATAATCTTTGATGTGTCTATTGTTAACTTATTTATTACACGTATTTGTAAATATATACCTTGAATATAATCTTTGATGTGTCTATTGTAACTTATTTATTACACGTATTTGTAAATATATATACACCTTGAATATTTCGTTTATTAAATAAATCGTGTTTCAATTAGCGTTTCAATTTCTCCTTTGTGTGTGTGTGTGTGTGTGTGTTGTGTGGAGGTGAAAGTTCTAAGCTCCGCCCACTGTAAGACCAGCAACGTGAGTCATGCTACTACCTGGGCTTCCCTGCGTGCTCAGTTGATCGCAGTAAGCCCTGGACATCAGACGTGTATTCTCCCGCGTAGACAGAAAATAGTAATGGCTACCGTTAATATTGCTCGTTCGACGTTTATGAAATGGTATTCTGCAGTGTCAAGATGTAGTGGATACTGAAAAACTCCCTATTCCCCCTCCTTTGACGCTTTTAATATTACAGTGAATCGTGCGAAGGAGCAAGATGTACAAATACTCTATGGCTATTCTGGTGAGCGTTGTAGGATTTCGTGGGACAAGTGATGTATTGAACTATGTTGTAGGACTAAACTTTATAAAGGCTCACATATACCGTGAAGTAAAAGAAACACGTTCAGAAGATAAACAGCGATTATGGAGAGTGAGTCTTGTTGATGAGTGGTGTAACAAGCGTTATGTCATGTTGCATCATACCGAGTACTCGTACCCTGCGTCTGAAAATGTAAATCTCGTCATCATGGAAAATCTTAAGTATTTTTATCACTATATTAATATATATAATGAAGTTTGTAGGGAGGTTGTGGCTAATGCCCTGTGTGAGTTTTTAACAGACTTTAGAGACGAGTATCGCTTGTTAAACAAAAAGGAAAAATATGGGCATATGTTCCTCTCAAATAGTGCGCCGGAATGTGAAGATGTTTAGTTTGTGGAAATGGTGAGTGGTAAAACAAAACCGTTATAAAATGTGTTTAGTTCGTGAAAATTACCCTGAAGGAAAATGCCTGGTGCGTATTCGGGGAAGTGGGAGTGATAAAACATTAAAACCGAAATTAATTCTTGTATCGGAAAAAACACCTGCCCAATATAATGGGATACAACGATTCATGTTGGATCAGCGCCCTACATGTTTCATTAGATTATGGTGTGACTCGCTCCTCCCGTCGAACCGTCGTGTTGCATGTGCCTCATAGTTATCTCAGAGCTTGAACCGAGTGGACGTGCGCTCCTCGAATACGATGAAACTTCCTTTGAGCAGCATTCTCAACGCCGTGTACGATGTGTCCGTGACGAAGTCGTTGCGCGTGTTCAGGCGTAAATCCGGTGCCGTTAACTATATACTAGAAGCGGATTGTAGACAAACAAACAAACGGAATGTTGTTTATTTAAGTGTCGAGGAGATGAATAGAATCTTCGTGATAGTTGAGAAGTGGAGTGGGGATCGTCATAAAATTCCTACAGGTGTAGGTACAAGAAGAGAACAGATTAGTGACACCCCCTCATATGCCATTGTTTCTACGTTGTGTATAAATAACAATCGGCCATGCATTGATATACGGTTGATGTGGAAGAATGCTCCTGATAATGCTCTTCATCCTACGCGAAACCGTTTCATCCTCGACAGAATGTTTGAAATCGTCGGATTCCGCAAGCTGAAACCTATATTAGACGCGCGTGTTACGGATATGCTTTATTTTGATACGGTTCTTGAATACGCATACACCGCTCTGCTCGATGGGTTTACCGAGTGTAGGGTTGAACAAGGTGAGAATGGTCTAGAGCTGGATACTTATTTAAAAAGTTTAGACTCTTTGAAATATCATGAACTTTGGTACAAAACACTTGATCGGTAAAGGGCTGAGCTCACCTACACTGTTCACCCTGAAGAACTATTTATTTATATAACGAGCAGCTGTCGTAACGATTTAGAAGATTATTTCAACTGTCGCTATGCAGTGTGAAGAAGAGTTCACGACTGAAAAGCTCGCGACGGTAGAAATAAACCTTCGATTGGAAAGGCGTGTTTATAAACTTATTTTTACGTTGTGGCTAACGATGAACTCTTTGTCCATGATTTTGATTGTATTCTAGACGTATTTAAAGATAACTTGCCAACCGGTTATAAAGTGGGAACAAAAATAGTACTGAACGATATGAAGGCCCTTCATATCGAGTACAGGTTTCCCTATACCTTAAGCGGTGAAATATTATTAAACCGCGTATACTGCGTAATGCAGAGCAATAATGCTGTAATTGTAGACTCGATTAAGTGCGAGTTTAGTATTTTGAAAAAAAGTGAAATGTACTTATATATTTAACATAATTGTGTATATACATTTCTGCTATATTGATGGTTATACGATTTCTAATTTATTATTTTGTGCGGTAGAAGATAAAGTGAATGTATTTATTTATTTAACATAATTGTGTGTGTGTGTGTATATTTCTGCTATATTGATGGTTATATTATTTCTTATTTTTTATTTTTTTTTATAATTCCAATGTATATTTATTTCCTATATATTTCCATAATATAATTGTGTATATTTCTCCTGTACTGTTATATTGACATATATTTTTTTATTATATACATATTTCTTATACTATTATTATTTTTTGATCATTCCAATGTATATTTATTTTCTATATATTTACAATATTTAATAAACAGAATGATGTAATGTTGTTTTATTTAATTCTTTTAGTTGTAAACAACTATACCAAATGGCTGGTTACGCCTTCTAAGCGTACTGACGGATTTCTAAGCCAACTGTGAAGAAATAATTAAATAAATGGCACAATCCTCAACCTGAACCATTTACGCCTTCTAAGCCAACAGTCAATAATATATGCTTTATTTAAATAAATAGCACAACTTGGTAACTCATCCTGTACAAGCCAATTACGCCTTCTAAGCCAACTGGTTGATTAGGGGCCTATAAGATGACGGCGGGTCGGCTGAAGTGTTAATATGCACTTGGCTCCTGCCAGGTGAACATCTCTTCCTTCCTCTCCTCCTGTCTTTCTCTTGGGGGATAACGCCGCCCCCAAGTTTCATGACCCCTTGTTGCACCTGCAGCATTCCCCACCCCCCTTGATTGCATACCCCTCCCCTTTGCAGCATTGATCATTATATCTTGCAACATTCCTGCACTCTCCCATTTTGCGCCCATACTACTAGTATAGTTTTGCATTATAAAGCGTTTTTCTTCAATTACTTTTTTTGATAGAACACTTCGTTTTTATGTTATGAGCATATTTTTATTTATGGACAACCGGCTGATGGCCATTTTGCTTTTATGTAAAAATGCGAGAGATGGTTTGAGTTACAAACATTAAATGACTGAATACATCTTTTTATGTTCTAATACACCAAAAAACAAGTGAGGCAAATAAATTTGAAATAAAAAATTGTTTCACTCCGCCCTAATATATATATATATATATATATATATATATATATATATATATATTAGTCCATTTTTCGAATTACTTACATATATATCGAAAAATAATTTTTTCGATATAAAAAGTCTTAATTACCGAAGCGTAATTATAGTAATTAATTTTAAAATGTAATTTTCTCTCTTCGGACAAAAATTTTTTTAATTATATCATATGTTCAGTTTAATACTCGTATTATATATTTTTTTAAATAATCGTATACAGGGTGTCCCCCCCCCCAAAATGCCCCTATTTTTATTTGCCCGTTATTTTATAATGATGTATCTGTTATTATTGGGGTTTCACCTTCAGAAACGTAACGGGGAGGGGGTTACTCCCCATATCCCTGTTGCTAAATTCAACATTTGGCTCGCTGTTGGGTAGTATGAAACTGGAAAAGCAGGAACGGTAAAGGAAATTCGCATCGTCAGATGCTACAAAATTTCCATTTACCACAACTCATTAGTTTATCCCGTAAAAGAAATAATTGCATTACCCCAGATTTACCACGGTTTCACCAGGATGGAGCACCTCCACACACTGCTCGTGAAACTCGCAACTTTTTGAGGAAGTATTTTTCCGAGCGACTAATCGGGACTAGTATTTCATGGACTGCTTTCGATTTTCCTACGAAATTGCAAACAAGGGCAGTCGATGACCCTGATTTTGTTTCTGCAATCGGTTTTCTTGAGAAATGATAAAGAAAAATGTTATTGGATATTGAATAAATTTATTTACTGAAACGACGCAATACACTCCATCTTTTTGAATAAGTCCGAGCTGGTGTGGCGCTTACGCCATACAAATTCACAAAGGTACGAGTCAAGTTGGTCGCGATCTGTTCCGCATCGCAGTTTGTTCGATTGTTTCAATGAATTCCACAAGCTTTCCACCTGCTGAGTGTGAGCTCCAGTAGATGGGTCGGTAAAGTTCATGCTGTGGTTAACAGTGTAATGCGAATAATTGTACCCAGCGAGATGATCAATGCCCTCGTACGCCTTCCACATGTCGCTCATGATCGTGGACCCTGGAAGAATGGATGCCTTTATAGTCAACTAACGTCCGATCGCGCTTGGGAACAACGTAGAGAAACACGACTCCTGATTCTCTACAAACTCCACCAAATACCCACTGCTGTGGCAACACGCCTTGTTTATTGTTTTTCCGGCGAGAATATAATGTCTCGTCAATTTCGACAGTACAACCAGGTCCGCCGATTTTCGTGTTATTTTTCAAAATATTATCAGCACACCTTCTCGAAGATAACTGTTGTAGTCGATCACGGTTGTGTGTGCCATACCAAGTTCATCTGCACAGAACTTCAAATTGGTGTACTGCTTCGTCCAGGCGTATATGAACGCTACAATTTTTGATAGCGGTAGCGTTGAGCCCTCTAGCCAGGTACCTTTGCGTACCGAAACGTTTTCGTTGCACATGCTCTTCTGGCAACGCCAGGTCCGCACACCAGCCAAGCACTTAATTGCCATGTTGTGCTTGCGTTTACATAACTTTTTCTTAGGAATAACATCATGTTCCTGGAAAAACTTTACTGCGGATTCATCGTCAGGCACATTTTGCCATAGCCACTTCAAATTAATACAAACATCACTCATTGTCCTTCAAAAAAAATGACAAGAATTAGTGCGATATCTTGCAAAAAACACTAGTACAGGGTGTACATAAAGTCAGGATCTATTTTTGTGAAGCACTTGGAAATTATATGGAATACAATCATAAAGTGATAAAGTGGTAACATTTATTAAATAATTAAGAGTAGGATTCGACGTGACGCCCATCAGTATCCCTGCACAGCTCAAATCGTTCGGCAGCATTTCTAAACACATTCTGGAGCATTTGCGGGGTTATGTTATCTGCAGCAGTTCGTATACGTGTACGTAAGTTTTCAAGACTCGTAATCTTCGTCTGATAGACGTGCGATTTGATAAAGCCCCATGCAAAGAAATCTAAAGGGGTTCAATCTGGTGATCTCGCTGGCCAAGGTCTGTTGCTTCCGCGTTCGATCCAGCGATTTGGAAAACGTCCATTTAGATAATCCTGAACAATTTTGGCATAGTGACAAGGAGCACCATCATGTTGATAGACGACGGGGATAGGATTGTTAGTACCGTCGTCTATCAACATGATGGTGCTCCTTGTCACTATGCCAAAATTGTTCAGGATTATCTAAATGGACGTTTTCCAAATCGCTGGATCGGACGCGGAAGCAACAGACCTTGGCCAGCGAGATCACCAGATTGAACCCTTTTAGATTTCTTTGCATGGGGCTTTATCAAATCGCACGTCTATCAGACGAAGATTACGAGTCTTGAAAACTTACGTACACGTATACGAACTGCTGCAGATAACATAACCCCGCAAATGCTCCAGAATGTGTTTAGAAATGCTGCCGAACGATTTGAGCTGTGCAGGGATACTGATGGGCGTCACGTCGAATCCTACTCTTAATTATTTAATAAATGTTACCACTTTATCATTTTATGATTGAATTCCATATAATTTCCAAGTGCTTCACAAAAAAAGATCCTGACTTTATGTACACCATGTATAAGAAACTCGATTAGGTTAGGTTAGGTTAGGTTTCTCAAGAAAACCGATTGCAGAAACAAAATCATGGTCATCGACTGCCCTTGTTTGCAATTTCGTAGGAAAATCGAGAGCAGTCCATGAAACATATTAGGTCTGACTAATCTCCCTTCATGGGCCAGTGGAATGGCCCACATACTCACCTCACTTCTATTAGGTAATCAGCAACATCCCAGCCGAGCTATTTCCAAAAATGATGTCAAACATTTGTGTTAGGTTGAATACTGCTTCCGAAACCTGGTAGCACCGAAAGTGAATAGGCCCCTATTAGCCCAAAATTTAAACATAGATAAAATATGACGGGAAGTTAATTGAGGAAAATTGTAATTTAAATAATAATAATAATAATAATAATAATAATAATAATATCTGATACAAATTCACATTATACTTTTCTTGATAAGATTTTAATTTTGCACGATGTTCACTTATTCAAAAAAAAAAAAAAAAACATTTTAACTTTTCCAATTAACTTGATTTTGTGGAGCTCTAAAACTAAGTAAAGACGTACTAAAACCCAAATGAGACACGTTACAACGAATTCTAAAACAGTTGAAATGATGTCTCGCGTCGATACTTCAAATCTCATGATCTCCTTATGGCAAAATTTTTACATTTTGTAAAGTCCCCAAATGAAGTCTTTAAAAAAAAGTGGGCGAGGGGGATATTTTTCAAGGTCTTTTGGCCGCGTTGTACAATAGAATCAGATACGCCATGCAAGGAGCCTATATCTTATATATCTTATACCGGGTGGGCCAAAAAACTATTACCCAACTTCTGAAAAAATATTGTGGGCTCACCTTGTATATTGATCTTACTGCTGAGGCCGTTTGTTGTACCCATACTTTTACTCTTTCAAACGCTGGCTTTGAATCTAGATTCAACGCCCCAGGAGTAGAGGTACAGGCTCACAACTGGAGGGAGGTATCAGAATATGTGCTCAATTGAAAGGCGGTCAAAGTCAGCACTGATACTTTTCAGATGACAGTCAGTTTATCCATAAATAATTAATTTTCCTAGTTTTTACACAAAATAATTAATTTATTTCCTTTTTTCATTTCAGACCATCATTTTGCTATAGTTGGTGAACAAGTTATAACATAAGAATACTCTTTGGAAGATGAAGCATTGATATTGAACCTGCCTAAGGAGAAACACTTGGGTGCAAAATGAATGAGAAAGAGTTTCCAAGTAAACGATGGACGATACCAGGACTTCAATATCTCATAAAGAAAATCGATATTACAGGGTCGACCAAACGAAAAGAAAGCAGTCGAAGGCCAAAAACATCATGTACTGAGGAAAATATTTCAAAAACTATTTTGACATTTCAAAAACTACTGATATTTCTCGCTCTAGTGTTCGTCGTATAGTAAAAGATGATCTGGGTCTTAAATGTTTTAAAAAAGTCGAAGTTCATAAGCTATCTGCATCAAATAAGCAAGCAAAAGTTGAAAAATGTCGTGCTCTGTTAGATCGATTCCCAGAGAGAGAAGTGTCGAAAATATGGTTCAGCGACGAGAAGACCTTCAACAATAAACACAAAATGACCGAGTTTATGCAAGACAGGACAAAAAATCTACCAGTCTCGATCGACTTTGCAGGAAACGTCCGCATTTTTCTCAAAAAGTCATGGTTTCCATCTTTATTTCAAGGTTAGGGAAGTCGGAGATTGTTTTTGTTGATCAAAATGCCAAAATCACTGCTGCTTATTACCAAGAAAAATCTTGATGCGGTACGTAATGCCGTCGATAAGGAGAAGTCAAGGTTGCAAGCGTGCATTGATAATGGAGGAGGGCACATTCCGCATAATCTTGGACTCAATTAGGTAACTGTATAGAAACAAAGTTTTTCTACCCGTGTCTGTATAACAGCGAATTACAAAAATCCAACTTCACCACGAGATAGACCATGAAATTCTATACAGGACACATATACTGATTGTACAAATAACATTTGATAAAGGTAAAATTATATTGTTCAAAATCAGGTTGTTTTTTTTGGCCCACCCTGTATATCGTCATTCCGTGACGAGGTGTACTTCTGAATACACGAAAGGCCTTGGAATCATTTTTCTTTTTCCTTGTGAGTTTGCATTATTATATATATATATATATATAAACAAAGAACCACAGGGAAAAGGAAAAGGAAACACGAAGTCCGAGCGCTTTCGTGATATATTCACATCTTCAGGGACAAGAAAGAAATTTCTTTCTTGTCCCTGAAGATGTGAATACATCACGAAAGCGCTCGGACTTCGTGTTTCCTTTTCCTTTTCCCTGTGGTTTCTTTGCTTATTAAAAAGATCACATCGTCGCTAATGCGTTCCTGGTAAAGACGACGATATTCAAAACAACGCTGTTCAAGGAATGTAACCTATGGGAAATAAGAGGTTCCGTTCTCAGATTTTTTTTTTGTGTCAAAATCAGGATTTTTGCATTACAAATACAGTACAAATACACTCGTCTTAACAGCTCAATCACAGGAAAAATCAATAAGAAACTGTTCAATTCAAACCTTTTATTTAAACACTAAAATTTATAATACGAACGAAAAAATTATATTGGAAATTATTTTTAAGCAAAACATTTGTCTGCTGTTCAATTTAAACTTTTTATTAAACATGAAAAGCGGGAAGGGTGATGCTGCCAAGCGTAAGACGACGAAGTAGCAAAACCCAAGACGATGATGTAAATCTTAGTCGCAAGCATAGCAACGACGAAAGCGCAAAACGATGATGTTCAAAACAACGATGTTCAAGGTATTACTGTATATATATGCGAACGACTGTAGTTAAGTAGGTAACATAATTTCGCTATAAGCGAAGTGAAAACACTGAGGTCGAAAGTGTTCGAATCCCGATTGTGTTGGTTAATAACAATAATAATAATAATCCAGTTAGTGCGGCAATGGGGCACAATCTTCTGGCCTGAGCGATGAGCTAGTTTGTGGTCCTCTTCATTGATCATTACACTGGTATGCATCAATTTTGCTGTCAAGGGTTTTGTAAGTGGTTCTTATAGAGTTTTTCCTGCTGATTTCGAATCTGCAATCCGTTTTTCTCAATCAGCTCACGTTATCCGGCTTTGGCCTCATAAGTAAAATATAATTTTTCGTGATTTTGTCAAAGCGGAATTGGAACAGTAACATCTATCATCACTTGTTTCACTTGTATATCTTTTTTTACTTTTCAGGCATATAGATAAAATATTTCATAATGAATAGAGCGTGTAAAAATGATCCCAATAGATTCTGCTACATATGTGGGACGGTTACCATGCCAAATAACCAGTCCCAAATCACTAAATTTGTGAAGACAATGTATAGAGCATACTTTGGAATTAAGCTAGGGGACCAGGACAAAAATTTCGCCCCTCATATGTGCTGCAAGACGTGCATTGAAAATTTGAGAAGATGGAGCAAAGGCAGAGCGAAATCTTTGCCTTTTGGAATTCCCATGATTTGGAGAGAAGGAAAGGATCACGTGACAGATTGCTATTTCTGCATGACAAACCTCCAAGGTGGGCTTATAAATTTATTTTTCTTAAATATTTTGAAATCCTCGTATGAAACTTGACATAATATTCACCATAATGTAATATTCACCATATATAGCATAATATTCACCATAATGGTAATCATACATTTACATATATCTATTGTTATAGAAAATACATTTACACATACATATTGTTATACAAGTTACATTTACATATACAATGAATGTATATTTTCTTTCTTTTTCATTCATATTGTCCCCGAAGGGACAATATAAATGAAAAAGAAAGAAAATATACAGACTCCATCGACCTATTTCATATCTTACAGACCGCAGCCTTCCCTCACGAGCCGCCACTGTCTGAATGCTTCTTCTATTTCATATGCAAGTTTTATATCCATGTTTCTGTGTTTCTATTTTCAGGAGTTAACAAGAAGAATAAACACATTGTTGTATACCCTGACATTCCTTCTGCTATGAGACCTGTACCCCATGGTCCTGGAATTCCAATACCCGACCCACCTCAAACCCTGGACTTCGATGATTCTGATGATGAATCAATGACCAATGCCAATGACCAGTCCCAGTCGTATATACACAAAATACCCGCTTCAAATGAGCCGAGGCCTCTCAACCAGGCCAAACTTAATGATCTTACCAGGGATTTAGGACTTTCCAAATTAGCTGCCGAGATCTTGGGCTCATGACTTCGAGAGGACAACTTGCTGGCTCCGGGAACAACATTCTCCTGGTATAGGAAACGAGAGGAAGAATTCCGCAAGTTTTTTGCAGTGCACGAAAATACCTCTTCCTTAGTGTACTGCTGCAATGTTGAGGGGCTAATCGAATCCTTGGGCCTGCCATATAACGCATCAGAATGGAGGCTATTTATAGACTCGTCTAAACGAAGTTTGAAAGCAGTACTTCTCAACATTGGGAATAGGGTTGCATCAGTCCCTGTAGCACATTCCGTACAACTTACTGAGAGCTACGATAACATGAAAATTTTACTGGATGCTCTCGTATACGACCAACATAACTGGAGGATCTGTGGAGATTTGAAGGTAATACTAATATCATAAGTAAACTATTGCTATTGACTATGTTGTTTTTCCAAAGGTTATTTGAGAGCGTATAAGAACACTTAACTTCTCCACAGAAGTGATACAGTCCAATGCATAGATTTTTTATCTGATAGAACAAATTCTCTAAATTCTTTAAATATTTTCATTTTTTTTCAGATTGTGGCATTTGTATTGGGAATGCAAGAGGGATACACGAAATACCCATGTTTCCTCTGCAAATGGGATAGCCGAGCGGATGAGAAGCACTATGCACAGCGTGAATGGGCATCCAGAGAGAATTTTGAACCTGGGTCGCATAATGTCGTTTCAGTGCCCCTTGTACCGGTAACCAACAAAAGTTTTGCTCCCACCACTTCATATTAAGCTGGGCTTGATGAAAAATTTCATCAAATCAATGAATAAGGAGGGTTCAGCATTCCGATATCTCGAGAGTAAATTTCCTCATATATCTGATGCTAAACTAAATGCTGGGGTTTTTGATGGTCCTCAAATTCGAACTTTGATCAAGGATACTCAGTTCGAAACGCAATGACTCCAACTGAGAAGAATGCCTGGCAGGCATTCAAATCAGTTGTCACTGATTTTCTTGGCAAGCGTAGAAGTCCAGAATACGAGTCCGTTGTCGAAAACTTGATGGAAGCTTTCAAAGCTCATGGGTCGCGCATGTCCATAAAAATGCACTTTTTGTGGTCCCACTTGGACTATTTTCCTGAAAATTGCGGGGATTATAGTGAGGAACAGGGTGAACGATTTCACCAAGATATCAAAATAGTGGAAGAGAGGTACCAGGGAAACTGGGATATCAATATGCTGGCGGACTATTGCTGGTGTTTGAATCGAGACGTGCCCGAAGAAAAACACAGACGGAAAGCCAAAAAAACTTCATTCCTTCCTCAATAAACTTTTTTCCATATTCATTGTATGAATAAAAGTATTTATTCACACAATGTTTTCATTTTTCACGAGTGTTCTTATAATATTACTCGTATCTACAGTGTTTAAGCTAAAAAAATCAATAAACTTGGGGGTAAAATTGGACTTATAATAAATGGCCAATAGAGAAAAAACCTGACCTGATTGAGGAAAACCAATGTCATTTTCGAATTCAGCATGGTCGAATTATATAATATGAGTTGAAAAAACTCTCACAGCAGACAAAAAAATTTCATATGCATACCAGTGTTATATGCTGTACATTTCAGCAATCATCTCTTGTGTTTATACCACCTGAACTCAAACCATCATTTTGCATGACGTCACGGGATCGTGCATGGCGTACTATTTAAACCTGAAATTCAGCAAATGGAAGCAGCGCTGAATTAAGTATGGTGAGGGTGGAGGATAATGGAGGTGGATTAAAATTGGGTTTTGGGTAACCATAAAAAAAGGTTGGAAACCACTGATTTATAATTTATATGGTTTATATGATTTAATTAATTCGTATAATTAAACTTTAAAAGTGTAAAAATTACCACTAAGTTTTGTAAAATGGTAAAATACAGAAATTCAATTTATTATTTAACATTTGAAAACCAAAAAGATGCTTCATTTCAAAATGACGTTTCAGAATTTGTTTTCCGAGGCGAAGGCGACAATTTGAGTTCATGACAGCAGAAATGATGATGAACTGCGCCCCAGAGAAGACTTCGTATATCTTCTCTCGACTGAGGTAGCGCGGTTCAATGCAGTTATTATCTCCAGCTGCGTGGTGATTTCAAGTCGAGTGAGAACGCACTATTTCCTCTTCTGGCATAATTGTTGGTTGTTTCAGCACCTCACATTTATGTATAGGGCGTGTGGAAGCCTGGGAGGGGTATCATAATGCCCCCCCCCCCACTTGTCGAACTGGACCTAGCGACAAAATTCTATTAAATTTAATGTTTGAAATGCAACATAATTCGCACCAATACATAATGTCCCCATTCAAGAGCTCGAGGACGGACATTTAAAAAATACCAGCGCGAAAGGGTTAAAGAATAAATGTAAAAAAAAATAATAATTTTACTCTTATAATATATTGTATTTAACGATATACTGCAACGCTCTTTACAATAATTAAACTATTGTATCCAATTTCAAGTTTTAATTTTAAAAGTTTGCGAGTGTTTGCCAAATATATTATATTAGTTTAAGAAAACTGTAACTAATTCTCCAATAAAATATATATTTATTTGAGATTATCAGCTGTAAGTTGTTAGCTGCAGCGAGTGAATGTCTGGTCATTCTCCAGTCGATTACGACACGAATGCGCGAGTCTCGATGCGCCCGCTGACGTTCCCCAGTAGTATAGCCGCAAAATGGACGAGTGCAAGAATGTTGCAATGTCGCAAGAGATAATGATCAATGTTGCAAAGGGGGATATGTTGCAAATGGGGCGGGGGTATGTTGCAAAGGTGAGGGGTATGCAATGAAGGAGGCGGGGTGTGCAACAACTCAATGCTGCAAAGGGGGTGGGGGATGCTGCAGGTGCAACAAGGGGTCATGAAACTTGGAGGCGGCGTTATCCTCTAAGAGAAAGACAGGAGGAGAGAAAGCAAGAGAGATGTTGACTTGGCAGGAGCCAGGTGCACACTAAGACTTCAGCCGAGTGGCCAGTCTTATATGCCCCTAATCAGCCAGTTGGCTCAGAAGGAACCAAGGGGGAGAGGGGCGGTTGGAGAGGAAGGGGTCTTCGGGGGGAGAAGGAAGGATGACCTCCCCCCAAAGGGGTTGCCTTAACCTAAGAGAGAAAGAGAAAGGATAGACGGAGGAGGGCTTTGGGGGACAAGGTGGGACGTCCTAACTCCCCAAAGGGAAACTAAGCTAAGTCTTAACCTATGAAGGGAGGAAGGAGAGATCTTTATTCCACCGGAGTCCGAAGCATTATGAAGGTCCCGAAGCCAAGCCGGTCTTATATAGAGGAAGGTTGAGTTGCCAGATACCATTTTTTATTTTAATTGTACAGGTATACATTATTAGGGTGAGTTGCTAAACACCACCATTTATTTTAATTCGTTACCAAAGCAAACGTACTTTCTGAAACCGAAATTGACAATAAAAAATTCAATGTTTATTAATTATTGTAAATAAATAGAATTGCCTTCTACTGCACAAAAAATATAACGGAACGTACAATCTTCAAAATAATAGTTCAGAAGAAATACACACATACACACACACACACACACATTCAACAACTTTCTCCTTACCTTATATATATATATATATATATATATATATATATATATATAATCACATTAACTGTATCTTTTATTTTGTCATTCTTCTATATATATATAATATATATATATATTATATATATATATATATATATATAATATAATCATATTAACTGTGTCTTTATTTTGTCATTCCTTATATATATATATATATATATATATATATATATATATATATATAAACGGATTTTCACCTTAAAGTTAATTTATTAAAACAATATTAACATTAAAAAATTCACTAAAGAATTGGCTTACCAAAAGAAATCGTTCCATTAACATATTCTCAAATCTATACACACACAAACACACACACAATTATATTAAATAACACAGGCATGCGATGGAAAAACTTTTTTCATAATTTTAGCTGTTTACAATGTATTTTTGTGTGCTGAATTCGAAAAACAATAAAAATGTCATACGGCACTTATTTCACAAATTCGATTTTTTTGTGAAGCGACTTCGAGAAAATGTCAGATTTCCGGAAATTACTAGAAACTTCTAAGAGACTATAAATACTGGGTTGCCAAGCCGTATGAGTCAGTTGTTACTCAGTGGTGTCAATAATCCAGCAGGGTTGAAGCACCTTAAACAAAAAAAAAAAAAAAAAAAATTGTTACTCAGATTTCATGACGTGCGCACAATGATTCATCCGAAGCGAATTTTTTCAGTGATTTTGAGTTGTTTTTTGTTTTATATCAGCGAACTAGCGTGTTTTGATAGTGTTAAGAAAGCCTTATTTAGCCTTTATTAAATTAAATTCAAGACTCTTATTGTGTTCTGGGTACTGTAGTAAGTTGTGAATCATGGCTAGCCGTGGATGTGTCAACAGTCCCGACAGCTTCTGCTACATATGCGGGGAATTTGTGATCAAGAAACATCAAAGAAACGTAACAAATTTTATTCGGCAAGTGTACCATGCCTACTTTGGAATGAAACTAGGAGACCAAGACAAACCATGGGCACCACACAAAGTTTGTTTATTTGCGTAGAGGTTCTAAGGAAATGGTGTAAAGGCAAAAAGAAAGCATTCAGATTTGGTGTGCCAATGGTATGGAGGGAGCCAAAAAATCACTGTGATGACTGCTATTTTTGCTCTTGTGATGTTAAAGGCTATAACTCAAAAAATAAGAAAGCCATATTCTATCCAAATCTTCCATCAGCTTTTCGACCTGTTCCTCATGGGCCAGAAGTTCCAGTTCCGCTTCCACCAGAAACATTGGAAGATTTGCCTAGTAATTCTGGTTCAGATACTGATCATGAAGAATTTCAGTGTGATATAGGAAGTCAAGACCCCCAGTTGTTCACTCAATCTGAACTAAACGATTTAGTGACAGATTTGGGATTATCCAAGGAATCTGCTGAACTCTTAGGCTCCAGATTAAAAGAAAGAAATTTATTATCAGCTGGAACATCGATATATTTGTATAGAAGAGAAAAGGAGTTTATTCACTACTTTTCACATGAGGGCAATTTAGTTTACTGTAGTGATATTGATGGTTTGGTACAGGCATTTGGCATTGAGTACAAAGCGGATGAATGGAGACTTTTTATCGACTCTTCTAAAAGAAGTCTAAAAGCTGTTCTTTTGCACAATGGGAACAAGTATGCCTCTGTACCTGTTGGTCACTCGGTACATCTCCAAGAAAGTTATGAGAATTTGGAATTGGTTCTTACAAAGATAAAATATTATGATCATCACTGGATGAATTTTGGAGACCTTAAGGTATTGTGCATGCTTCTGGGGCAGCAGGGAGGATATACTAAGTTCCCATGTTTCCTTTGTGAATGGGATAGCAGAGCAAAGAGTCAACACTGGGAGCAAAAACACTGGCCACAAAGAAGATCTCTAGAACCTGGAAGCAAGAATATTTTGCGCAAAAATCTTGTTGACCCAAAGAAAGTACTTCTACCACCTCTTCATATTAAACTAGGCCTTATGAAACAGTTTGTTAAGGCATTAGAAAAAAGTGGAGAATGATTTAAGTACCTCTGCAAGAAGTTCCCTAACCTATCAGAAGCAAAATTAAAAGAAGGTATTTTTGTAGGCCCAGACATTAGAAGACTGCTGTCAGATGAAAACTTCTTGTCTACGATGACTGAAGTAGAAAAAGAGGCTTGGAATTCCTTCAAAAGTGTGGTTACTAAGTTCCTTGGGAATAATAAGGACCCTGAATATGCACTCATTGTTGAAAACATGCTGGAGAAATTCAAAGCTTTGGGATGCTCAATGAGTATCAAAATTCATTTCTTGAATGCACACTTGGACTTTTTCCCAGAAAATCTAGGTGCAGTAAGTGAGGAACAGGGAGAACGTTTCCATCAAGACATTAAGGAGATGGAAAAGAGATACCAAGGCCGGTGGAACGTTAATATAATGGGGGATTATTGCTGGATGCTGCATCGTGAAAATCCGGAAGCAGCGCACAAAAGGAAATGCAACAGGCGCAGCTTCACTGGCAAAAGAAAACGGGACTATTAAGCCATTCCACTAAGTAAAGATGTAAGTATCCAAATTTTATAGTTTTTTAAAATAAATATATTCAGAAATGGTCAGGAAATAGGTTTCATGTGGTAATTCTTCACTACTTATTTTATTCAGTAACATATTACAACATAAAAACGTCATAGCAAATTGTGAAAAAACTATACGTAATGGAGCAAATCTGAGGCCGTTTTTGGATTTAGCACCCCAAATTCCTATAAAACCAGCATACAATTTCAAAAAAGTTTTTAGGACCCTCAATTTCGCAGGCCTGTGTATAATTATTTTCTTACAAATACGTTTATTTTAACATTGTGTTCAGACTACAGCGGGAGGAGGCAGGTAATGAAAACTCCAGCAAAAGGTCCAGCCCGAGGCCTTTTAAAACCACAAACTAGCGAGAAGGAATTTAGGTCAAAAACTTTCTCTCTGAAAGACACGCTTCGCACTCCAAGCGACTGTTCCTTGTAAATAAAAAATGTTTTATATTTTATCAACTTAGTTATTTTTATTTACACGTAATTTGTATATCTTCTTAGTTATTGAAATTAATATATTAAAAAAAATAGATGTCTATATTATTATTATTATTATACATTTTTCAAAATTAACACACACACATATAATATATATATATATATATATATAGGGTGGTCAAGTTACAATAATAATAATTAACTCTTTCTCGCCGAATTGTTCGTTCTAACAATGGTTAAGCTTTTCACTCCGCCTTAGACCCACAGTTTAACGTGGAAACCGAATACATTAATCCGGGCGGGTAGAAATGTCATCGTCCCGATCTCTCAACCGCCGGCTAATCCACCAGTAGGATACCTAGGGTACCCATTTATCAGCCAACCAAGCAGAAATTCAATAACTAAATACAATTTTTCCACACGCCTACGCGAGAAGTCAAACCGAATATATTAATTAATCAAAGTTGAAACTTAATTTAGTATGGCGGCAAAATAATAAAATATTGTGATCGATATTGCATAAAGGGGTAGGTTGGGGAAAACCAAGTATTGTCGCAAATATTGACGTGGTAGAAACAGTAAGGGGTAATACGAGCACTGAATCTACGGAGAATATAGCAATCTTGGGAAAGCTGAGTTCAGTATGGGCGCAAAACATGGTAATGCACAAAAATCTTCTAGATTTGATGTTTATGTCATAGGATATTACTGTGGTGTTAATGTCAGAGTAATAAAGAGTAGCGGCGCTAATTTTGTTTCCTGCGATACTGAGCTGAACCACTCTAATGAATATATTCCTATAACGAACGGCATCCGAAAAATTGAGGATCAATTTAGTATGGTTGCAAATAACATGCATCCGAAAAAATTGAGACAATTAGCAGGGGCGCAAAAAATAATAATGCACATTCTGGAAATCTTTTATAGAGATGGTTGTTGCGAGGGATATTGCATAAAGGGGTGGATTGGAGAAAACCAAGTATAGATACAAATATTGTCGTGACGGAGAATGCAAGGGGTAATACGAGTATTAAATCTATGGAGAGAATATAAAGACACCGTTAGTCGTCCAAAGCATGGACCCGTTATTTATATCGGTCACGATTGGTACACAAATTAGACCCCGCCCAGTTACACTACCAATCATTACGAACATCCTCTCAATCTTTTCAGCATTAAATCTACGAAGAATATAAGATGCCATTAGTCGTCCAAAGCATGGAGCCGTTATATCGGTGTTACGATTGGTACACAAACTTATCATAGCCCCACCCAGTTACACTGGCAACCAATCATTACGAACATCCGCTCTTGGTCTTTTGGGGCGGAGCTTGGTGATTGTGCATATAAAAGGAAATATTTTTCAGTTGGGGGTTACAGTAGCTATTTTCGCGAGTGAATAAACATTCCCTCTGCCAGTGAATAAACATTCCCTCCGCCATGAACCACGAACTTTACTTTTCCGGATTTGTATCAAGGTGACACTGCAGCATTGACTGCAATTAATCTTTTTAACGCGATTGACCGTGATGGATTATTTCCAACGCAAACCGTTGATGATATTTGCAATGACGCTCCTTACGATCCAACGCAAGAGACTACCATAGAAATGTGTATAATTTTTTTTTTTTTTATTCAATTATTCACAGTGTCAGAAAGAAGATTATTTATATATAATGGAGGGATGTATCTCGTCAAATACTTCATTTAGATACTCGCCATTATGCTAAAATCGCAATTTTTTGGCAATCTTTTGCATGTTTTTTTGTTATTCGGAATTACCTCTTAAATGAGCTTCTCTGAGCGGTTCAAAGATATCTTCACATAATGGGGTCTGTCTTACAATATGTATACTCTGTATATGTTTTTATTAAAAAGATTCAATATGAACATTATTCTTTCTCCTTTAAGGTCCGATGAGGATTTGACGTTATACAATCTTTTGAAGAACCTCGTGTCATGGACCTGAATACGGAGGATATACCGAAGTCAGCCCAATGAATGTCACATCGAAATAATGTTTTTCGATCTTTTTAGGGGAAGAAGACATATATTTTCATCAATTTATTAAATGAAAGAAATCAGTACAATAACCATCTTAAACTACAGAATATACAAACTAACGTTACAAATATAATATATATATATATATATTATATACACACGAGAAAAATTATACTATACGAGTACGCACAATTGGAAAACGGCTTTTTTCTGTCTGCATACCATTTCATCGTTTCGTTGAGTGTGACACGGGTCGAATAATTTTAAAAAATTTATAAATTCTTTACCACGTGACATATGCATGAGAAATGAAATGCAGTACATTCCACAAGTATTACTAAAATATCCTTGTAACCGGAATGGGTTCCATACAACTTCGGGAATATGTAACTGAGCGAGAAATTTTACAATAACAGGGTCACTCCAGGGTTGAATTCCGAGTGAATCAAAGTAGTACAGGCGGTGCCTATTTTTAAAATAGATTGCAAACCAATGAATCCCTTCATTACCGATGACATCTGTGTTCACAATAAGACTACCGCATTCTCGCGTAGTTGGCAAACTCAATGTTTCATTCTTCGCAAACACGCCGATAAATTTGGAACGTGTGACTCGTTCACTATTCATTACTCTCTGAAGTGTATTCGCATCCATTTTAAAAGTCAGTGATAACGCTCCTAAATCTGTCTACTTCTATTAGGGCTTGCGACTCAAGGTATACTAGTACACTAATAGGTGCGTCTATAGGCTTGGTGAATTCCAACCTCACTGAGATGTTTCCGCTCTGTTGTGGACTTAAATGCGTATTTACGCTAGCAGATAAGTCAGGTGTAATGTCAAACGGATAAAGGTTAAATTGATCAATGAATTCTTTCTGCGTTACCCCATTACCGAGCTCATCACAATCACCTGCAATATGGGCCAGATTACTATAGGCTCTCGCGCAAAGAGGTAACACAGCGTCTGATGAATAGTCCGTATTCAATGTTCCACCCAAAGCAATGCCATTAACGTATAGTTATATTTTTAAGTCCGAAATTCTCGAATTTAAAGGCACTCTTTTTATATTTTCCATTCACCGAAGCATGGTCCTGCATTCCGATTAATATCCTTTTAGGAAGATTTCCCAGGGCGATGTTTTCTATCTGCTTCGACGCCAACCCTGCAGGCACCGTATATAGTTTGATTTGTACTCTGTTAATAGGGTATTTCACTGTAGCGTTTAGTAAATTTTTCTCAATTTCTAGTTGTTTTGGTGAACTTAATTTCACTCGTCGTACGCGGAGGTATGTCTCCATAATGTGAACCACAACGGGTTTTGCTCCCTCTTCTTGATCAGCATCCAGATTTAAGCAGATCTCAGGACTCGTGCGGGTGAGCTTTATTTTCATATCCACCCCGTTCACAAGCAACTTCTGGAAAGTGAAATCTGTGTGCAGACGTCCAAAACACTCGTATATCTTCTTTTTAGAATTTTTAAATTTGTCCTTTATACTACTTTCGTCTTTAGTTTGATAATATCCCTCGGCACTTAAAAAGGTAGCCTTCGCTTCTTTGGAAAAGTTGAGGACATTTTCCAGATAGGCTCGTAGATGATAGTATCCCGTGCCTGACGATATGTTGGCCTGATTTAAATATACGTCACACTGGTTGAATATGGAGTGCAGAAAGTTTGTTTCAGGGTATACAGCATATTTGTCATCGCAGTCCGTTCCATCAGAATGGGCTATACGTAGCTTAGCGTACATGTGCACACAGCTTGGATCAAAAAAGTAAGGGCCTGAGCTGGGTATCACGAATTCTATAGGAGCACTCGGGGAACTAATTGTGTTTAAAGGGTTAATTGTAATAAAGTCACTGTGCTCAATAGAAACTTGAGTTGGAGGCATCTCAAAAGGGATAGCTCCGATTTACAGCATTGTGAACTACATGGGTGGATGAAGCGTGCCATGACGAGTTAGAAATAGTGCCTCCTCTCTCGACAAGTAGTAAACAAACTATGATTCATGAGATCAATGTCCTTAGCTTATATCAGTCAAAAAAGTGGTCAACCATAGGCTTCATTCGCTTACAGCACTTCTTTTTTGATATCCTTTTACGTTTAATGCCACGTGATCCCTTCTTCCGGACAGTCTCTTCTTCTTCCCCACCACGCATTTTTCTCTTTGCATCTTTGATGATTTCGTCCCGTGTACGTTTTAAATGTTTTTTTAGAGCTTCTTTAGGTTTAGCCCCAGCCAATATGTCTTCTGCAGTGTTAAGACCTGATTGTAGCGCTTTCCTTCCGAGGTATCTGGCACCCCTCTTCAGCAAAGGAACAGCCGTACGTAGTATGGATGAAAAAATGGACCCAAGTCCACTACCGCGCTGGTATCTCACCCCTCGATAGACGGTGAAAGGCTTTCTATCCATTATAACTCAGTGCGTCGAAAGTGTAGCTTCACTGTTAAGCTCCCGTTACCGAATGGGAAGTTTTCACCCTCAATCGTTCTTATATATATTGAGATATTGGTTATTAAATTAGTTGCGACATTCACATAATGGGGTCTGTCATATGTAATACTCAAACTCCTTCCTCTATGGTTGGGGATGTGGGCAATGCGCAGCAGGCGTGCCTGGGTATCCCCAACAAACTGGTGCTCCACTATATTACTGTAAATATAGCACATGTCTGGGGACTGAGAGCTTTCAGCAAATTTCTCCATCTTCAATTGAAACATTAAGCTGGACAAGTCACGTTGTGCCTCGTGAAATGTCTCTCTTTGGAAGGCTGCGCTATATCGGCCCTCAGCCGCAATTGTGAACAGCTCTTTATCTCTAATATTTTTACTAAGCGTTGATTTTAACCTCAATGTGCATGCGGGCGTGTCTATGTTTACGATTTCAAAAAGTAAATCGTTTGTCAGGTACGAATTTTCAAGACTCTTGTTTAAACCCTCCACAATATCCATGGCTGTATCATAATGCCCGATTCCTAACGAAACATTTATGCTATAGAACCGTCCCTCACCGCACAGGGTTGAGCGTACAGTATTGTCTAAGATTATGCCTAATTTTTCGCATTCATCGGTGCTTCTAAGGATCAGAAATATGACCTGTGCTTTTCAAGAGTTAAAAATTTGGTGGTTAACTGGAGTTCACATATCCCCACCTCATACGAATCACGACCCAATTCAATGGGTCCATGGAGCTCTGTTACAAAGTTGGCTAGTGTGTTGTTAGGGTGTACAGACAGGGACGAGGAGGACGGGAGTGTGACGTAGAAATGGTTAGGAGCCATGTTGCATACTATTTAAGCTTCATTATTGCATCAGCTTTTATATAGGTGTTGAAGCTTTCTGGGTACCCTAGCCATTTCACCAGGTACATTTTTCTCTTTCCTGAACCTTTGCTTCCTAAAATTTTCTCAATTTTAAACACATTTTTTCCTAAATTAAATGCCACTTTCTGCAACTCCTCGCGGTAAAAGCCTCCTGAGATTTCTTCCCCATTCAAATCTTCAACGTAATACATCATTATCTCACCTTTAGGTCTCATAGCCCTAACTTTAAAAATCTCACGTGTCCATCCTTGCTCAAAACCCTTTGCGAATTTATTTCCCGAACGCGACAGCCTTACATAATCATTGATTTTGAAACGCGCAGAGTGTGGTGGTGTTGGTGATCCATCTCTTCTCGGGAGCGTACCTCTTTCTAAAACTTCGTTAGGTGTTGTCCCAATCGTGCGATGGTGTGAGCGGTTGTAGGATGATGCCAATGATTCCAGAATGTCTAGAAATCTGTGTGTTTTTATGTGTAAAATAGCGGTGCATGCGTTCCTTTATGGTACGTTGAACTCTTTCAGCTAAAGAAGCCTTATGTATAGAATTGGTTGTGTAATAGCTGATATTAAACTCTGTCAACATGTTCTGAAAAGCACGGCCTATAAATTCCTTCCCCATATCCGTACAAAAATAGCCAGGAACCCTGTTTTCTTTTAACATTAGCGTTTTGGTGGCTTTAGCAACTGTTTCAGGTGATTTATTTTTCAGAGGAACTAGCCACAGATATCTAGAGAATACATCTATTATGAATAGAATGTAACGGTAACCATCGTTATACACAGAATATCTTTGCATGTCTGTTAAATCTGCTTGCCAAATAGAATCAATCGAGGCAGCCGTTGTCTTGGCTGTTTTAAACCTTTTTCTCACCGGCTTATGAAGCGTATAAGCGTCCTGCTCCCGCAAAAATCTCTCAACATCTTTTTTTCCTACTCCGTAAACAGTCTATCTACGCCGCCGTAGGAGGCTGGGTTAGAAATATAATAACGTCTTAATACGTTAGCCATTTGCGTATTTTAGAGGCACGTGGGTAGGTTGACCGTTGTTTATCCTCTTCTTTCTCCTCTTCAAAGATGTTACCGCCGGGGGTGACGGCGTCTTCAATTGTGTCACGTGAGTTGCATGTTCCAAGTCTTTTAACCTGTTCAGATTTCCTATCAACGTTTTGGGGACATTTATTTGTTGTAGTCTTGCTTTAATATGCTTCCATCCTGATGGTGAGGGCCTATCCCACTTTCTCACCAGATCATGGACAATGTCTACGATATTCGACCCCTGTACCTTTGATCCTTCCACAGTGATCTCACCTGTATCGGTCCATTGTATGGCTGGGTCCTCATTCAATAGATTATAAAGACTTAAAACTTTATTCCTCAATGTATGTGGGAGGGTGCTTTTTAATACAGCTCGATATGTTGTGTGGCGACCCCTTAATCTTTGGTTGGTCAGCTGCATAGTCGGTACAGGTCCTATGTCATCATGTCCATCGTTCCCTGTGCTGCTGTACCTAATAACCACAGGAATCTCGTCGGGTTCTTATAATTTTCGTACTCGTGAAGAAATTTCTGCAGAGCTTCTTGGTATAAGATTCTTTTCTCATCAGGTGTTTTTTCACTGTTTAATAGGGCTAGCAATTCGCTTTCCATTCTTTTAAGTCTGCTTTTACGGGGATCTAGATCCGAGCCTGGATTCCTTTGCAGTGAAGCGTACACCTCGGTTAGAATCACTACCACTTTCTTCATTATATTAATCTAGTCAGTAAAGGACCCAAAACTGAAAATAAGATGGGGAGAAATGACCCTCCTGTTTGTACAATAATTCGTTTTTTCTTCGCTACAGTTTGACTTTTACGAGCGAGTGCACGTATCATGTTCTTCTAACGGCGTAGGCGAGCCTTCTGAGGTGGTTTCATTGATACATTGCAATTTATAACGTTAAGACAGATTTCACAGTACATTTTAAAAAGTCGGAGTCGATATTTTTAATAAACATCTGCTGCATTGCCCGGGGCAGTCGATGATAGATTTTTATTAATTCACGGTATTTCTTTAGTCTCTTTGTCATTCTGGAATATACACCGTTTCAGGCTCGTTTGGAAATATACTCGTTGTTAGAAGCACCCTAAACGTGTTTCGCGGATGAAGGTCACAAAGCAAATATCCGTAACGCGTACTTGTAGCTTCTTTATAAACATCCAAAAACTCCTTACGCTGATTCGGGAACATTTGATTGGCTAATACCCCAATTTGTGATACATCTCTACGTTGCGCGATTAAGACTAGATATTGTGTATTTAACAACACGTCGCGCATGTATTTATTTTTGAAAAATAGATTCTGATTGATGAAGAACACGCTTATGTTAAGATGATGGGAGAATACTGTAAATGTCTCGGCAAACGTTTTATCCATCTCCAACATGAGATCGTCAATTACAATGACTGTATGTTCATTTCCCTTTAACAAATTAACATCATATACGCCTTTGTGGAACAAAATAACATCTTTGTACTCGTTGAACACTGATTGATACGTCGAATAGCACCATATAACTTTATGCACAAATTTTGAGAACACCTCTTCCTTTTCTTTAATGATTTTAAGCATAAACACAGTTTTACCACATCCTGTAGGTCCAGATATAATACATGTGGATGGGCTCGTGAACCTGAATTTTTCTACAGAGTCCATTTCTAACACGTCACACTCCTAAGTGGGTCATTTACAAAATATTACAAATTTTGAGTGCTGCTCCTTATATTTTGTTTTCTGCTTCCACAGAACCGTGAATGACGATGAGGTACAGCACCCCATCATCGACATTACGGATGACCCCGACGACAGGTAGTTGTGATCACAGAATCCTTCCTTCACCAGCGATACCTGCAACACACGACAATTGAAAGCGGAGACATGATAAAGAGCCCTCCACGTCAGGTATAAAACGTGCTAGGATTGCGCCGGTTGTTAAACCACCAGTAGTAGAGACCCAACCCTCTACGTCTTACGGCGCAATCCACAATAGAAACTTCCTCAAATAAAAATATATCCCCTTACTCCTGTTCAAGCCCTTCTACATACCCCGCAGCAGCTTCTCGCTCTATTGAGGATGGCATAACATTCGAGTTGGTACGTACCGCTGCCCCCATCCCAGTCTTGACTAGAAATCGGTATATAGTCAGGATCGATCCTAGATCCGTGTATAGCAATGGCGTTGAGTATGGACTATGGCGCCTACTTGAACGTATTGTAGAATTTGCCCTTCAGAACCGCGACGAACGTGAAGTCAGGACGATGCTGTCTTTTGGATTCGGGTCAGATGACGGAGATGTATATCATTTTTGGGTAGTAATACCCTTCAGACGTTTGACAGCTGAAGATATAGTGTATATATTAGGTCTTATAATGCAGGCCTCTCAAAGTAGTATAGCCCTCAATATGGACTTCACGGTAAATATTGACCGTGTATACCGTGTTGCGGGTCATAGCGCCACACCTTATACTCTTAACTTCAATTCTCAGGCTATTTTTAGACGGCATATAAACGTCGATCGTGGTTGCGGCTTTATAGCAGTGGTCTTAGCACGTATGTTTACTGTACTAAATACACGGGTCAAAAACATTTGGTTGCCTACGGTAGTGGAGCGTGCCCGTAAACTAGCTGTAGACTGTGAACTTGAATTTGACTGTAATATGGGTCCTGAAGAGCTGAGAAGGGTTGAACAGGAAATGAATGTTCAAATATTTGTATTTGGAATGGATGATCGTCGAAGGACTGTGTATTGTTTTTAAAAGCAGTGTGAGAGATCGTACAAGACCCATAGTTATTTTAGGACTCTCAGGGACAACGTATCTCCCCATCCGTAATATAAGGGACCTTTACGCGAGTTATGATAAACGTCGAAAATATGGGCGACATCATGATTTGTGTAAGGGATGTATCGAGTTTGCGGATGATATAGTGAAACATTGTTAACAATTGCCACATAGTATGTGAGCAGTGTAAAAGCTCCAAATGTGAAAACCGTGTAGTTGAAGCTGAGAAGTGGGGCTGTGAGGTGTGTAGACGTACATTTTTCAATAATAACTGTTTTGAGCTCCATAAATCAATTGGCACGTGCAGGAAAATGAGAATCTGTGAATGTGGTATGTTTCACACAATGGATAATTGGGGAAAATTTAGGCATAAATGTGATGAAATTCACTGTCCTACATGCCAGGAGGAATATAAGGCGAATGGAGTAAAGCATGTACGTTATATGAAAGATGCTAAGCCTAAAAATAACCCTTGTATAACTGTATACTACGATAGAGAAACATACACGAACGCCGAAACCAAAGAGGTTATTCCACATTTACTTGTAAGCCACACCATCTGTGATGAGTGTATGGAGATCGAGTGTAATGAGTGTCACAAATGCCGTAAACGTACAAACGTTTTTAAAACGAGTGTCTACGATAGCCCTGTGAAACTCTTTGTGTCCTATATTGTCAAGCTAGCGGACAAGTTCAAAAAAATGACTGTGTATATTTTCGCCCATAACGGGGCAAAATTTGACACACAGTTCCTTTATAAGGAGTTGCTTGAGCACGAGTCATCTAAGATATTTACAGGTGATCCCTTGAAAAGAGGAAACAAACTAATACAGATGTAGATAAGAGGTAATGTACAGTTTAAAGACACTTTATTATTCACACCTTGTAAATTAGCAAAGCTACCCAAGGTGATGGGTGTAGCTGCTAAAGTTTCAAAAGGATATTTCCATTACACATTCCTCACTAGCGAAACTTTAAATTACGTAGGACTACCTCCACCCAAACATTACTTTAACTATGAATATATGAGTACAGATAAACGTGAAGATTTTAACCAATACTACAACAGTTTTAATGAATCTAGTCTTTATAATATAGCTGATGAATGTGAGCGTTATTGCGTGAATGATGTGCGCGCGCTTAGAGTATGTTTCCAAGCCTTTAGAAGGATGTACATAGGTCGTTTCAAATGCGATCCGTTGCAAGTCGCAACCACCATCGCCTCATTATGTTTTACGGTGTTCAAGAATAACTTCATGCCTAAAGACACCTTAGCCATTATTCACAGAAACAATCCCCGCAGTTATGGCCACAAGGCTATTTACTGGCTCATACACCTACAGCAGCAGACAGGTGTATACATAAAGCATGCCCGCAACACGGATGAAGTACCCGTTAAGATTAATGGTCGTGTTTTTTGGGTTGATGGACTAAGTGAAAACCGTGCCACTGGCGAGACTGTGTACTCCTTTAACGGTTGCTGGTGGCACGGATGACCCCGTCCTGAGTGTGGAATCGCAGGAGATATCCACGGTAGATCTCCTGCCGACTGTCTTGCGTGTACCCGCACCCGCGATCAACTTATAGGATCCCAGTTCACTCACAAAGTCTAGTGGGAACATGAGTATGATGCACGGATGGAGGCAGACCGACAGTTCCGTGACGAAATAAACACGATCAAGCGTTCAATGGTGCTGGATCCTCTCAAATGCGGGGATAGCTTGTTCGGAGGGCGTACAAATCCCTTCAAGCTATACTTTCCGCCTACGGAGGGTGTGACACTCCATTACTACGACTTCTGTTCTTTATACCCCTACGTGATGAAGAACAATCTGTACCCCGTAGGTGCGAGAGAGAAACTGATGGGACCTGATCTACCCTCCATCGGCGAGTTCTCAAGAAATTTGAACGGGTACTATTTCGGCCTTTCTTTCGTAGACATACTTACCCCTCGCGATTTATGGATGCCGATCTTACCCGTCGTTATCGACTACAAGCTCGTTTCCCTTGTGCGTGAAGTGCGCAGAAGAGAACAATGGTGATTGTGACCATACAGCCCATCAGCGTAAGATTAGAGGTGTATATACAAGTCCAGAGCTGGATCTAGCTGTTCGCCATGGCTACAGCATATTAAAGATACATGAGGTGTGGAGGTTTCGGAAGCTACCCAACCTTTTCACGCGATGTATAAACGCTTTTTTGAAAGATAAGGTCGAAGCATCAGAGTATCCGCGAGGAATTGATACCGGAGATGAAAAATCGGCCTATATTCAACGTTACCGTGACCGTGAAGATATACAGCTTGACCGATCCCAAATTGTAAAGAACCCTCGCAAGCGTTTTAGTGCAAAGTTGTTTCTAAACAGTCTTTGGGGAAAATTTGCACAGAATACCGGCAAAGGGAACGTTCATTTGGCATAAAGTTATAGTGAAGTCTGGGATTATGCTAATACTCCCGATAAAGAAGTCATGGAGATCATGAATGTAGGTAATACATAATAAAGTACAATACCGAATTGGCCACAGATACCTCGCAAGTTACAAACATACCTGTGGCCAGCTTCAGAACGGCTTACGCCCGCATAAAACTTTGGGGGTTATTGCATTCTCTTGGCCGGATGGTATTGTACGCTGATACAGATAGTGTGATATTCACAGAGAGGGAGGGCGAATGCATGCCTCCTATTGGTGAATTCCTTGGTGAGTTGACTGATGAGATCAAGGATGAGTATGGAGACGCCGCATACGCCGACTCTTTTGTCTCAAGAGGATCAAAAACGTATGGGGTACGGGTGAGGGTGGGGGAGGATATGAAATATATCGTGAAGGCAAAGGGTATCACGCTCAACCATGCAAATCGGCGGGTCGTTAACTTTGAATCGTTGAAGGATCTAGTGTGTTTGGATGATGATGATGATGGGGTGATCGGCCTCCCCAACTAACTGTAGGCACCCACAATTTTCGGGCGCAGAAGCTGGGGGGCGTGAAGGAACTTAGGGGTACAAAGGTGTGCCGTAACACCTATAGGAAGCGTTACCAGTTACCTGGTACCTATGATACCATAACCTTTGATGTGCCTATTGTTAACTTATTTATCACACGTATTTGTAAATATGTCTTGAATATAACCTTTGATGTGCCTATTGTTAACTTATTTATTACACGCATTTGTAAATATATACACCTTGAATATTTCGTTTATTAAATAAATCGTGTTTCAATTAGTTTCAATTTCTCCTTTGTGTGTGTGTACACAGGTGAGTTCTAAGCTCCGCCCACTGTAAGACCAGCAACGTGAGTCATGCTACTATCTGGACTTCCCTGCGTGCTTAGTTGATCGCAGTAAGCCCTGGACATCGGACGTGTATCCTCAAGCGTAGACAGAAAATAGTAATGGCTATCTTTAATATTGCTTGTTCAACTTTTATGAAATGGTATTCTGCAGTGTCAAGATGTGGTGGATACTGAAAAACTTCCTATTCCCCCCTCCTTTGCCTCTTTTAAGACTACATTGAATCGTGCGAAGGAGCAAGATGTACAAATACTCTATGGCTATTCAGGTGAGAGCATTGTAGGCTTTCGTAGCACAGACGATGTATTGAAGTATGTTATAGACCTAAGCTTTATAAAGGCTCACATATACCGTGAAGTAAAAGAAACGCGTGCAGAAGAGAAGCAACGGATATGGATAGTGAGTCTTATTGATGTGTGGTGTGACAAGCTATATTATGCGGTTACACCATACCGAGTACTCGTACCCTGCGACTGAAAATGTAAATCTCGTCATCATTGAGAATCTTAAGTATTTTTATCACTATATTAATGTATATCATGATGAGGTTTGTAGTGAGGTTGTGGCTAATGTTTTGCGTGAATTTTTAACAGACTTTAGAAACGAGTATCGCTTGTTAAACAAAAAGGAAAAATATGGGCATATGTTCCTCTCAAATAGTGCACCGGAGTGTGAAGACGTTTAGTTTGTGGAAATGGTGAGTGACAAAACAATAAAACCGTTATAAAATGTTTTGTTCGTGAAAATTACCTTGAAGGAAAATGCCTGGTGCGTATTCTGGGGAGTGGGAGTGATAAAACATTAAAACCGAAATTAATTCTTGTATCGTAAAATTTCTCAAAACACCTGCCCAATATAATGGGAAACAACGATTCATGCTGGGTCAGCGCCTTACACGTTCCATTAGATTATGGTGTGACTCGCTCCTCCCGTCGAACCGTCGCGTTCCATGTGCTTCATAGTTATCTCAGAGCTTGAACCGAGTGGACGTGCGCTCCTCGAATACGATGGAACTCCCTTTGAGCAGCATTCTCAACGCCGTGTACGATGTGTCCGTGACGAAGTCGTTGCGCGTGTTCAGGCGTAAATCCGGTATCGTTAACTATGTACTAGAAACGGATTGTAGACAAACAAACAAACGGAATGTTGTTTATTTAAGTGTCGAGATGAATAGAATCTTTGTGATAGTTGAGAAGTGGAGTGAAGATCGTTATAAAATTCCTATAGGTGTAGGTACAAGAGAGCAGATTAGTGACACCCTCTCATACGCCGTTGTATGTACGTTGTGTATAAATAACGATCGGCCATGCATTGATATACGGTTGATGCGGAAGAATGCTTCTGGTAATAAAACGCTCTTGTTCCTACGCGAAACCGTTTCATCCTCGACAGAATGTTTGAAATCGTTGGATTCCGCAAGCTGAAACCTATATTAGACGCGCGTGTTACGGATATGCTTTATTTTGTTACGGTACTTGAATACGCATACACCGCTCTGCTCGATGGGTTTACCGGGTGTAGAGCTGAACAAGGTGAGAATGGTCTAGAGCTAGACGTTTATTTAAAAAGTTTAGACTTTAAAATATCATGAACTTTGGTACAAAGCAAATAATCTGTACAGGGCTGAGCTCACCTACACCGTTCACCCTGAAGAACTATTTCTTTATATAACGAGCAGCTGTCGTAACGACTTAAAAGATTATTTTAATTGCCGCTATGTTGAGTGAAGATGAGTTCACGATTGAAAAGCTCGCGTCGGTAGAAATAAACCCTCGATTGGAAAGGCGTGTTTATAAACTTGTGTTTAATAATGTGGCTAACGATGAACTCTTTGTGCGTGCTTTTGATTGTATTCTAGACGTATTTGAAGATAACTTGCCAACCGAATGTAAAGTGGGCACAAAAATAGTACTGAACGAAATGAATGCTCTTTATATAGAGTACAGGTATCCCTATACATTAAGCAGTGAAATATTAAACCGCGTATACTGCGTAATGCAGAGTAATAACGATGTAAATGTAGACTCGATTACGTGTGAGTTTAGTGTATTGAAAAAAAGTGAGTGTATTTATATATTTAACATATTGTGTATTATATATATATATATATATATATATATATATATATATATATATATATACTTTTCTCCTGTACTGTTATATTGACGGTTATACGTTTTGTAATTCTTATTTTTATTTTGCGAGGTAGAAGATAAAGTGTATGTATTTATTTATTTAACACAACTGTGTGTATATACTTCTGCAATATTGATGGTTATATTATTTATTTTTTATTTTTGTTTTTTGATCATTCCAATGTATATTTATATATTTCTCCTGTATTGTTATATTGACGGATAGATTTTTTGATTATATGCATATTCCTCGTTCATATTTCTTAAACTATTATTATTTTTAATTGATCATTCAAATGTATATTTATTTTCTATATATTTATAATAAACAGAATGATGTAATGTTGTTTTATTTAATTCTTTTGGTTGTAAACAATTATGCCAAATGGCTGGTTACGCCTTCTAAACCTACTAGCGGAATTCTAAGCCAACTTTTAAGAATTAATTAAATAAATGGTACAATCTGGCAACCTAATAATGTATACCTGAACAATTAAAAACGGCAACTCGTGTGAATTAAAATAAATGGTGGTATCTAGCAACTCGCCCTAATAATGTATACCTGAAGTTAAAATAAAGTGGTATCTGACAACCTGAACAAGCCATTTACGCCTTCTAAGCCAATTGGCTGATTATGAGTCTATAAGAGGACGGCGGGTCGGCCGAAGCGTTATTATGCACTTGGCAGGAGCCAGGTGAACTCTCTTCCTTTCTCTCCTTCTCCTGTCTTTCTCTTGGGGGATAACGCCGCCTCCAAGTTTCATGACCCCTTGTTGCACCTGCAGCATCCCCCACCCCCCTTTGCAGCATTGAATTGTTGCATAACCACCTCCCCCCGTTGCAACATACCCCTCCCCCACCCCTTCGTTGCACGCGCACCCCCTTTGCAACATACCCCACCCCCTTTTGCAACATTGCAACATTCTTGCACTCGTCCATTTTGCGGCTATACTACTTCCCCAAAACATAAATTTTACTCCCGAAGTTATCATTATGATGTAATTACCATTTTTAACAGTGAATTTTAATTAATTTTATTTAAATATTTGGATCACTTTAACATATTGCTTCCCAAAGCACTCGGGAAGCAATATGTTAAAGTGATCCCTCCTGGGAAGCAATATGTTAAAGTGATTAACACTGGGAAGCAATATGTTAAAAAGAGAAAGGTTGGTTGGTTAGAAAAAGGTTGGTAATCTAGGAGATACCCTCCCGACCGTAAACAAAGCTATAAATGCCCTAACCGGGCATTCTTTATATATTTAATGTAGGTTAACTGAATGCCCAGTTAGGTCAACTGTACGCCCTTGATGATTGGTTAGGTAAGTCGTGATATTTTCACAACTTAACCTAACCAATCGTCAAGGGCGTACAGTTGACCTAACCGGGCATTCAGTTAACCTACATTAAATATGTAAAGAAAATGAAAGGATGCAAAAAGGAGCTACTCAACTCGTACTTGTGGCAAATGATGTGGCGTGACCGATTCTTCCGAAATCCATTTTTTACTTTGTGTGACCATATAGCGCAACAATTCTAATAAATTTACTTTCAATCTAATATTTTAACACGTTATGATTTACTTTTTATGCCTTTACTTTATTAAAGCGAACATTTTTTATCGTACTCCTTATCCTAAATATTGGGAAGCAATATGTTAAAGTGATATACACTGGGAAGCAATATGTTAAAGAGAGGTTCCTGGGAAGCAATATGTTAAAGTGATCCAAATATTTAATTAAAAGATCGTTAAAGATTCAAATTACAGTAAAGAAATTATCTTATAAGTGGAGAGGGTTGACAAAAGTAAATAGACACCACGATGATTGTCCTCGAGAACAAATGGCAAAATTCATCAATGAAATGCCAGAACGTGCGTCACCTTTACGTAATAGAAAGAGGACAGCAACACGATTCTAAATATATTGATTCAATGACTGTTATTATTTATCCACTTTTATTATCAAATAAAGAACTATGAAAAAAACTGAAGGTGCCTATTTACTTTTGTCAACACTGTATGTCCGTTTAAAACTCAAAAGTAGTATCGATTCGTCATGTAATGCGTTGAATTTTAATATGAAATTTAATAATTATTTTAAATGAAACAAAATTATTCCCCGTAACACCGTTGTCAAGGGAAACAATTGACCAATCACGGAGAAGGTGGGATTCGAAGGCTGGGTAGACACACGCATTTCAATTTCAGTGCCTTTGGTTTGGTTACAGGTAGGATGCCGTGTCTCGCATTTATCAAATCAAATCATTTATTCAAACAAATCAAAGAAATATTATTGACAGGTTTTACTTTGCGTTCATTAAAGTGGACGAGGGCATTAAAGTCCGCTTCTCCCCGTCATTATGCTTATTTTCAAAGTTAATAAGTTAAATAAACTCGAAAAAGCGAAATCGTCTCTTCATCAAGTTTTCCTTCCGTTGAAAATGTCAGCGAGCTCCGTGTCTCTAGTCCCCGTACACGCTACCCACGCAGCAGTTAATTAAATGCAATTAAGAGAGTAAATCAGTGTAAAGGAATAGAAATCAGTACAAATAACGTTGATTAAAAAAAATTAAATTAAATGAATCACGACAGTGTTACTATTGTGAATTTTGCAATGATTAGCCATGTTGTGCTTTGAGGGGCGTTCAGTGTTTTTCGAATACTGATTAGCGTTATCGATTCAACTTGTAATATGAAAGTTTGCGATGCAATGTTTAAATTAACCAATTAGTGCCCATTGGTAGAATTTCCTACCTACAAAATTGTTTGTCATTATTGCACTACTTTTTCTCGTATTCACGCGATCTTCGGTATGAGTCAGATATGACGTAATTTAAAAGAATGCGTCATATCAATGACTCATACCGAAGATCACGTGAATACAAAAGTGATGCAATAATGACAAACAATTTTGCCGGTAGAAAATTCGGATCACCCGAAGATCAGGGCCCCCAGCCTTCTTTAGTTAACTTTATAAGGCTAACTAACGAAAATATCACGACCTAACCTAACCAATGGTCAAGGGCGTACAATTGATCTAACGACTGGTTAGGGATAGGGTAGGTCGTGATATTTTCGTTAGTTAGCCTTATAAGGCGAACTAAAGAAGGCTGGGGACCCTGATCTTCAGGTGATCCGAAAATTCTACCAAGGGCACTAATGGGTTAACAGTACTAACTTTTCAACTGAGCTGTTACTGCAAGAGCTGAAGATACAGACACTGGTTTAACAACAATTATTGGCTGTTAAAATAATAGTCAGCTTCTGGTATGAAAATTTACAGTGCATTCTCTTAATTTACAGTAGTGAGTTGCCAATTCAAGTGTTACTGTACGCGCCCAAAGTACCGATAGGTACTAATTTCAGAACATCATTTGCTGTTAAAATAACAGTAGGCCTATCAACGTGAAAATTAACAGTAATAATTAGGTAAACTAAGAGATATTATAAATATACTGGTTACAATCATTCTTTAAGCCATATGCTTTAGCTGTTAAAATAACAGTGGCATCTGTGATTTGAAAATTTACAGTTTTAGCTTTTAAATTAACGGTTTGAAACTGGTAAATCTAGTGTTACCACGCATTTTACTTTACAATCACTGTTTAAACAAATAATATATATTATTAAAATAATGGGGAATGGAATCTTAAGATTATTTTTAAGGATGTCGTTACATTGACAGTATAACCCTATTAAAATAACACGATTGTTAAACTGATAAACTCCCCCTGAGGCCTTTTCTTGAGGAGTGTAACTCACTTCCATATTAGCTATTGCGTGTTATTCTACCTGTAACAAAAAAAAAAAGAGGTCCCAAAACAAGACATCAATTTGAACATTTGTTTTAATTCTAATGTATTACTTTCGTAAATCTAACTTAAAATAAGTTTTCCTATGAGACCGGACTTATGGGACACCCTGTATATTAGTGTTATTTGAAAAACGGGAAAATACTATTAGAAATGACGAACATTTACTGTTAATTTTGTTTTGCTTTTTTGCTAGTTACGAAACAATGCCTTTGTCTGTCATATATTAATATTGCATCCGTATGCATTTCAATATATTTTAAACTATTCCGTCTGTATGAATCATAAGAAAATATGTCCTTCGCAAATGGATTACTGCGATGTCGAACTTGATACGACTCACTATCGCAAATAACGATTTGATATACGACTCGATAATAGTGACTCGGGACTCGACTTAAAGAAGTGGTTTGGTCGTATCTCTGGACTTCTTTGAGTCTTTCTCGATGGGGTAGTGGTTCGAATCCCACGAAAAACCGTAGGTTATCTGTGTCAAATGACCACCGTGGTTGTTAGAATGGAATTAAAATAATACATTGAAGATCAGCGAACTTAAGCGACACTGATTCTTGGTGGTGGTAGTAGTAGTAGTTAGATAGATAACTAACCTTTCCGTTTACATGAGTTAACCACCCATGGTTCGGATTCCATATTAAACTGCAGGTACCCTTTGTAATGTAACTGGAGAGTTACAAGGAAAAGAAGTACCTCAAAAGGCCTTGCGGCCCATACCGAGGAGGTACCAATGGCAACGGGTGCCAGGGAAAATTTTTTACTCCCTCAAATAGTGTGCAAGATTTGGTCTAACCTTTTCTTAAAATGATCCACAGAGGAAGTGTTCACAACTTCTGAAGGTAACCTGTTCCACGTGTCACAAATCTTATATGTAAAGTAATTCCCACACACACTAGTCCTAAACCGTTTCAAATCCAACTTCCAACCATTGTTGCGAGTTGGGTTATCATTTAAACTAAACATGCTTCTAAAATAGACATCGTTGAACCCGCGTAAGAACTTAAAAACCTCGATCAGTTGACCGCGCAGCCTCCGAATTTCCAGTGAAAACAAGTTCAGGGCACGTAACCGTCGATTGTAGCCCAAATGCCTAACGGAGAGAGAGAGAGAGAGAGAGAGAGAGAGAGAGAGAGAGAGAGAGAGTATTTAAAAATACCACAATCTCAAAATTAAAATAAACTATTTACGAAGTGAATTTCTTTTCGTTTAATTACTTATTTTTGTCTTCCTGATTTCTTTCTTGTACTTTCTATTTCACATTTATTGTTGTATTAATTTACTTGGCTTCCATTTTCTTTTGTATCTTTCTTTTGTTTTATTTCTCTTCTATTACACTCCACTACAATTTATTTTCTTTTTTTAACAATGTAATTAAATTTTTCATTTAACAGAAAGCCTCGAGGGTCACCTTTAGTCAACGCAATGACAGAGTAAGCGGCTAACTCACCCAATCATATGAGCCAGCATGCGGGAGCGAACCAAAGCCTCACCGCTCAGAGTCCGCTACCGTAACCACATAGTTACCGGGCGCCCAAACTTCACATTTCCTTATTTTCTTTTTCATATCCTTCATTTTTAATCATTTTCACTCTATTTTCACTCGGTCGATTTTCTCTTTGTTTCTGGTTGTTGTGTGTGTGTGTGTGTGTGTGTGTGTGTGTGTGTGGTGTGTGTGTCACTCGTTCTCGTATATGTGATTCATACACTTATTTTCACTCGTATTTTCTTTCTATTTCTTTCATTACATTCACTTTTTCTCCCCTTTAATCCTTTCTTTGAGACTTTCTTCTTTAGCCTCCTTGCTGTTACTCCCCTTTAAGTATTTCTACCTGCACTGTTTTGCAAATGACATGGGGCAAAATATGCAACAAATTGACACAGTACAACCATTTGTGACAAAGTTGCGATCAATTCGACAGCGAAGCGCAACACTTAGGCAAACCATTCCACCTTTGACATATCACGAGATTTGAAAGACAGCCATTTTCGGAATGGATAATACTCATTTAAATATAGACATTTTAGGCGATATCCCTCAGTCTTTTTCATTACCATTTGACAAATTTCAAATGAAATTACGGAAGGTTAATAAGCATCATCAACTACAACAATGTATTTAACAGTTTTCAAATACAATTATTAGGTTACATACGCATTTCAGATCCTTGTAAACAATAACGTAAGCTGAGTACGTACATTTCTAGTATACACTATATATTGTTAACTATATGCAATTTACTCAATTTCAAATATCCTATCCATCAAGACTTTTGGGTAAGCACGTTGTACAATGTCTATAACAATTATTAACAATTTCGACTGACACGTTTTGTATGGCCTCTGAAATTACTCGATGAAGGTGGTTTTCCTTCCAGTGAATTAGTGTCATTCCAGCCTCTCTCGGCCCTTTCTGCTGTCACACAGCCTGTCATACAGCCTTCTTTTCAGCATTGCCTTCAATGCACTGAAGACATTTTCTGCCGAATTTGAGAAGGGAGAATGAGAAGGCAAATGTTTTATCATTTAATGGGGATCTTGGAAACGGGCATCATTGTGACAAGAGGCATTGTCCAGAATCACCACAGTGTTCATCGCCTATAATGGTCGAGAGGAACTGGAGGAAATTAGCAAATACACGTTTTTTCACGCCACCAAAAAGGTAGCTCGTAATAAAGCGCCCGTACGTTTTCACAAATTGCTATAATAATAATAATAATAATAATAATAATATTCCTGCCTTCTTACCCCATTATTTCTTTCCACCAGTAGTGCTCTTTCGTTATGTCCGCTTCGTAAAGGTTGCAGCCCATCTCATCAACGTAGATTCTCGGAGGTTTAATCCCTCTTGGTACAGTTTCCCGCATATGTGAATGTTCCTCGCCTTATATATATATATATATATATATATATATATATATATATATATACACAAACTAAAGTGTTTTTTTTCTTGTTTTTGATTTCGCGAAAGAATCAATAACATCATCATAATTTGTGGATTTTGTTATATCTGATTCAATAAATAAGAGGGATAGATTCGACATTTTTTTTTGCAATAAACTATTTCTTAAGTAATACTTAATTCTTTTTAGAACTGAAAAGGACCGTTCACCACTTACGTTTGTTACAGGCATCGTTAACAAAATTTTAAGAATCGTTTCTACATTTCGAAACGTCGATTTTAGGCCATCAAGAATAATATTATACATATAAACTGGATTTATCGCTTTTTCTTCTTTCATGTATTTTAGAAAGTGCGGAACAATCCAAGAATAAGCACCCCAAATCAATTTAGGGTGCTTTTTCTTGGATTGGGGTCGAATGAGGGTGCTTATTCTTGGATTGCTCTAAAATGGAGTTAAAATGGAGATAATTGCTCTAAAATGGTTAATTGAATGCCCGGTTAGGTTAATTGTACGCCATTGACGATTGGTTAGGCTGTCGTGATATTTTCGTTAGTTTTAACGAAAATATCACGACTTAACCTAACCAATCGTCAAGGGCGTACAGTTAACCAAACCTAGCATTCAATAATTTTCCCGAAGGTTTCGATATATATATAGTGGACCTAGTTTTAACCGTTTAAGGTGATAATGATTTAATTGTATGCAATGATTAATTGATGCAATGACTGACTGATTGCTTATTGATGAAAGGCTGGGTTAATAATTCATGATGTCATACAGTATCACCGATTGGAATAAGTGGTTATTTGATTAGATCCACCATACTATTGGAAGTGACCGAAATGGCAGCGAGGTCACCAGCTTGGTTTACACCCAAGCAAATTAATGTTAAGGTTATAAAAGACACCTTATAGTTGTATTTTATTATGAAAAGCCGTTATTTATTCACTGTGATATAACAAAGAATTGACAGTAATTAATTGGTAGTTTTACGTTATGCTTATGACATAGACTTAACTAATAAGATGAAATGTTAATAGCTTATTTGACACGTAATAAATAATACTCATCGATGGTATGTAAATGGCATGCGGCATGGAACATTGAATGGGCCTAGTAAATGATATAAAGAATGCACGTGCGTTTGGTACATTGAATGGAATACTTGACACTGATTAAGTAGGCTAAATGATTGCATGAATGCACAAGGAATAATTGATGCGGCCTAATATTTTTGGATTGAAATGCTTGACAAATACACAAATATCATTTATATATAAGACCATTATGTGATGTTAAGTGATTACGTCAAGAGTATATTTAGTTAACACATAAATATATGAATTGAACATAATAACGGATGATACGCGGAATTACGGTATTGAAATGACACTTGAATTGGATGACAGGCCTACATACTGCGTTCTTTCACGAGAGTCAGTTGGAACGCTTAATTACACACTTTGGGAGTATAGCCTACCGTTCGGCGGTAGGCTAATGTAGGCTTCACAAGAATACTTAGGATAGGAGGTACTTATCTTAGGACGATGTAACCTTGTTGAAGGCGGGTTGAAGACGAACCATTTGACGCAGATTCGAGTTGTCGTTGTCCGTTAATCCTCTTGAGATGATGGATGTAGGCTTCGTGGAAGCCTGAGGTGATGTTACTTCTCGAGGTGCAGGCTGGCCTTATGATCTTGCAGGCGTAGGCCTGTGGTGCTGAATATATCTCGAGGAATGTGGAGAAACTTGAAGGCCGACCCGCAAACCGCAGGCCCGAAGCGATTCCGGTTGGGCCTCGAAGGATTGCTTCTGCAGGTGGTCTGTAGATCTTACTTGATGATAAATTGTAGGCCTTGAAGGAAGCAGCAGGCCTCGCCTCCGGCCGAAGCCGGTAGGCGGTTGAAGAGGTGGTATCGTACAGAGTAGTCTAACGAAATGGAAGCGCTAACGAAGTGAGGAGTGAGAGTGGGTGCTCGCTTTTATACGTAGTTCCTGTGACGTAGGACTTCGCACCAAATCTTAAGACGCTTTGTGCGCGCGTCCTTTAGTTGATAAGGATTTTCGTTCGCGCCCTTTGGGAAGACAAGACGTTCATTGTTCTGAATCCGTGTCCACGTGTGTCTTCCAAGACTCTTTGATGATAGCGTGGAAGGACAGGATTTCTGTCTATCTGTTGGTCTATTTCTTGTCGATCCGCTACATATACATATATATATATATATATATATATATTAGGGTGTGACAGTTGCCCCAACTTTGTCCTACAATGCTGTTCAAACTTTTGGTGTTGCATATTGACATAAAAAATACCCACGTGCAATTTTTTGAAGATTCATGCATATTCGAGTGAGCACCAGCAATTTGAAAAATAGCGATTTTGCTTATACGGCATACGCGCCTATATATGAGATTACACAACCATCATAAGGGATATTAACACAAATCATTTGCCTGTCTTAATTAAAAGCTGTTATCACTAACACAAAAAAGTTAATCACTCTTATTCTCTCATGGTACATTAAGGGGTTTTATCATATATTCACAAGGTATTATTTCTCTAGAGCAAGAAACCATGATTTCTGTTCGGAAACAGATGATCGTTTGCGCTGATTAGGAACGCGGAGTCTGTCATTTTCAACTACTTGAAGGACTTCTTGAAAGCGCTCCTCATCCCTGGCAACATTAAGAAAGTCATGGCAAAGTTTTACACCACGCTCTGCAGCCTCATTGACGACCTGAAGCTTGTCCACAACCCGTTTCATGTTCAGGTAGTCGTCATGATCCGCCCATTCACTGGCTGGACTGTGGAGAAACTGATAGGGCATGCCTAAAATGGTGAAGAACCGGCTTGAGTAAGGCCCAATTAGGTCCACCAGGGCAGTGCCACTTTCTGGGACAGGGGGAAGATATGGCTTTCCATAGCCCCCATGATTGAGCCCCACTCTCTTAGTAACTTCAGTGCCTTCATGGCAAAGAAGGGCCTTCCTCATCTCCTCTTTTGTCCTTTCTTGTACTTGGGACGAGAACAAAGCCAGTGGGGCCAACTCCTCAGTTAGGTACCAAGTGTGTCTACCGAGTGCCACACGTGCTTTGTCAACTATTGTGGCGTCATATGGGGCAAATTAAGCCAAGGTTTCGACCAAATTCAAGTCATTCAGTGGCGCACTTGCTGGAACAGGGCAAACACTCCACCATGGGACATAAACAGCGACTGTGAACACAGCAAACCGTTCTAACTTGTTGATTTGACTTTTAGTCACAACCTCGGCTTTGGGAAACTGCTCTTTGATCTGGCCTGACAAAAGAACAATCTTGAGGGTATAGAGCAGTTTAGCCATCCACCTTGCTTTGTGAAGTGCGCCGGGGTAGACCATTGTGAAGTTCACTGGCTCGGATCCTTTAGTTACATGCAGCAGACAAAGCTCTACCAGCTCCTTGTAGTCGTCACGTGTAAATGGTTGGGCTAGAGATTCACGGAAGAAGTCAGCCATCTCCTGCTGGCGCTCCTCAAACACTCCAGGCATTGCGGGGTAGTAGTATTTCTTTTTTCATTGTACGCCAGTTGAGAGAAATGGTTCTTGAACCTAGAAATGCAATTATTGGGATTATTGTATTTCGTACTAATCTATAATATTGTTTTAGGGGTATTAAGATTGATATGATCGATCATTTGCTTGGTGTTAGTATATCTTATAAGTCTAATAAAAGAAATTCCACTAAATTTGTTCATTAGATAATAATATTCCTTGTTATTTTGTAAAGCTTATGACTCACCTCTGGAAAACCATTATGTTTGGACTTGAAGAGCCCTCCACTTTCAAGCAATCCCAGCAAACACCTAGGATGACTTCGCCCACATGCCTGCGACAGGCGCACCAGAATACGGCACGCTCTAATTCCTTTTGGAGGGAGACGCAAGCAGCTGTTTTTTGTCCTGAAAAAAAATGTAATTGTAGTTTAAGGCCACCATTTCAGGCACGTGCTTTTTGCAGATTTCTGTTAAATCATTCACTGTATTTTGGTATTAATGTCATGATAAATTCACGCTGATGTTTGAAATAGGTTTACCTGTATTGGATGAAGTTGTGTCGAAAACCATACCAACGACATTCTGTTCACACTCCCAATCGACCAGAAGTTGTTTGGTTGCTGTTGATATCAAGTCTCCTTGAACCAGGCCAGCTTTTTGAGTCAAATGCGGAAGAGGTGGGACTCCAAGAAGCTTTGTGCCATTAACACCAGACACAAGAATGGGCAGGCGGTCATCAGTGCCTTTGGAATCCAGCGTGTCCATAAGTTTACCATCCCAGTGCACCAGTACTTTGTCTGATGGTTGCCATTCATCCATGATTTTTAAACTTATTTCTGACACGATGGAAGCTCGGTATCGGTGGGCCGTCCTTGCATTTAGACTCAGCTTTGATGTATCTCCACCACATGCAGATACAAGGGAGTACACAATTGCACTCAGCTAGGTCGGCGAGATGTTGGTTCGAACACTGCATGAAACAAGTTCTGCCGACTTCAGAATATCATGGGGCACAAAAATTGAAACTCCCTCTTTCACTGTTTTCCGATGTTTTCTCTTTGGTTCAGCAGTGCTGGCCTCATCAATGTCATCGTCCTCATCAGAGCTAATAGGGGAATCAATATCAGCCTGTACATTCTCAGCATGATCACATTGCTCTCTCTCTTGTCGCTTCTCTTCTCGCATCTGCCTTTTCTGTCGCTTCTGAACCTTTTCTGCGAGTACTTTGTTTACCCCAGAGTAGGTAGCTACTCTGTCAATTAGCATGCTTTTCATAAAGAGTATGTCAGTATCGATGGCATCTTGTTCGGCCTGAGTTTTCCCCTTTTTCGCAGCCGCCATGTCTTTCAACACTGTGTTCTTATAAAATTTCATCGTCAGGCTCAATTCTGATTTAAACTTTATAATTCCAGGATCATCAGCCCGTCTTCTATCCTCATTCTTTTTCATAAGCATCATGTAGTCTTTGTCATAGTAAGTTTTAATCACTCGGCCAATATTGTTCCTGCCTGTAATGGTCGGGACATTCGCCTTCTGGTAATGCAAAAGCACATTGTCAATGGTGGCAGATTAAGCCTGGTCCCAATGCATATCCCGAAGGTTTGCTAACAGACATAGTAAGACCTGCCTATTAGTTGGCAGTTTGCAGCCCTTTATTTCCTTTTCTTCTTCTCGGGGTACGGTGCCCAATAACATTCTGACATACTCATCATCTTGCCGTGTATCCATGATTAAATTCTCTATTCACAACATCAAATCACTGTCAATGGAAAAGAAAAGAGCATCATTAAAATTAAATGCAATAAAATAATACGTGGAAAATTTGTGGGTCAGCGTTCCAGACCCGGAAATGAAAATCTGATAAAATGTGCTATTTTCACACTTATTTATGAAGTTCATAAGCTGAAATAGCAATACTTGCTGGTACGACGGTGCTAGCTCAAACATGCACCGATCTCCAAGAAAATGTACAGGGGTGTTTCCTAGATAAATACACAACACTAAAACTTTGAACAGCATTGTAGGACCATTTTTTGATTTTTGGAGGGCAACGGCCACACCCTAATATATATATATGGGATGAATTTCACAATAAAACACGTGAAATGAATGAATGCTGCAAATCCACAAGGAAAAAGAAAAACGATTCCAAGGCCTTTCGTGTATTCAAAGCTACACCTCGTCAGGGAATGAAGATAAAAGGCGAGATGCCCATAAATATATACAACGTACAGGAAAGACAAAACAATTAGTACATACTTAACAAGGGTTAATGAGGCAAAAAACAGTTATGTTGAAAAGATGAATACGTTATTGAGTGATCGTGACACGTACAAACCTCTAAATAGAGACCCATTGGAGGATGTTAATAAAATGTTTAACAGAAAATTAAGAGAAATTTTAAAAAATAACTATAATGGGCTTCCACAGCAGTTTCTTAGTATCAATCCGTCACTACCATATCTGTACGGCTTAGTAAAAACACACAAAGTCAATAATCCCATGAAGCCTATTGTTAGCTCAGTGGGCTCCGTAACCTATAAGCGATCAAAATGGTTAGTTAGTTTATTAACGCCGTTAGTTGGCTCTATTTCTGAGTCACATATTGTAAATAGCATGGATCTTATTGACAAACTGAAGTTCCCTAATGACCCTAATTTCAAATTGGTAAGCTTCGATGTATGCTCGCTATTCACAAAAGTCCCTGTTGATGACCTACTTGATTTTTTAAAAGATAAGATCTCTGAATATTCTTTCCCTGTTCAACACAACACTCTTATTGAGTTAATTAAGCTTTGTGTCAAAGATTGTAAATTTCAGTTTGAAAATAAGTTTTATGCTATGTCGTTTGGATTGGCTATGGGAAATCCCCTTTCACCTGTACTAGCTAATTTATATATGGAATTTTTTGAAAGTAGAATTTTGCCTACGATTGTTAATTTTAACCTGGTTTGGCACAGGTATATAGATGATATTTTATGCCTTTGGCCTAATAATTTGGATGTGGACTTATTTCTTGGTAGGCTCAACAATTTAGTCCCATCTATTAAGTTTACAGTTGAAAAAGAAAATGATGGAAGCCTATCTTTTCTTGATCTAAAAATTTGGAGATGCTCTAATCAGTTCAAATATGAAGTCTACCGTAGGGCTACTAATAATAACTCTTATGTGCATTTTTATTCTGACCATCATCCTTCGATTAAATCCTCTATTTTCTCTGCTATGTTTCTTCGAGCATTGAGAGTTGTCAGTCCTGAATTTTTAGATTCCGAGTTATGCAATATCATGAATATTGGTACTAAATTATGTTATCCTATTTCATTTTTAGATAAGTCTTAAGAAAGCCAAGAATAGGTATTATATATTATAATAATGTAATTGTAAAGGAATTTCAGCGTAAAAATATCCTTAGCCTACCTTACCATGTTAATTTTCAATACCTTCCAACTGTACTTAAAGCAATTGACATTAATGTAATCTTTAAGTATAATAATACTGTTAAATCACGCCTAATAAAGAATAGCCCTGATAATATTGTTGGTTGTGTGTATTCGATCGGATGTACACAATGTAACTCAGTGTATGTATATAGGCCAAACCGGTAAAACGTTGGATATTAGGGTAAAACAGCATAAATATGCTTGTAGAACAGCTAATAATTCCAATGCTTTATTTAATCATATGTATAGATGTAACCATAGCATCAAGTGGGATAGTTCAAAAGCGCTTGTTAAAAACAGAGATATAATAGAAAGAAATATTCTAGAATGTGCATTTATTAATTTTAAAAACAATTTCAATAACAGTGCGGGGACGTATAAAATTGACGATATCATGTTAAAATTTCTTTTGCCTCTCATTAACCCTTGTTAAGTATGTGCTAATTGTTTGTTTTTCCTGTACGTTGTATATATTTATGGGCATCTCGCCTTTTATCTTCATTCCCTGACGAGGTGTAGCTTTGAGTACACGAAAGGCCTTGGAATCGTTTTTCTTTTTCCTTGTGGGTTTGCAGCATATATATATATATATATATATATATATAATATATATATATATTTCAACTGCAAAGAACACGCAGTATAAATAACGTAAAGAACGACGCTTGTATAGGAGAACAATCCGCGCAAGATGAGAAGAGAGAACGAACAAATGAAAAAATGAGGTAACCACCCGGGAATCGAACCCGGGATCTTCCGATTGCCGGTCAGATATGATAACCACTACACCATGGTCCTCACTCCATCAGAAGTCGTAATTCCTCTACATACGCGCAGAAACCAATGTGTGTATATATAGATACGGCATGCGGGAGGTGCCCCCCTCGGGGCATTGGTTTCTGCTTCGGTAGTTATTATCAAGTTTAATATATGTTTCCCTCTTATGGGTTCCTTCACTCATTAAGTCAGAAAATGGTCGTCTACGAAGCTGAGGAGCTTGTTACCCTCTACATCGGCAGAATCAGATTCCCAGTCTATGCTACCCCAATTAAGGTCTCCATAATTAAAGCTAATTTTCCCTCTATGATTTGATGGAGAGTGCTGTGAAGTTCAAGATCCAGATCGGCAGACGGGTGAAGCTTTCAATACTACTAGTATTATATGTAGAGCAAACTGAGCTGAACCCAAATGACTTCGCAAGTGGAGTTGAAGTGCTTTCTCACAGAGAACAGATGATCCCCAAAATCAAAGAACCACACAGCCCCGCTGCCTCTATGTCATGTCTTCATGAAACATTTCGTACCGTTCAAGCTGAAACTCTCCTTCGAAGTCTCTTGCGAATGCATGTATCCAACTTTCAGTTATTGCTATGACGTCGAAATTTTCAGTACTATATAGAACTTTTAAGTTCGTCAAAATTATTCATAATAGCATAGCGTTAAAATGGACGACCTTAAGGGTGTTTATGATAAGTTTAGCCACTCTCTCACGGCCTCGTTTCCCGACGATATTTCTGGGACAGACTCGTCTTCGGATATCTATATACAAATCGAGTCATTCGCCACCGTTCCAGTAGACTCGTTGTCAGAGGTTCCTCTTGAGTCATCTCGTCGTTCAGAGGCTCTGCTTCGTCAGTATTTTCTGCCAGTGACCCAACCAGAGAGGGAGTTACAAGGAATTTACAAGGACAAGAGGAAACTTCAAAGACCTTTCGGTCCAATCGGGGAGGTTCCTGTTATTAAACTAGTTTGTCTTTTTAACTATTTTAGCAGTAGTAGAAAACTAGATAGAAAAGCATAAGGCTCTCTACCGGCCGTCCCCGCCAGAGGTGGGTACGGAAAAAGGTTGAAGAAAATACCTGGACCCTGGAAACGTAGCGGAAGAAATTTTACAGGAAGTAGAGAATATATAAGCTAGCTCTACAATTACACTATGCACACATAGAAATGGTACACTAGATAGTACCATTGTATAAATTAACTAATAATACTCGTATATTTGTGCTGATCTTATATCAACTACTTGGTATCGTCACAAAAAACCCAAACATATGGTTTGAGAGAGAGAGAGAGAGAATATATATTTGCTTACCGTTGTAAAGCGTTTTTCCACTACGTTCCGTGTGGACGTAGTTTGAAATGTGAACCAGTCGTACAGGCGATTGTTTATTTAATGCGAAGTTGTTCTGTCAATACTACAAATTCCTCGCCATTGTTATTGCATTCAATAAGTCTTTGTCTATCGTCCGTAGAAATATATATTAACGCTATGACATTCTGACGTTCTAGTAGTTTATTTACCTTGGCAAAAACTGGTTAATCGAATATATTTAATTCGAAAAAAAATTCAAGTTATCCGCATTCGCTTCAAATTGTTCCACGTTATAGAATGTGGTTGGTTGACGTTGGTGTTATTGCAGTTGCGTTCAATAAATAATGCAGCACATTTGAACTCCAGAGCGTTTTCATTATTGTCAAACACATAATCGTAATTGTCAATTACATAACGTTTTCTCATTTAGTTTCCTTCGTAATGTCAAACGAAATACATCATTTACACTTTATAGAAAATGGCATTCGTAATATGATGTCGAAACAGTTTACATGTTTATCAAATCCCTTTTGTCGATGTCCTGTTCATACTATTTTTTCTGTCCAAAACATCGATGCGTTGACGAAATTAAATTAATATTGTCGAAAATATTCGGAATTTGTTCAATCGCCTTTACGAAACATTGTCCATATTATACTGCATTACGTGATATTACAGTATATATTGTATTATATCATACTTCATTACAGTATTTCACTCAACTTTTTTAAATATATTTCTTCTTTTATTCAATTCCCCTTCAATTTTCCCTTAATTCTCTTTCATTTTTGCAAAATTTTTTATATTTTATTATTGTATTCAACTTTTGAAACCCCTTTCTTTTACTGATTCCCCTTTTATTTCCCCTTAATACCTTTCAATTACATCGTTCTACATTCTTCAATATATATATTGAATTATATCTACTCAACTTTTTAAATAAGTTTCGCGTTTTTATTTTCAATTTTCTTTTCTATTCCCCATTTCTAGCCCCTTTTTAAATCTTTGTAACCTCTCTTTTTCTCCCAATTCCCTCCAATGATTCTCCCTCTCCCCTCTTTTCTGGAATTCATCCGCTTTCCTTCTCATTTTACTTATTTATTTGATCTTGGAATTTTACTTATAGAAATAAATTGTCTCAATATAACTTTCCGTGAAGTTTATACGTTTCATAATTGCATTCAATCCACTGAGTTTTTTATTCTGAAATTCCATGTTAAAATTCTATATAAACATTTGTGTGTGTGTGTGTGTGTGTGTGTGTGTGTGTGTGTGTGTGTGTATCGTAATATGGGGTGATTTTGGTTCAGGGCGTGACATTGACACTTCTTTAAAAAAAAACTAGTTTTATCCATTTTGCATAAAAAGAAAGTTTCATGGAAAAAAGCACTCTGATCACTTTTAATCTATAGAATTTTGCAGATCTATTGTCACAACATAACTCCTCAGTTAAGGAAGATAGAGAAAAAAGTGTTTAGACAAAAACGATAGTCAAAATTCCATAGATTAAAAATGATACGAATGCTTTTTTTCCATGAAACTTTCTTTTTGCACAAAATGCATAAAACCAGTTGTTTTTTTAAGAAATGACACTGTCACCCCTTTGAGACAAAGTCACTCCATATTACAGTATATACACATAGGCGTCCATCTTGGCGGGGGGAAGGGGGGTCCTCCGGTTTGAACTTAGTTACATTCTATTTAAAATTTTCAGTCACATATAAGTTGTATACGAAGCCACAAAATAAAATCCATTTTGATACATTTTACTTTGACCCCCCCCAAATTTTCCGTTTTCTCGTAAGAAATCATATATATATATATATATATATATATATACACACACACACACACGTGATCATGCATGTAAAATGTGCATTTGTGGATAAATAAGGTTTTAACTTGGTTTGGTGAAAATGTAAAAATTAATTTATTTCATATTTCTTATTTTAAAGCGCGTAAAGGCAAAGGGGAGGAATTATTGACATTACTTCAGTATAAATTAATTCAATGTTTATTTACTTTTTTTAACGGTTGAATTATGATTGAAAATAAACGCAATTTAAATTTTGCTTATTTGCTCAGCTTGTTTTTTTATATATTTAAAAGCATAATTTTATTTAATTCAACGTTAATTAGGTTGGTTTTAATGCAAAAACATATAATATATATATATATATATATATATATATATATATATATATACAATTTTAAATTCTAGATCGGAGGAGCTGCTGGCTAGTTATAGGGACTTACTAGAGCGACTAAAGGAAAAACTAATAAGATTGTTCTAACAGGTATACTTCCTCGAATTATCCAACGTAACGAGTTTTACAGCAAGGCGACCTATATATAAATGCAAAACTTCATTTTTTTTTACGTGGAGGTCGAAATGTGACAATAAAACCCACACAAATAGACGGAATTTATTTCCACAACAGTTCCGATGCCTACTGGCATCCTCTTCGGGTGGATACAGAAAAACGAATTCATTTTTGTGTATTCACCCGAAGAGGATGCTAACGGGCATCGAAACTGTTGTGGAAATAAACTCCGTCTATTAGTGTGGGTTTTACTGTCACAAGACCTATATTAATAATAACCTAAAGTTTCTTTGCCAACAGGAAGGAGTGCATTTTGCGAATTTTTGGAACAGTTTCCACGGCAGGAGGGACTTGTTCCTCGGAGATAGACCTCATCTTAATGACGTTGGAGCTGCGAGTTTAGGAAGACTATTTCATAATAGTCTCTTCTTTTCAGGCTGCCGTAGCTCGAACGGTCCCGGCGAAATTTCCTTAAATTTCCCTTGCTCGCGCGAAGGTAACGCGGTTTCAACAAACAATTTGAAGGTTCTATCCTTAAATGCTCGTAGCCTACGAAACAAAATAAATGAATTTTTTTCTTTAATTGTTTGCAAAGACTACTATTTAATTGCGATGAATCGTGGCTGAGCACTTGAAACACGTGACTTTGTAGGGGAGTATCAAATTAGAGGTTACAGACTTTTTGTTAAAAACAAAATAGGTAGGCGAGGAGGCGGTGTTATGTTGTATATAAGATAATATTGCGAACGCTATAGAATTAAAGCACAGAATTCCAGAACCGATAGATTCGACTATAGTAGAACTTAAACTGAACGATTTCAAATTTCTTGTTGCCGTTATATATAGGCCCCCTAATCAAACAGCTGATACGGACGAAGCGTTATATCGTGAACTAAATAGAATAATAGGTAGTGAGCAGGACTTAATTATGGGTGACTTTAATTGCGCCAACGTGAATTACGATACAATGCAGGGAGACGCGGAAGGTAATCGTTTAGTTAATTTTCTTGAGGATAACTTTCTTATTCAAAAGGTTGGGGAACCTACGAGGTTAGACAGTATTTTAGATTTAGTAATAACTACGGCTTATCACTGATCTTCAAGTAATAGAACCGTTAAGTAATAGCGATCACAATATGGTAGAGTTTGTCCTCTCAGTAAGTCACTCGAAACCAGCTAACTCGACTAAAATTCCTAACTTCTAGCACGCAGACTTTTGTAAATTTCGAAATGGATTGTCACACGTCAATTGGGAAAACGTAATGGGGATCTCCAACGCAAAACTAATGTGGGAATCGTTTGAAACAGTATTTAGGACTATAAATGAGGAATGTGTACCGTACAAAATTAAGCGTGCAAAAGTAAATAACAAGGCCTTGTGGTTTACTTCTAGAGTAGGAGACATTATAAAGAGAAGAGATAGGGCTTATAGGCTACATAAGTGCGATAAAGACAATTTGTGGTTACGAAACAACTACATATCTCTAAGGCGTGAAGTGAAAAGTGTAATAAAAAAGTCCATGCACGATTTTGAAATTTCCATAGCTCGTGACGGCAAAGAAAACCCCAAGCGATTTTTTCAATACGTCAGTAATAGGAACCCAGTAAAGAGCGTCTTAGGACCGATGAAAAATTCTGACGGTGAGCTAGTTTCTGAAAACAAGCAAATGGCTACTCTGCTAAACGGATTTTTTACGTCAGTTTAAATAGATGTAACGAATACCCTTACGGTCATAGACATAATACCTTTTGATAGTGGTAATACTTTAGATAATATTGTGGTGATTGAAAGGGAGGTACTGCACTATATTTGTAAAATGAAAATGCTTAAATCACCGGGGCCGAATTCCATATATCCCCTACAACTATAAGAATTAAAAGAAAGTATTTTTGTGCCGCTAACAAAGATTTTTAATGCATCTATTTCTGAAGGGTGCGTACCAGCTAATTTCAAGTTAGCAAATGTAACACCTATTTTTAAGAAAAGCGGTAAAGGTGCGGCGGAAAATTATAGGCCAATCAGTTTAACGTCTGTTGTAGGTAAGCTACTGGAATCAATAACTACGGATCGTATAGTCGAACACTTAGAAATGCATAACTTGGTGAGAAATACGCAGCACGGTTTTAGGCGAAACAAATCTTGCTTAACTAATCTTTTACAATTTTTCCAAAGCGTGGTTGAAGTTTACGGTAGTCATCTGGCTGTAGATGTAGTGTATTTAGATTTTCAAAAAGCGTTTGACATTGTACCGCACGAAAGACTCGTTGAAAAAATTAAGGCTCATGGAATCAGGGGTGTAGTAATAAATTAGATAGAAGAGTGTTTGCGAGGTAGGAAACAGAGGGTGGTCGCTGATGGAGCGGAGTCGTCTTGGGCTAATGTAGCGATCGGCGTTCTCGGGTTCTGTATTGGGCCCTTGCTTTTTCTTATACCGTATATATTAACGATTTAGATGTCAGCCTAGTCAGTATAGTTTCAAAGTTTGCGGATGACACGAAGTTGGGTGGTTGGGCGATTAATGTCGATGATAGAGGTAAAAATCCAGGAAGATCTGAATAAAATTGGAGATTGGTCGGTCACATGGCAAATGAGATTTAACGTCAATAAGTGCAAAATTTTACATATAGGTTCGCGTAACAGTAATTTTGCTTATTAGGGCAGCTAAACAAGTTGAAGTGGACAATCCGGACAAAAGCACCAAACTTTCCCTACTTGTATATTTTGGACCAACAATTAAAAATATCCCCGGAACCACCTTCAGAGACCATTACTTGGCCCGCCATAGACAAAATGGAATTTCTGATATAAGTTTCAATAGAGAATTCCCTTGGCATGTTTGGCATCAAACTATATGTTTTTTGGCATGATCAGATCAATAAAACAACTTTTAAGCTGATCAGAAGTATGTTTACTGCAGAAATCACACTTCGTACAACATATACAGTGAAAATCGTGAATATTTTAACACAAAAACCATGTTCAAGAAAACCATGTTTAAGAAAAATCAACGAAACTATAACAATTGAAGATTTCACCCACCAAAAAGTAGACCTTTAGCTCTATAACTGAATGTGGGAGAGGAAAATTGGCAAAATATGTGCATTTTAAAAAATGAAATTCTACAAAGGTCAAAATGCTACCCTTTCATATTTGCACAATTTTCATGCATTATTCGTGGTTCTATAGAAAACTTGTATTAACAACATTTGTAGAGTAAGGGCAGGGCTATTAAATGGGCACCATAAAATGGAAATATCTTGGCATTTAGCATTGCAATGCCTACTGTCCCAACTCACCCCCTGTCCCGAACTGTCCCAACTCACCCCGCTCGACGCTATATGTTAAACTGCACAGTTGCAGCTACACAGTTCTGTACACTTCCACCTGGCCTTCTTGCAAGCACACCTGGTGCCACATCCACTCTTGCTCTTGCAGCCGCATTTGACCAATTCGCTGCAAGCTTTAGATGCTACTGGTCTTGTGGTCCAAACTGGTGTCCATGACTGGGACTCTTCGCTAAAGGTCCATCCCCATCCTTCAGGAGTTGGAAGATTCTGTTCACTTCTCTCACAGGTCGACCATATTCCTCCCTGGTATGTGACCCTCCTGGTGTGTTGGAGAAGAGCATCCTGAGTTGGTGGGATAGTCTCCATAGCTTTTCCCTTCTGACAGAACATGACCTTTCTTGCCTCATCTACACGTTCAATGTCACTGGTGTTGTCATAGAGGACAACTGTGTACCGTTCAAGAAGCTTGAAGTGGGGAGTTTCGGCGTCAACATCTGCAAATGGATTTCGTGCCATGAATGTGAATGCTTGTGTTACCTCAGGGTAATGGTGCCATGCTGCCCATGCCGTATTCTTGCCCCTTCCGTAAAAGGATGATGTTGTATCACATCCCGTGAAGCAGTGAAACAGTGGTAGGGATGTGCATCTCTCTTCACCCAAAGAGGCACAGATTGTGTTAATATGATGGTAAGTGAAGTTTTTCCCAGTGCCAAAACCAACCCAAATATTTACTTCAGATCTTATGGACGTCAAGTGATGGAATTTTCCTATTAGAATGACAATAACATCCGTGTCTACAGTTCTGATCATGCAGTTAATGTGCCCTTCCTTTATTGCATCTTGAAGATGAATGAACAGTCTAGTGTCTGCCTCCTCATGGTCGCATCTTGGCATTGTGCGGTCGGCCCCATTGATGATGACTTCAGGTCCTGATGTAATAACAACTTCTTTGTTGTTAGGAACTTCCATTGCAGCAACCTTGTCTGATAGGAAAGCGAACAGTTCTTGCTTGTTTCTAGAGTCTCGAAGGAAGTCATGCCAATTTAGGGGTAATTTGGTTTTTCCTTCAACCTTTCTTCTGATTCCTTTTCCCCGTTTTTCTCTGGTAGTCTCTTTTAAGGTGCTTGCAGTGTAGGTATCCCAGACGATGTCAATTCGCTGGCAAGTTTCTAACTGTTTGATGAGATAAGGGACGAATACACGATCTGCATACTCTTCAAAGTTGGTAACACCTGCAGTAGACAGCAAATGGACGATGGCAGCTCCATCAAGAAGTTTCACATCAAAAGGATCTGGAGGGTTGTCCTTGTTTTCAAATGTAATGATTTTCAGTAGGTCAGACTTTTTCCCAAACCGCAATTTCCCACCATCAGATAGGGAAGAAGGAAAGGGGTGATTCTCGTGTTGGAAGAATGCATCCATGTCACTATGCCGATGTTGCATAACAATATACAGATGAGAGAATAGAGCAACATCGTTCTTCAGTAGTTGGATTCCCCCAACATTCCGTACCTGAGATTTCGGCCGAGGACATCTGAAGAGGGCAAGCGAGTTCTTCTTGATCGGTGTATGAATTGACCTTGTACAATCTGTGACAACTTCTTTGTAGTATCGGCTATATTGCTCCTTACCCAAATCCTTTATAGTTCTCACTGTATGGACCACAGATTCATCCATGACATTCCTTGTGTCTAAGGCCAGTAACTCATTCCCATTATCACAAAATGGATTTCCCATATCACGGAAGACTTCAACGAGATTAGAAACATGATCCTTGAATCTTCTCTGTGTAGATAGTCCTTCTTCGTGGTGGAAGTTGTTGTCTTCAGTTTCTGGAAGGTTTTCGTCTTCATATTCAGTAATCAATCTGGCTTGTTCTGGCCCTGCTACCATCCACTTCTTGAATGCCACTGGATTCTCAGTCAGACCCACCGCGCCTCCTGAACCTTTGACTTTCTCATTGTTTTGTTCATGCGCTTGGTCTAAAGGCATGGCTGAGAATCTCTTCTTGGTCTTGTGTACTACCCAGTGTCCATTTCGTGAAAACTCATTCATAACTGGCTGAGGGAGATTCTTCATGTCCCGGATGTGGAGTGGAAGCCAACGTGCGTAATTCTGGTGGTCAAGAGCAAAGAACCAGGGAACTACTTTCTTCAAGCTTTCTACATACAATGGAAAGTCTCCTGCACGATGTGATCGTATGAATATGAGGCCGTCTATCTCCATCTGAAGAATTGTCTCCCAGTATTGGAATGTTGGACTGACCTGAACCATCTTCTTCTTCCACTCTTCCTTTGTCTTGTCATCATAGGGACCAACAGTTTCCATAAAGGCTTCATGCTGCAGCTTTGCCAATGTCAAAGCTGTTACCTGGTGAGCATGTCTGGTTCTTGTAAGATGAGAGGCTTTAAGAAATGAGTCAACAGTTCCTGCCGAAGCAATGCCTGCTTGTGTCAAGGCATTTGTCCACCCAGATCCCTCTAGATAATCTCCATACGTTCTCCACATGGCCATCTCTGTATGTAGACCTCCAAACATGACGATGACCTTGTCTTCTCCGTGGGTGTCTGGCCACTTCCACTGAATGAATTTACCAAGGGCATATAGGGGTGCATCGAATGCAACAACTGGTATTTGCCCGGGGTTAAGGAATTCAGTAGCAGACCGAACAACATTCATTCCATGCTTGATCATCGCTGGAGTAGCGGCCTTTTCATGGAATAAGGGAAGGAGGTAGGAAAGGGTTTTCATTTGATCTTCATCTTGTTCTTGCCTTGTAGCGTGGTATGCTGACCATGATATAACATCACCCTTCCCTATCGTGTCTTTCTCCAAGATCCTGAACGCTTCTTTCATCCACTCCTTTTCCTGGAAACATGCTTCATGGTAGTGTCCCTCAATAGGGTCAGACACATTAGACAACTTCAGGACTTCTACCTTGGTTTTGTCCATTGCAACAGCTGGTACAATTGAGTAGGACATGAGTAACTCCAAGTCCTTTGAACCTAGAGAAGGTAGCACAAGATCACCTTGTTTGGTTCCACAGTTTGAGACAGTTGGGAACTGAAACAGACTAATCCCTGTACCATGAAATGATCCAACGGCAGTTGTACTAGATGGGTTGTAATCCAGATTGTCAAGTGCCCCAACAATAAATGGTCCATGACGAAACTGAGCCGGTACAACCACTCCTTTGGTCTTGAAGTTCTGGCACACTGCTGTTGCAAGTTGGCTTTCGACTTGAAGAATTCGGTCATAACTCACACTGAGACCCAATTCATATAGTAGTTGTGTAATTAATGATTTTGACCGAATTTCAGTATGAATTTTCAGACCAAGATACAGAGGCAATGGTGGTTCTCTTTCCAAAGAATGGCGAACCTTAGATGATGATGTATGCTTGTTCCTAAAATTAAAAAGGATAAGTTGCGAGACAGTGAGAGTTGCAGGGGAGTCTTCTGGTGTTTGGTCCTTCACGTCAGCACCATTTGTGATCATAGATATAAGGGTTTTCAAGGTTGTAGGTACCGATTCCTGTTGACAACCAGATGGAAAGGCACCTGCAAACTTGAATCCAGTAAAGTTGACGATTTCCTTGCGTATGATTCTAGCAGCTTTTGCAAGAATCATAGTATCTCCTTCAAAATTCTGTCTATTTGTCTCTCTGAGCATTTCCTGAATTCCCTGCTGAAAACTAAGATTTTGTTCTTGCCATCACTCACTTCCTGGGCATATGGGAAATACTCCAGAATCTTCTCTCTGAATCGTCCTCTGTTCATTTCCTTATTAATACCTAAGTCCCGAAGTCTTTTTTGATACAGATCAAATAGCAAAGAAAACTTCATTTGAAAGATTCCTTCCTCCACGCAATTTTCTACATGATTAACGACCTCAACTATTGCCTTTGCTTTCATCAAGTTTTCTTCATAGCCTTCTTCCTTGCTCTGTTTTTGTCTCAAAAGTGAGCGGTAACGGTTCCGATAAAATGTCAAGCATTGCAGATGATACTTGGCTTCAATGGCCATGAGATCACCACCTCCTATTCTAGACATTAGTTCTGTGTCACTGAGTTCTGTAGCCATCATTCGTAAATTGACGTCAGCGCCAAATGTACTGAATTCGTGAAAATGCCCATGTGTTTGTTGGCAAAACACACAAGTTGCTTTGTCCATAGGATGCCGCTGAACCCGCTTCCCCGTAGATGAACTGGTTTCACCTTCATCCGCCCTTTCTCTCTTTTTGTAGCCCTTTCAAGCTTTTCTTTACTAAATTTAACATGGCATGACTTGTGCCACACAGCTTTATTCTGAACCAGATCTTCAACAGTCACCTCTTCATTGAAAAGAAGAGGAACTGGTAGTCTTCCAAGATTCTTGAATGCGTTGACATTCTCCATAAATGTTGCATATGCTTCAGTTTTTTTACCACTCACAGCATTGAGTGGAGATTTAAGAGTCTCACCTTTGCTCTCTTGACAAACCATGCATTTGCTCCAATCCATGTTCACAAATCACCTGCAAAACAGAAAAGCACATATTATATAGTTATATTATTAAATATTTTACATTAAATAAACATTTAAGGGTAATTCTGATTATTTTATAGCAATCCTGGCATCGAAATATGTAGGTTTAGGGACTATTTATTTACAATTACTCCTCACAATAGTTTGTTGATTTCTAGCTGGCAGCCATCTTGGATTTCCAAAATGGCAGCCAAGATCATGACTCCAGATTTGAAAAAATTTACTGGAGCACAGCTCTGAATTTACTTTTTTTCCCCTTACACCACTAGATAGGTTAATGATAGTAAACTCTTGAATTGACGACATACCAATTACAAATTGTTTTAGCTAAACATAATAATACAATAATGTATAGTTTATAACTCACCTTAAGTTTATTTATTCATTGCAGCAGCAACAGTGGACGATGTTAGACCTTGCATGTAAGCATTTGTTGTGAATTTACCGCCATGTATGCTTGGCCACTGATCAATGGCTTTCTGTGTGATCATTACAGCAGATCTAGTGCCTGGAGCTGGACCCTCCTTCACAATTCTGCACAGCTTAGTCAAATGAGATGGCTTAATGGATCCTTTGTGTTCAACAATGTAACCAAGAATGGAGAATGTCCCTTCAGCTGGTGCTTCACTCCAGGCAGTTGATCCATCTTTATCAAAATGCTTTAATCTCTCTGTGATTCCTTTCCACAGCTGTTCTATATATTCTGTCAGCCAATTTATCACTGAGTCTTTTGTAAAACTGCTTTCAGATCTGGTTCTGGATGGTCTAGCAACTTCAGCAACCTGGTAGTAATCAGAACGTTTCTTGATGTATTTGTAAACTTCATTTAGGATGTAATCCTCAGCTGTTAGTTCCTTTTGCTGCCCTGTGGTATCGTGCTTAAATTCAGAAACTACATCATTTGCATTTCCTCCATTAGCTAATTTGGAAATTGTTTCCATCACTCTTACATAACAGTTTTCCCCCTCCTTCTTTATAAAATATATTTTCTACAAATTCTGCACTAACTGTGGTTTTTTTGAGCTACTTGCAACATAATCTTTGTTACATAGGAAATCAATACAGATACAACTTGGCACTAATTTCTTTCTCTTGTGGATGATCAAAAACCAATTTTCCACAAATCTCAAGATCAAATTGATCAAATTCGTAATTAACCATGCGAGTATCAGATTTGAGTTTTTGGTCTCTTAAAACCAATGATATTGTCAAGAACCATATTGGTATAGTCAAGGCCTGATCTCAGATTTGAAGAGTGATTCTGAATAAAGTCTAAAAGCTCACTTAGTTTACAAATTTTCTTCAATGCATCAACGTGGGCTCTGTTCACAAGATGCATTAAGTCCCATCGAAATTTGAAATTTTCTCCAAACAACTTTTTCATTTCGTTTTTAAATGGCTCGTTGTCCTTACAAAAAGCCCCATCTCCAACCATTCCAGATACCTTGGATTTAATTGCTTCTTCAGATAGTTTCAAGTGATTAGGAGACTTCAACACATCAAAAATTTCATTGGCCAAATAAACTCCTGATTTGCTGCGTACTAAATTTATCCCAGCAAGTTTTACAGTCTTATCTTCTTCACTCATAACTAATACAACTAGCATGCTTAATCCCAAAATTGTTCCAATGTCAGCTGTTATTGTTACTGAAGTTTGTTCTAAGAACCACTTTACAGTTTGTTCTTTAAGTTGATTATCTAATAGCTCACAAATTGTCTCGCACGCATGTGTGCTATGATTCAAATTTCCAACCTCACAACCTGACCTATGTAATACAGCTAGAAGTACTGGATATAGAGCCCATGCAGTGTTTGTTTTCATTATGAAGTATAAGATGTTGCCACATAGTCTTCTATGCGTTTAGTAGTGTTCCGAGAAGATGTTTTCATCACTTCATAAACAGCAGCTCTTTGATGATGCTGAAGTTTAATTAAATGTCTCTTCAGGTGGGTTTTCAGATTTCTAAACCATCTCTCTTGATTTTCTCCTTGTTTGCATACATAGGTTAAATCTTTAACATTGAAGTAACCTTTTATGTTCGAATGTTTGTCTGAAGCACATGCTTTGGGGTCTGTGCAAGCTATGCAATATAATGTAAACATTTTATCATCAGAAGCATCATCAATATCTTCTTGATTATCATCATCTTCATCCTCAACAGCTATATCTACATCAGGCATATTAGTGTCACTATTTGCAATGTTTTCCATTATATCACTTGGTACTGAAAATGAATCATCAGCATGCCCTAGATCCTTCTTTTCCACCAATTTGAATGTAGATTTGATCAAATCATTGTTCAGGATTTCTTGTATTGATTTACACTTGCTTAAATGGGCTATGGAAATGTCAAATTTGTTGCTTTTTGCTTTATTAGATTTGGATGCAACACTTGAACTTGAAGGCATATTTTGACTCTTCTCTTTATTAACCACAACAGCTTGGTGAGTTTCTTTTGTTAGGCGCAAAATTGCATTCAATGTCTTCTGGATTTGGGAATTTTCAAATTCCTCTAAAGCAGTTTTGTTAGTCTGATGCGCAGATTCCTCACTTACCTTTTGTTTCTTAGGTGGAGGAGAAGCACTTTCTTCAGTCTGTGAAACATCTAGTGAAAAAGTTTCATTTTCTAGATTAGCAGTTGATGAAGTTGGTTCATTTTTCTGAGGTCTAGCACTAGCACATTTTGTGAACAAACTAAATGACTGCTTTGCCGTATCTCTTTGCTGCACTTCATCCTGGTATTTCTTTACTGCAATATCTAAGCTGTGGGCCCAAACTCTGGGACCTCTTGTATTGTAACAAATATTTTTTTTGGAATTAAAATGTTCCTCCCAGTTTTGCTTCTTTGAATATTTGTTCTTACATTGACCACAAAAGTAACCCCTTTTAACACCCTCACTTTTCGCTCCAACTTCATCAATATTAGGATCCATTATTGATTATTGACTACCTGAAAAAATACAAAATAAGTAAAAGTTAGTAAATATAGTATGGTAAAAGTGAGTAAAAGTAAGTAAATATAGTACAATGAAAGTAAGTAAAAGTAAGTGCTTTAAACTTAGTAAAGTAAGGAAGAGTAAGTAAAAGTAGGTAAGTTAAAGTAAGTAAAAGTAAGTTTAAACTTAACTAAACTTTTCAATTCTAGAGTCATGGTGGATTACTTAAAACCGCACAAGTAATTATCTGGCCAATTTATCAAACCTGGCCGAGATCAATGGAACATAGTCCAATCCTGATAATTTTATATTAAAAAAATATACGTTTTAATAAAATTTTAATTATCAAAACATTGAAGCTTAACAAAAAATAAAAATAATTGTTAAATATGGAATTACCAACTAAACTTAAAATAACTAAATTTGTAATTTAAAAAATTGGTTTGTACAAGAACGTATACGCAAAAAAATTGCATAACGTCTAGCGGATGAACAAAACCCAAACCCAAATTTACTTTTTCTCATGGTCAAATTTACTGGAGCAATGCTCCCAAGATCCCAGGAATCTGGAGTCATGGCCAAGATAGGGTTGTGCGTCTTGGTTCCGGGGAAAAATTGGTAGCTAAGGTCCTGAACAACATTTGAGCCACGTTTGGTGCTTTTGTCCAGAATGTCCACTTACTTCAAAAATCAGGGTCTAAGCTACTGCACTATATAGTATGCCAGGGAAGGAGCTGACAAGCGTAAATCAGGAAAAAGATTTAAAAGTGGCGAAACAAAGTACAGCAGCGGTCAATAAGGCGAACAAAGTTTTCTAGTTTTATAGCTAGGAATTTTGAGTACAAATAGCGCGATATTATTGTTCCTCTTTATAAATCATTAGTTAGACCCCATTTGGAGTACGCGATTCAATTTTGGAATCCGAATATGTGCAAAGATATAGACAAAATCGAGAGTTCAAAGACGAGCGACTAAGATTATTCCGTCGCTTAGGTCAAAGTCGTACGAGGATAGGCTTAAGGAGTTAAAATTGACTGCACTCGAGATTAGGACTAGGAGCCTCAGGGGTGATCTAATCCAGGTCTTTAAAATTATGAATGGGCTCGATAACGTAAATAGAGAAAGCTTTTTCGAAATAGCACAATATAGTAGAACTCGAAATAACGGGTGTAAGCTGACAAGTAGAAGGTTCGAGACAGCAGTTGCCAAAAACGTTTTACGTATGGAATAGTAAATAGTTGGAATAGTTTGCCGGTAGAAGTAATTAGTAGCACGTCTGTAAGCATGTTTAAAAATCGATTAGACGCATATGTTGATAGATTGGTTATAGTTTAAGGTAGTAAAATTAAGGTTTTTGTGGTTCGGAACCTACGTAAAATTGTAGGTCCCCTCCGACACCAAGTAGGACATGCGCAGTACACAATTACAAGCACAGTTAGGTAGACCAGCCATGAATAGATCCTAGGGTATTTGTTGGTCTGAAACATTATAAAATTATAACATAGATATTTTTTTTTTTCCAAGAGTCAACTAGACAGGTTCTTCTGCAAAAGCCCTGACCAGCCAGGCGTAGCTGGCTACGAGGGCAAGCGAAGAGCGTGAACCAATTCCCTCCTCCACCTCTCGCAATAAGTGTGAACCGCCGTTCAAAGACATCAGTAGATATCTCTCTATCTCTCTTTAATATATATATTATATATATATAAAGGACACCAGAGAAAATACAAACATCCTTCAAGGTTTAATAGTACCAACGTTTCGGAATGCACTAATTCCATCTTCAGGGCTAAAACAATAAAATTCCAAATCACATACAAAATACAATTGCTTAATAACAATTTAAAATAAACTTAAAAAATTATAAAAAGTGGCTAAGAAAATGTAAAACATTAAAACTAAAAGGTAAATAATGTAAAGTTAAAAAGTTAAAATTATAAAAAGTAAAAGCATTAAAACTGAAACGTAAATGAAATAAACTAGTATCTTAACCAACATAGCAGATCTATCGATGATTCGTCAGAATTTAGGTCTGGTTTTAGTTTATAAAAAACAAAAACTCCATAATTTTAAGCTTAAGGTCAGAGCTTCCGGCAGCAAGTACGGCGAAATTAGACTCTGAAATTGGGTGGTTATTGTTGTGCGAGTGATTACGTATGAGAGAATTAGGTGGTTTGCCAAGGGGTAAATTTGTACGGACCGATTTACCGAGATGTTCGTAAATACGAGATTTTAAATGTCTTTTAGTTTTTCCTATATATGACCCCATACAGTGGTCACACTTGTATTGATAAACTATGGATGACTTAAGAAGTGTAGGAATAACATCCTTGTATTTAAATAAATGGTAAATCGATTTAGACGGGGTGAATATAATTTTTATACATAGTTGTGGGTAGAATTCCTTGAGCAATTTTAAAAGTTTGTTTCTAATGTTAAAACTTGAGGTTCCCATATAGGGTAAAGTAAAATACAGGATATCTTTGGGGACTGTAATTAAGTCTCTAGTTGTAGGGCTTATTAGTCTATTTAAGGTTCTGCCTATTGTAGTCTCCACCAGTCTAGAAGGGAAATTATTCTTGGCAAGGAGTTTTCGGATGAAATCTAGTTCATCGTGTAGTTTAAAGTAATCTGAACAGATATTGAAAGCTCTATTGGTCAGAGTCGAAATTAAGTTTCGTTTGAAACCTAAAGGGATAAAGGAAGAAAAGTTCGTAGTAAGATTGGTGAATGTCGGCTTTCGGTAAACGGAAGTTTCAAAAGAGGAATTAGTTTTTATTATCTTAATGTCCAGAAAGACAGAGAGCTATTAGATTCAACTTCTGAAGTAAATTGAATATTAGGGTGCTTAGAATTAAGGTAATGACGAAACAAAGGGATATGGTCTGGTGATTTAAACAGGAGAAAAGTGTCATCAATATATCTTCTATAAAAAACCGGTTTAAAGTTGGAAGGACACTCATTCAACCATTTGACTTCATGATGACACAGAAACGCGTTAGCTAAGGTGGGACCAAGAGGCAGACCCATTTGAACACCTTCAGTCTGTTTAAAATATTCACCGTTGAATATAAATATAAGGTCTTCCACGGAAAATTTTAGTAGTTCTTTCATTTGACCTCTATTAAAACCCTGCACAGTATCAGTATTATTAAAAAGATTGTCAATACATATATCAATAGTTTCTGCAACAGGCACATTGGTAAATAAAGATTTTACATCGAAACTAGCCATTGTGTAAGAATTATTATTTAATGAGGTAATTTCTCTAACGAAAGAAAAAGATCCCGTGCTGTATACAAATTATAAGTTATAGGTGATAGTATGGGAACCAAGAATTTTGAAAGGTTATAACTAAAAGTTCCTAGAGCCGATAAAATTGGCCTAAGTGGACAATTAGGTTTGTGTATTTTAGGGAGTCCATACATAATGCCTGGGCTGGATCCAGAAACAAATAATTTAGAAAAACTGTGTCTGAGATTATATTATTAGATTTAAGTTTTCTAAGATACCTATTAATTTTATCTTCCTGTTTTAAAATTAAGCAAAATGTCACCAGTTACTTTAATAAATCTAGTTGCATCATTTAAAATATCTAACATTTTATTGACATAAACATTCCTGTCCAAAAGAACAACGCCATTGCCTTTGTCTGGTCTTGTAACCACCAATGACTTGTCCAAAGACAGATTTCTTAGACTTTGAAACTCTTCCACCTCCATATTAGATCTATTGCCATAAGGGTTAAAAGCATAAAATGAAGTAAAAGCTAAATTACGTAAATTATTAGATAAAAAGTTAAAACCTTTACTATGTGGGTCAAAGAATGAATGTTTAAAAAGGTCCTTAAAAAATAACTCAAAGTTGAGGAAATAATCGTAAAAATTAAGTTTCTTTGGAGTAAGAGAGAATTTCAGGCCTTTACAAAGGGCAGATTTTTTAATATCACTGAGAACTTTGGAAGAATAATTAAAGATGAGATCATTAGCTGCTAGATTATTACTCGTATTATATCCTAATTTTTGGTTTCCTGTTCTGAACAAAATTCACCCTTGCAATACATTTCAAATTGCCCGTCTGAATGACGTTCAAAGATGTGTTGAATCTATACCAGACAACAGAGACTTAAAATCACAAGTAGACCGATTAAGATCCCGATTACATTCATTACTGATAGGCAGAACCTTAAATAGACTAATAAGCCCTACAACTAGAGACTTAATTACAGTCCCCAAAGATATCCTGTATTTTACTTTACCCTATATGGGAACCTCAAGTTTTAACATTAGAAACAAACTTTTAAAATTGCTCAAGGAATTCTACCCACAACTATGTATAAAAATTATATTCACCCCGTCTAAATCGATTTACCATTTATTTAAATACAAGGATGTTATTCCTACACTTCTTAAGTCATCATAGTTTATCAATACAAGTGTGACCACTGTATGGGGTCATATATAGGAAAAA